>KZ308390.1:434365-490085 GCA_000376725.2 Ladona fulva
TTAGCTACTGCAAAATTGTAGATATTTAAACAAATCAATGCTTAAGTTTGTAACAGTTTGTATCAGTAATAACTTTCCTGCTTCACTGAGATATTTTCATTGATTTAAAAAGTCCTCTTTTCTTCACAAATATACAATATCAATAATACGTATATAGTAATAAGAAAAAAACCCGTGAAAAATAATTTTCAAACTTAAAATGAGAGAAATAATAATAAGTTTATTACGGGTACTACCCCATTTACATTTTACAATAGGTGTAAATATACTTTCATATATTCTTATATATTTAAGTATAGATAAGCATTGATATCACAGATAATACCTTTATGATATGCAATTTAAACTCATGCAAACATAGTCGTAATTTTGATATAAAATTATTATTCAAACACTCTTACTCCTAACATTTCAATAATTCAAGTATTTTTTTTTGGGCTAAAGTAGTATATAAGTGAAGGGAAAAAGGAAAAATGGAAAATAAAAGAGCCTAGATCTAAGATGAGCTGATTAGCTAATTTATGAGCTGAAAATAAACACTACAAAGATAAAATGAAATTATATGGAAAAATAAAGGTAGTGATGTAAGCTTTTTCTATTCTATGGGAACTTGTATGTCTTACACTCGTAGCATATACTGTAAGTAAAACGCTAATACCATTAACTACGAAACATTGCTCAGTTCATTCTAGTCTCTCTTTTTTTTTTGAGGTGCCGATTTATTTTCTTACTATCTTTTCTAATAATTAGCTCAAAACAGATCCTTCTTGAAGTAAGAAACCAGTCATTCAATTATACGGATATTTCTAACTCACCAATGTTGAATTCAAAACATACTAAAATATTGAAAATCGTATTAACAAAATAGCAACAACAATACATCTTCAACGCTGCACGCAACGGAAGTCTTGGGAGTTAAACTTCTAAATCTCATTCTAATTTTACACCACTTATTGTTAGAATCTTAATCACTCTGCATCCGCCTACGTCTTCGCCGCCCCCCGCGACGTGCCCCCCAAAACACTCGTCTACTTAACGAACGGCTAAAGAAGACTGGGAGAGCGCAGGACATTCAGTCACAACCCTCCCTAACCAATCACCTCATCCCCGAATGCATTCCTCGCGTCGATTCCTACCACCTCTATATATACACCCTTATGTGCCTTTTCCTTTCTTCTGGGGTTTCTTTCCACCCACGCCTGAAGAATGCCCTTCCGTCCTCACGACATTATTCTCTCTCCATCCTCAAATGTCTTTCGTCTTCCCTTTCTCTACGCTTCCATTCATCAGTCTGCTCCTTCCACTCCCGTTTCCTGTGCGTATTCGAGTGTGTATACTATATATATATATATATCGTTCCACTTAAGCCAGCACCCATTGCAATCAGGAACTACGCGTTAAGATCAACCAACGTACATCTGTGTGATTTTAAAGATAGATCACATGGTGGGTGACTTGAAACTTCTTCTAAAAGTTAAATCTCCGCTAATAATGTTGGTCACGCTGGTGTATCGGTTACTCGCTGGACTATCAACATTAAGGCCACGTATTCGATTCATGGTTAGGGTTAATTTTTTATGTATTATTACTTTGATTTATTCTTACGGCGAGGTTAAGCCGAAATTACATCTCATCCCCCTAACCTCTGAGGATATTACCTGATAATAATATGACTCTAATAACCAAAAATAATTTACTACGACTTAACTTAAATCTTAAAAAAATACATTTAAACAATTCAGCAAACATATAAACGAACAGTAGATACAAATTAATTAGCAGAAAGTAAAGACCAATAAAAGTAACTAGATATAACGTACATATGTAACGTTAATAGTAAAATGTTTCTCAACGGAGTGAGATTTGCCGAATACAGACGTCACTATTATTACAATGGGAGAAAAATGTAAACGTATTCTTTCTGAAATGTAATTCATCGCCGATGAGAGAGTGTTCATTGACTTAAAGCAGTGAGTAAAGTTAAAAAGAATTTCAACTGAAGGGTGTTTCTAAGTTATCGTAGACAAAATGTAATGGGAGGCTTAATGGAATTTCTCGATAATAATTGTAAAATAGGAATTTTCAAAGATTCATTGAGATATATTTTCAGTATTAGTAAAAGTAAAACCCTGAAAGAAACCACGTAACTCGTGTTTTACTGTTAATTGGTCTAATGAAATAACGCACTAGTGACAACAGCTAGATAATAATGTTCTCTCGGAACCGGATTAGGAGCAAGGGTGGTTACGTATATTATTAGATATCGGCTTACAAAATTAATTTCTGTGATAGCTACGAGATATCAAATATTCGAATTATCTTCAAAAAAATATTAAGAAATTAAGCATTTCATTAATCCAAACATCCAATTTCTTGTTCCATTGCAACCGATTACACTCTTCCTAAAACTAAAAGAAGAAAAACGCCTTCGAAAACAAAAGATGGTTTACAGTGTGTAGAAACATAAAGAACTTGCTCTCATGAATCCGTTAAAATAGATAATGAGTAAGCGCTTGAGTTTATTAGACATGCGGGAATACGTACACAATTTTAGTTTTAAATTCCAGAAGTTACTACACAAAGAATATAACCCCAACTTCTAGTGTAGAGGAGAATTCCCTACGCTCCTCCATAACTCTCTATTTATCCTTTTCCCTCCTCTTTCTTCCCTTAGTCTTCCTTCCCATCCTGCGGGATGGCCCAATCCATCTCCAGCACACAACCTTCTCGACTCAGGAAGGAAAGAAAAAACATTGCCGGACCTCACGTGGAGATTTGCATTAATAAAGGAGTATATAAATATGTATGGCTGCGGGAGAAGATTTTTCTGCGAGAAAAAGAGAAACGTGTTTGTTTCGCGGTGCGGGAAAGGGATCCTTGGACCGAAAAGTGACTTGGGCATCGCGGTCGTCTGGGATATTCTGGCAGACTACGGACCCTCCATGGTCACATTACTTTCATTTACTCCTTCCAGTGCAAAATGGCTTGTCATTATGCAATCCCTCTCTTTTAATGTATACCATTTCGTTCTTTGATACTTATAAAAACACATGCGAATATTCATGTCCTATTTCCTAGTATACGACCATGAATTCTGATTATTCACAAGCCTATCATGATGGTGTGAATGCACAATGACTATCTATAAACTGAAAGAAATGGGAAACCTACTCATGAATTATATGGAGTAGCAAGAAGTATTTTAGTGATGGAAATTACAATAATAATAAATTACAAACGTGTATGCTTTCGTTTCACCATTCAGTTGAACTAGATCTCATCAGGGAAGGTTCAGTATCTTTGCCGTGTATACATACAGCCCCGCGTTATTCCATTGAGTACTTTTACCAAAACATCTTTCCATCCTTTTTTAATACGAACATGTATAATTGAACCCTTAGTAAGAGTATTTGTTTTATCAATGCCTAAATGTAACCACCATCAAAGCACGTTTAATATTAAACTGAGCCTTTTAAAGTATTAAATATTAGCTTACGACGTTCGATCATTTAAGTATAAAATATGGACCCGCCACCCTTTTTTACATACCAAGAAATAAGTTAGAGACAGTGAAACAACTCCGATTGCACAAGTCTGTAAATATGCTTACAAATAAATGCATCAACTACTAAATAAAACTGAGTTTAAAAACATGAAATACTTAATGAGATAATGAGTACGTAATACGTTTCGCTACGTATGTGAGAATAACACAGCAAAATGTGTGACGGAAAAGTTATATAGTCTAAAGAAAACATTCTGGAATTACCAAGGAGGAATTGTATAGGGTATTCAAAACAAAACAGCTAAACGATGTTTTACAAGTAATCGATAACTTGAAGAAATATGAAAATGTGGGTAATTTAGTAAATGCGCTATGTCACGTTTGATACTGCTGATAATTAATTAGTAATTAAGATTAAGTAACTCTGTTTTGAAAATCATCACCATCAGCTCTGGATATATATTTTCATAAAAAATGTAAATAAGATAAGAGTTGCCGACGGCCATTATTGATGAGGCACTTGGTTGAAGGAATGATGGATGACTTTCCAAGCCTTTTCGGTTAGAGATAGATCTGGCGATACAATGGAAATATTCTGAATAAGATATTATATTCAACAGTTAATACCAACGTAAGATGATACTTTTTGAATTCATCTCCAAACATAAGCTCATATTTCTGCATGCTAAAGATGCTTATCGTTTCGTAATCCATAAAACAGCTCTTCCCACTTCGAGTTCTTAGGAAAACCTATTGCTTTAACCTGCGTATCTTTCTATAGAATACCAAATAGGACTAGAATAAAAAATTGTAAGCTTAAAGAATCAAGGATCGTAACTAATTGAACTTCCACCCAGAGGTAAAGATATATTTTCTGGAAGTCACGAGTTAATTTCAGAGATATTGCAATTATTTTACATATAAAATAGGTACGATATTACTAGATCTTTGCTAAAGATAACCGAGATGAAGCTCTGCAATATACAAATCACAAGATAATTAAAATGTTACTTGCAAGTTTGCGTAGGAACAGCATTCTTTATTCCCTATGATATTATGTCTAGTACTTGAAATTCAATTTATACTGCTATTCTTATCTAAATAAATATTCTACTCGTATGCGTAAGCCGAATAGTTCCAAATATCGAACGTAATCCATCTTCTTAAATAAACTTAAAATATAAAATTTGGATATTTATAATAATAAGAAAGAAACGCATCGTGTAACTCGAATGCTGCGCAAAGTGATGAACATTCTGCAAATGTAAAATGGTCATACCCAGAATATTTTTCGGTAATTTTAAGTAGAACGGGTTCACCTAATCCCAGCAGTGCATTTTTAGAATGTGTCCTATTTATCAATGAACGTCATAACAGCTTTATGTCACGTTAACACCAAGCTATCGTTTGAGTTACACACATTACTTCTAATCATTCTTTATAATGGAGGCATAACATTAGCAGTACAGTACAATTTATATTCTGTAGACTTAAGTCGTTTCATACTAGTTCTTTTCGCCCTCTTATCTAAGACAACTTTGCCTAATCTTACTGCAATATTTTGGGGCATTTTTTCATCATACGTGCTTTTCAGCAAATCTCTAATGCGCATTTATTCTTTATAACTTGGCCTTTTACTCCAACACTTTGCAACTACAACTCCGGCGTAGAAGAGTCTTTCAAGAAACTTTTCTTTGCCTTAATTATACCTTACTCTCTGAGCCTCTTACGATCCACCTAATGCGCACCTCTGGTGGCACTAAAGAGCGACGTCATTGCTTTGAAAGCGACCCATTATTGTCTAAATTTCTTTATGCTTTTAGTTTAAAGATAGAATCACTAATAACAAGGAACTATAATGGTAGTTACAACTTTACCGAGTTGAATCTATGGTATTGATACATTATATTATTATAAATCCATAAGATTATATCATAAATATAATAGTAAAATAAAATAAAAGATTGTATCGGTACATTTTCGTCCTTTTTACGAACTGCTGCTTTGATTAATACAGTGTAGGATGATTGACCACGTTAAGTCGGCAGATCTGAATAGGCCGAATCTTGTCCGAAAATAAAAAATGTCGTCGGACATTACGAATGAATTTCATTTCAAACTTTACATGGATGATTAAAACGTGTTTCTAATAAGTAATTAATAATCACGAACAATTGTTCAGATCGACACTTATACTGACAATTGCAAAAAATGAACAAATTAGAAGCAAATAAGGGCAGTTTTAATCGGAAGAACTCCCAAAATTTTTTCGGTGAGGTCAGATGCCATCTCGGGCATAAATGCCCGAGCTAGTGTCTGCACATAAACTTACAGTTGTAACTTTTCTTAAGAACCGGTCTACTTGCAAACTTGTTGGCCTACTAATTGTGTTCAAACTCCATTTTGACGGCAGGATATGCTCGTAATTTCGAAATACGAACTTAAAAAACCTGAAAGATCTGATGGAAACCTAGGTTTAGAGTTACGAACCTCGAACTGGTACGAATACCTCTCGTGAGTCGAGCCGAAGCATCACTGATATCAGAAATAATAGCATATGCTGACGCACGTATATTATTGAACATAGAGGATAAAATGCACAAGAATATAAATCATATAAGGAATTTTCGTGAAAATTTACCGGCGACGGAGACTAGGCCTCGGTAGGGTAACCTTTCGCCATCGAGATGTCGCATTGCCCTACAGTCATACCAAAAAGGCCACTTGCAAGACTATGAGGTTGATATTGAGCTATATGCCTATAATAATATGTCAAGAATGAAATTATACCTTAGAAAACGAATCAATTTGTTGAATTAACTATTAGAGAAAATTTATCTTTTGATTTTCATTCAGAAGTGCTAGCAAAATTATTTCAATACAGTCATTTGTTTCATAAGTTACTATAAGACCGTACTGGAAGACAACAGAGGCCGCAGGCTCATCACTTCTGGTCTAGGAGTTTTTGAATGCAACGGTTCAAGAAATGCTCGATTTCTCTAAGCAACTGGCTCCTTTCCGGTCTATAAAGAGGTTTTCCAAACCAGCGGAAGATCCTTCCTTAACAAATATTGCAAGAAAGGCGTTGTAATGAAAAAGTGTACATCCTCATTTACATCAGCTACGTTTAAGCAGCCTTCAAAGGATTACCACACAAAGAATGGAGAAGCTTAGTTAGGATTCCCGAATGATATCAGCCGCCCCTCTCCATCGGATCTTGTCGCGAAGAGAAATCTCAACAATGGTTAAGGCGCCTCATTTATAGCGTTTTCGTCGCGACGGTACTTGCTCAGGGATTCTTAGGCGAGAACAAGCAGGCAAAAATGAGAATTCTTGGTTTACTTGACCTAAATACAGCTTTAACCCTTCTCCCTGTCCCTCTCTTCCGACCTTTCTCTTTTCCGTTTCCTTTCTCCTCCCCTCAGCAAACAATCTCTCACTCTCAATTTTATCCAATCTCGTTCCTGCGAAAAGTTGGCCGAAAGAAAGTTTAGCAAATGTTGATGAAATTTTTCCTCTGTCCCCTCAACTCGTCGGTTCCCCACATTTATGTTATTACAAAGTTATTCAATTCCGGGCTGAAATTTATACGCAGAATTGCGAAAAAATATGACTTTATTATTATTTGATTCGCGAGTTTGTTTCCCTTTTGATTTCCTTGAGGAAAAATACGAGTTCCAACGCGAGAAGGTAGTTCTGCAGAAGAGGAAATGGAAAGGATGATTGAAATCGCCGTATTAACCATTCGAAGGAATTCAAAATCTTCTAGATTTATTTCTGGGGAAAGGTGAAAGTTCTGATTTGGATGACAAAACACTTTCTCGACCTCTTTCTTCTCAGAAAACGACACTGCTCTCAAGTTATTTCATAGTATCAAATAGTTCTAAATGAGAATAAAGCTCTAGATTGAAAAGTCTTTACATCAATTAGTAAATTAAGCACGTGAGGAGTTCTCAGTAAAATAATACAATAAAATTAGTTTGAAATATCGAAGGTTCAAATAAAAAATAACAGAGGGTATTTAAAAAGATTGGCAAATGGAAGCTTCTTCCAGCAGAATTGTTTGCACAGCGACTTTATGTAATTATTGGAACGGTGTAGGCAATTCATTTCGAAAACCAATATTCTAGCAAATTTCTCAAATCTTGACCACCAATTGATCTCTACTCGTACATAACAATTTCTGCGTTTTACCCTAAAATAGTTACCCCTAACGCTTCAGTTCATCAAAATTTATCCCACAATAATAATTGACGATAAACGCAGAAAATTATAAATTTCGTTAGAGCAAAATTATTCGTAGCACGGATCTCTCAAATCAAACAGAGGGCAAAAAAGCATATCACGGATGAATATTCGCACCGATTCTCCAAAAATGGGGAATCTGTCCCACTGAAACCCTTTTTCCTAAACTCATCACATCTCAAGAAGTACAAACATCCGAAACGTCCCAAACTCTCACATTCAATCCAGGAAAGCCGTAGAAAATAAAACCGCAGGGAGCATCTCTTTAAACAAATCGGGAAGGACTGCAATCAAGAACTTCCGCAGCAGAATATGGTTCTTGCCATTACCTCGGCGATAAGGCATAGATTTCTGGGAAAGAAGGCTGAAAGATATTCACGGGGCAGAGGGGAGAGGGTAATGGGTTGAAAATCCAGGCTAGGCGTAGAGAGTTAGAACGGCATAGACCATGGCCGTGATTCCCCAAGGACGTGAATTTTCATACCGGGATTGGACGGACCGTAAAAAATTCCGTGTATCGATTGACTATGAATCGAGAGTCCACGACGAGGCAATCGGAGCTAGCAATCGCCTCTCCCGTCGCCGGAAGGGACATTAATGTATAGAAATTGCAGTCTGTCAAAGCGTAGCAATCCATCTTGCGGCAAATACGGTGGAGTAAGCGTTCGGAATTGTGCGGTGCAATCGCAGGGGATGAAATCTCCGGTGGAAACCGGTCGTATCCATACTGGATGCGTCCGAGGGAAATCCTTGGGTTCCCTTTCTTTTTCGAACAAAAAAGACGTCCTCGCAAGGAGATAAATATCCTATATCGGTGCCTCGATTTGTCTCCGCTCTTTTTTATTCCCTTTACGTCTCGAAGGGTTTACTTTTGAAGCGAGTAACGGTGCGCTCCTGGAGAATACGTCTGGCATGATTTTCTTACCGAATCCATTATTCCGAATGACTCATTCATCACCGCAACGTCGTTCCATTTTCCTATTTGAATACGTCGCACGTGAGACAAACGATATGGATGTTGCTTTTACCAACCGCACATTACAAAGGTTTAATGAGATAATTCCGAGCTACAGAGGAAAGAAAATATGTATGTATGTATAGGACACCAATCAACACTTTCGCAGATATGCAACAAAGTATACGTAAAATGAAAATCTTACCATTCTCTGTTTATTATCATCCGATTCTGATTGAACAAGTGGTACTAATGTTTTTCTCCGCTACGTTCAATGCTATTAACACGTTCACTGCGGATCACTCCAACGTTGGAGTGATAAAAGCATTGGAAATGGAAGTATCCGCAGTAACATGTTATAGGCAAAGGATTAATGCACAATAATAAACAATGACAACCTGACATTGTCCATAAACGAAAAAATAGGTACCTTTTGTACCAACATTCAGGATTAGTGTAAACTAATAATCATAACTGATGAAAATGGGGAAACAATGTTTCTGAATCTTTCCTTATTTTCCAAATTTTTCAGAGGTTCCTCAGTCATTCTTTCCAGATTTCACCACCAAAATTAATAATTAAAAAATTATTGAAATTTAACAAATTCATTGGGGGAATATTATATATTTACTCGAGTATATCATGCACCAGAAATATATAATTAAAAGCATTTATATATTTTGGAGGTTTAAAAACACTTCGTAAGCCGTATGTCGGCAGGTGGAACTCAATTTTAGAGACAAACAGAAATCGGTAATCCGGAGCTTCCCATTTCTCTCTAACTTGAGTTCCATATGTCGATTACACGTCTTACGGATTCTTTTTAAACCTCTAATTCATTAGCAGCCGTGTTCCAACTTTCTTTTATTTCATCCATATATGTCTCTAAACCTCATATGAGTTCGCTGCTTTTAGACTAATAAAAGACTATTCCCAGCCAATTCGCAACCAGACCTCACCATCTACGTCATTAAAACTTCGGAAATACCGTAGGGTGACAAAAACACGTTATCTCAGGGACAGTATGTGATACAAACTACGATCCTCAGAACAGGCAGAAGGATTAAAAGAATGGATTCCGTCTTAACTCTGCAATTCGGGTGATATGTAGCAAGATTTAACGTTTTCTTAAAGGAGGAGCGATTTTGCGAACGAGCCAAAAGCATACTTTGACCTATATCCTATTTCTGGCATTATTAAATTGTGAGTCTAACGATGACTTCACGAATTTTAATGTTTGTAATAAGGCCTTTTTGTTCTTGTACATTTCAAATGGAATATTAAAGTTAATCTGACTGATCGAAACCATCCAGAGCTCGCAGCTCAATAAATCCGATAGAGAATCCATCATTTTCACCATTTTAATAACAAATATCTCATTAATTTCGTAATGTTTTTAATATCTGCCTGTTCCTATGAAGTTTTTCATATTTCTCTTTTCTTAGGAACTCTCAAGTTTTTTAATAATTCACATTCATGCTCTACCTTAAGGAAAGCAGTTTTATTTGATTTCCGCTACATCAACAGGTAATACATTATATTTGTATATGTTGTAGATAGATACGTAAATTGTAGCTATTTAAATTCTAAATTGATGAAAACTGTTAAGATTTGTAGTTAGCGGACTGGTTTTCTGTACAAATTATTACTTTAATGTACGAATATGTAGACTTCTATATTATTAGTATGTTCATTTAATTTTTTTAAGTACTGTAATTTAAAGACACTTGACTCGGCGTCTAATTGGGGTGAAATTGTATAATTAGGACGTTAAGACGTCTAGAAACATATGCTTATAAAGTAGTAAATACGATACAAGTATACAAATATAAAAGAAATACTGTTTTAGTATTTGAATGATAAGTATATGACTTCGAATACAAAGGAAGGGACAATGGGTGAATCAATTAAGGAAATTGGAAAGCATTTTGAAAGGAGTACGACAAAAACGTTTCTTATAGAAAAGTGTTACTTTGAGATAGATGATTTTAAATAAAGGAAGGAAGAAATTAATAATGCAAATTAATTAGGATTTATTTCAATTATGGCGTTGTAATTACTTTTTTAATTTTAATTTATTGTAAGATGATAACTCAGATAATTTCATTTGTATCGACAAAGACATCAATTTACATGTTTGTCTCAAATATGCAAATATATAGTTTATGAACCTTATTACTGTAATTAATACGTTTTATTAGCTTACTTTCACAAGCGCTGAGTTGAGTTACAAAGACATTGTTTAGCGATAGGGAAATAGTGTTGTAGAATGGTGGGTGGTAGACAAGAATATGTTGAAAATCACAGTTATGATCTAAGGTTAAATGAGTGAAATTCCTCTCTATATTACTTCTATCTGAAAGAATGCTTAATGAACTACCAATGCAAAAATAATAAGGTAAAACAAGGAAAATTTGAGGAAGAATTTACATTGAATTCATATGCCATAAAGCGATCTAGTTAGTGTGAAATCGTCAATTGTTGATCCGGAAGTGACCGAAATAGATAAAACGTAACATAACATTTTTTGCTGCTCCGGAGATTAATGAAGCAAAGACTAATAATAGATTGGAACAAAGGGTTAATAATGGATTGCGTTGGAGTCATACGTAGGTTGCACAAAGGGAAAAATTAACCTACATTGCGGAATTCTAAAGTTGGAATCGGCAAAGCAAAAGGCTGCAGGAACCACCGATTCCAGGACATAATCATAAAGCAAATTTCTAAATCCAAACTCAGTGCTGAGACTTTGTCTCCCTTCAAAGGAATGACTTTAGCGCGTGACGTAAAAGGTCATTCGGAATGACCCAGGCCACGCGATTTTCTTTGTACTGATAAAAGGTCGCAGCATGTTTGCCGAATGTGTTTCCTCGTGTTGTGGGAATTGTTAAATAAGAAAGTATGGAAAGAACAAGCTGAAACTTTCACTACATTCCTTTCTAAAATAGAAAGTTAGAGAAAATAAATTTTTTCCATGAATGTAATTTGAAAAGTCAAATTTCATAGGACAATACTACTTCCATATCCACCGCCTTTCTAAAAATGACAGAGAATTCCCTGATGTTGGAATACGTTGTACGGGTATGACAAAGATTGTATTTAATTTATTTAAAGAAGTACATTCAGCCGAAAAAAATTTAATAAGGAAGACATGCTAAGATTAATGTAGCAAAAACCACAATCTAAGAGAACATTCTCCGACTATTGAAGCCGGTAATGAAGATGCCAAAGTACGTATTCAGACATTCTCACAGTCTCAAGTAATTCAGTCAAGTAAAAGTACTCGTAATCTTGTCACTATATTACTAGCAATCACAGGAAAACTTTTCATAACATGAAGTTCAACGGCTTTTATTTTTGTCTTGTAAATACGCAATGATAAATTATTCACATTAAATTCATGTCATTGTGTTGATTAATTGATTAATTCATATCCACGAAAAGTTCTAAAAATATATGAATCCATAAAAAAACCCATGAAAAAGTAATGAAAAATAATCCATTAAAAATTCTAATATAATAAAGAAATGAAAGAAAAAAAGTCTACCGTTGCCGGGTGGTAGGGCATCGTATCGAATTCCATGGTAGCCTAAGAATTCGTAGTAGAGATTGATCTGCCTTGGTAGCTTAGTGATTATAGTATATGCCAGAAAAGTGGGAGACCCGTGCTCGATTCCCGGCTACAGCATTCTTTGTCTAAAATCAAGCACGTGAACCACGCATTTTTCATTGCTTAGCTACAAATAATCCTTAAAAGAGACTGCGGTAAAGTTTGACAGGTAAACCGTGATTATTTTATAAAAAAACAGTAGGGTGCCAAAAGCACTCTTAACGAATTTTAACGTTAAAAACTGAGCGCGAGTCACCGCGGATTAATAGGCGCTACGAAACTCTAAATTGAGATTACCAAATTTATATTCCGTGAGCAAAACCTCGCTAACTCTCTGATTTAATTAAGAAAGAAAAAACTGTACCCAGCATGCACGACACCCAATGTCCTCAAGCTCTTCCTTAACCCACTACATAGTAACAATCTTCTTCCTTTGGTGAAAGGCGCCTTAAAATAGGCGTTAGTTAACAATATATCTCTTCAAATATTGACAAACCTTTGTAATCAAAGAGAGCACTTATTCCAAGGTTTCGTCTCATTCACAAAATTGAACCCCCACCGACCCTTGGCTATCCTCTTTACACCCCCTTACTTCAAAAACCCTTCCTACGCCTAATCCATTTTCCCTCCGTGCCTCTCCTCACCTTTACTCTGGTCTAATTGTTAAAGCTCCCGAATCGCAAAGGGTCTCTTGTTTTCGGTCTTCCCCTTCCCCTCTTCCATTATCCTCCGACACCTTTTCCTTTGCTGCCCCGCCAATTCCACGCTTTCATCTCCTCCCCACCGCTCATTCTTCTCTCCTTCTTTCCACGTCTCCATTTGCATTTCCTTCGCCTTTTACGTTACCTCCCTTTAATCATTTTCTGCCGTGTCCGAGTCGATGACTTCACATGTCGAAAATTTCTTTCGGGAAACTTCGGTGGGATCCGTTAGCGTCCAAAGGAGTTAAAGTTGAAGCCGTTAAGGGAAGGTCCGGAAACGACCCCGTGACGGACAGATTCTGAGCTTGGTTTTCCGTGTGAGACGACGTTAATTAAATTTCTCTTTGAATATTGCTCCAATGGAGCGACTTTGAATTCCAATCGTATTGATGATAAAATACGCGCGAATGTTTCTGTATTAAGAGGGAATAATTTATTTTGCAATTAGCCGGAGATCCGGCAGGATTTGAAATTAAAATGTAATCTCTGAATCGATAAGTTAATTTTACTTTCAGAGTTAAGAATCAAAGACTTCTTCCCTTCCATGTATGTGTTAATAATATTTCTCCTAAAATTACAAATTCAGATAACAATGTAGCGTCACAGTTATAAGGTTTTCTGGATGGCAATAACCCGAAGACTTGAATAGTAGGATGAGTCAAATTAAGATTTCTGACTTAACATAGAGAAAACCAATCAGTCACTAAATTGTAATAATCAACAAGAGAAATATTATGATGATACCAAAGGAGCAATAGTTTCATTCTATGTAAAATTGAAACTATGACTGCAGATTCCATTAGAGAAGAGCATATTTTAACCTCAGAGGCTTTCAGACCTTCGAGACTGATGTAAACCCTGAACACATTCTGACAATCCAAAGTTAAAGAAATTAAATTAAAAGTGGATTTGCATAAGTAGAAACTAAATGGCTTTAAAGTTTGTCCGTCAAAAATAAAAATGCCCCAAAATAATCAAAACAATAGCAAACGATTTACGTTTGTTTTTAATTAGAAACATTTTAACCCGACATTTACGATAAATTTCTAATAATATTTATAGGAATAAAATCAGTAGATTTTCTCAGATGAATTTGTGATAAGTTTATTTGCCATTGAGTATGATTTTGCTTTGGATGGTTGATAAACTTGTTAACCTTTCAACAAAATAATAACTGATATTAAATTGTCTCCTGCCACGTTAATAAAATGAAAACGGCAATGAACTCTAAATTAAGAGATCATCCAATCAAAGATTTCCAATAATTACGATAAAATACTCTGTTTAAACCTTGCATAAAATTTTAGATTTCACAATCTAAACATTAAATACACCTAACCTAAATATAACAGAAAATTATGAATTCAAGGGCTAAAATCCCAATAAACAATTATATCTGCAAATATAAATGCAATACCTTCTGAGAGATATTTAAGTATTACTCCAATCTACTGTGGTCTGTCCCCCATATGCCATGACGATAGCTCGATCTAATTTATTTTCATTCAGATTTTTAAATATTATAATACTTTATTCTATTAAGATAATACAACTGGCATAGGCCGCATCACCTAGAATTTTCTTTCCAACTAAAACCCTTTTTCGGGAATACAATTTCCCCAAAATGAAAGAAGTATATTTCTTATTTTTTCAGTCAACTACCTTCTGTGTGTACTTCACTGAGATGAGCGTCCCAGAAACATTGTGCATTCTACATCTTAAAGTTCACGAGTACGTTTTCATCCTAAATATTTCCCTCTGACCTATTTTCAGAGGCAGAATTTGTACCCATGGGTGTATTCTAAGGCAGTACCAAGGCTGTCTTCGTTAATATCGGTAGCCATTGAAGTAATAACCAGGTTTTTCACACAATAAATGAAAGAATAACGAAAAGATGAAATCGGTCATTTTTACAATATCGACCAAAATCATTTCCATTGCAACTGAAGCACAAATTTAGCACGTTGAAGTAAGATATAGTTATGAATATGATTTTATGTGATTTATCTACATCGGCATAAATTAAGGCCAACTTTCGGCGTGTGGCAGGAGGTGTAAATACCAACATTTTAATGAAACACAAATGGAGAGAATGAATTAATTTATAACACAAAAAATCAGGGATGCATGGCATCATCACCTGATAATACTTTTTTGTGTGGTTTAGTAATACTTTGTAATACTTTTTTGTGTGGTTTAGTAATACTTTGTAATACTTTTTTGTGTGGTTCAGTAGAAATTAATTAATTCTCTCCATTTGTGTTTTATTGATTATGAAGTACCACCAGGTTAAGGCCGAAACTATATCCTCTACCAACCTTTCAAGTCACTTCTTTAGCTTATTCTAATCGCGAGTCGTTCGCAGAAATAATGAGTCCTTAAAACAAATTTTGAAAGCAATCGCAGCTTAGCTTTATATTTATTTCTATGCGACTCGTGCCATTGAAATAATTCACACATTATTAGTCTCCGGATAGCCAATTTGATTCGATTTCCGGTAATGACCTACATTTAAAAAGGTACAACATTACTATAGCTATCGAGGCACCCTCATACTAAAGGTAAATAGCACACATTATTGGTATATTTTACTGTATAATCATTTTCAATACCCAATAAACAGGCCATTATATATGAATAAATATATGGCGAACACGCCTATATTCAGTAAATGTGTCAATACTGATATTGGCGAACTAACTGCACTGCACTGGAAATTGATTGATGATGCTGCAACCCTCGAAGCATCTATGTATTTCCTTGTGATACCATCGAATCTCTATGCATTGAATCACCCACGACACGCATATCCTGCGATATAGGCAACTTTGTATGCAAAAGAGTTAGAAGGAGTAGTCTAGGCTGCAGGATCTCATCCATAAAGCAGGGAGCACAACGCATTCTAAAGGGGTCAACGACCATTTTTAACGTTCTTTTTTGGGATGAACTGCATCCGAAAATAATACCCATCAAACGTTTTTGCTATTTGTTAAATTCGTTTAAAAATCCGGCTAGTAGAGCATTTATTACGCTAACGCTAATTTAAGATGAAAAACCTATTCCACAGAAATTAAGGACCTCCGGATAGCCATGTTGGAAACGCTTTCGATTTCGATCTGAAAGTTGTTCTGGGTTCGATTCCCGGTGGAATCTCATTCACGAAATGACCTTAGCTGTCGGATTACTTTTAAAATAACCACTGCCATTATTACTACCATACTAATACAAATTACTAATCTAATAAATTACTACCATAACTACGATATATCATTCCAAATAACGTCTAACTTTAGAAATACAAAATGAACTTAAATACAATATATCATTCCAAATACTACCATAAATTTCCAAACACTACCATAAATAAAATATATCATTCCAAATAACGTCTAACTTTAGAAATACGAAAATAACTTAAAGAATAACATAATCGAACGGTATAAAAGTTTACGCCACAAAATACAAATGCTATGCTTTTTAAATTACTACAAATTTTCAATATTCCTCTCTTCTCTGTAACTCGAAAATAGAACAGTTAACTTTCGAAATGTTCTATATTTTGACGCATTTTTGGTGTCACAATTTTGTTGGTTAATTTTTTTATCATCCAGATGAAAGTGATCTGAAAGCATATCAAACGAGAAAAGAACCCCAAAAGTTAAGATCAACTAAGTTATATTCCGTAAGAATTTTTATGAGTTTGGTAACTTAACAAAAACAAATCTAGCAAATGAAAGTCACAGGTCCTGAAGAAATACCATCACAGTTATTTATAAAGGTGGCAGAAAGAGTACCTCTTTCTCTGAAAATCATCAATCAATTATCGGTGAATGAAGTTAAGAACCTAAAAGGCTAAAAGGTCATTTCCTGATTGAAAAGCGGTTTACAGGAAGACGTAGCGAGCTGTAGTTAGAAGGTCACTAAAGTCACTGGAAAAATAACGTAGCATATTTCATAAGGTTTTTGTGACTTTTGAGTTCATTTGTAGGAAAAACACATGGCTTTTGTATCACTCAATCGTTCGAGTGTCAATCGACGTCGTTTGTTTGAGATGGATCGAAATCTATTGAAAATAAAGGGCAAGCTGATGCGTTATCGACAGATTTCACAAAGGCAGTTGACAAGGTACCTCAACATAAATAAACGCAGAAATTAAAAGCTGCTCAGCAATGAACACAGTTTATTTAGAAAATCAAAATCAACTGAACTGAATACGTCAAGGAGATGCCTAAGGTTCTACCAAATCATCTCTATTTCATTACGCGTGCTATGAAAAATAAATTAACAACTCACCAAATTTTCCTATTCTTTTCCTTCGGTGACGTATCCTTTCGTCACAAGTTGGACAAAACCCTATTCAGCATCTGAAATTTAAAATAAATTTAATTAGGAATACTGAATTAACTAAATTAGGCAATACACGCCTAAATTTACATAAAATAGCGACTTTTGAAAAAATGACAAACTGAAATGATTTATTTTATTAGCATTTCTTAAAATAAAACGAATAGATATCATGGAACAAAACCTGATTACTTTCCGCTCCCCTTAATTTTACTTTCATTAACGAAAACTGATTATTTTCTGCTCCGCTGAATTTTAATTCCATGTAATTTAAAAAGATTCCACACAAAGCAATATCATGGCTATTCTTTATAGTCACAATAATAATAATAATAAAAATTCATCATTAAGGACCAACAAATTATTAGTGATAAGTGCAGACTATGTAATGAACAATCAGAGACAATTGACCATATTATCGGCGGCTGTGGGTTGCTTGCTTCTACAGAATATACAAGGAGACACAACAATGTTTGTAAAATAATTCACCAAGAACTTGCTTTGAAACATACTCTCATCGATACTTATACTCCATATTACAAATATACACCAGAAATTATTTTAGAAAATACATCAGTAAAGTTATACTGGAATAGAAGTATCATCACAGACATAAGTATACCTCATAACCAACCTGATATTACACTCATTCACAAATCTAGTAAAACTACATACCTTATAGAAATTTCCGTTCCAAATTCCATGAACATACAAAAGAAGTATGCAGAGAAAATACAAAAATACCTCACACTAAAGGAAGAAATAAAACAACTGTGGCACCAAAAATCAGTAAAGATAGTACCAATCATACTTTCATCAACTGGAATAATTCCAAAATCATTGCATAACAGCTTAATGGAGATAGGCTTAAAACCAAAAAGCTATATCTCCCTACAAAAATCTGTAATACTGGACACCTGCTCGATAACAAGAAAATTTCTCTGTAATCTGTAATCATAATCAATATAATAAGAAATACCATAAAAAATGATAACAATATAGGAACATGTGACTTGGCGAATACCCGTCACTGGTTCAAAGATACCACAAAATGTGAGAATAAAACTATAATAATAATAAAACGTCTTTATTATGGCGAGATTGAGACTACACAGTCTCTTCTTACATATAACCCTTCAGTAACCCGAAGGGGAGCACGGTAAAGTTTTCTTTGAAATGAGAAAACAATATTAAATTACTCTATCTCCTATTTGCGCTTAAGTTTTTCCGGATGATATACTCCAATTAAGCACCGCTATTAATATTACATGGGAAATAATTGATAAAAAGACAGAACGATCTGTTTACGCATAGTTCTATGCCAATGCTGATTACACACAGAAGCTGTAATTAGTGTTAGCAAAGCCTATAATAGACTTTAATGTTCACAATGTAAGGCATGGACGCATGAATACTTCAAATGATTTGGAGATTTCATTATTTCACAAGAAAATGGGTAAAGGTGACTTTGCTTGTAAAACCGTGAACCTAAGAAAATTCCTAATAAAAACGAAACATGAAAAAAGAATAACAGGACCAGGACTTTGTATGGCCAGTTCCTCAAAGAGGTCGTGAGGTCATTGGTCCAAAACGGCGTGGAAGCTGGCTCGATGTTGTGCCTCCATAGCTCGATTGGATAAAACATTCACTCGGAAAGTGGAAGATTCCAGGTTCTAGTCACTTTCCCCATATCCAATTTTCCTTCAGAGGATTCAAACTGTTATAAACATATCCTTAAATTAATTTCTTAAATTCACCCTTACAAATAAACAAAATTTCAGAAAATAAGGATTTTTCCTATTTCAACTATCTAATTTATCGTGAATATTGCTGTTGCGAATAATAGTTACCCATAGATTAAAATAACACTGGCTACTATTGAAACGAGCAGCCGGTTAACCTAGGTTAGAAATATATTGCTCCCCCTGGGAAGATACGCGAAGGACATTGCTCGCGATGTTACTTCGTGTTAGCTTTGCCTCAACTGGACTATGCGTGTAGTGTATGGGACCCTGGCGAGAAGTGCTATACTCGGGAATTAGAAAAGGTGCAGCAAAAGGCGATGCAAAGAATTGCTACGGTAAATTATTAACGGTTACTCACATGCTTCAGAACGCAGGATGGGAATCTTCAGAAGATAGACATTTTGAACGAAAAATTAATTTTCTAAATAAGTTTAGAGAAAGAAAGTTCACGATGATGTGGCCGATATAATGCGTCCAATATGTTAAATCAACCGTTCCGATACCGCGAGAAAGTACAGAGAAATAGATGCTAGAAGGAATCGATTCAAGAATTCACTTTTTCCGTGAAAGACACGCGAAATTAATCGATTAGGGAAGTAGAGTCATAGTGCATATATCCCCTGCCACACGCCACAAGGTGGCTAGCAAGGTACTTACATAGACATATACAGTGAGATAATCTTGCTTCTTTCGATTTATCCAAACACATTTCGTAATGATAATTATTGAACTCCGATGGCAAATAAACAGAAATCAGAGGAGCTCGAGTACATCGAAATAAATACACTGTGAGCCTTTAGAAAGCCAAATCGGCCATTCTGTTACACGCGAGAAACAAACTGAGTGGATTGACACACGAATTCACTTGATTGCTATGCGCTTCTTCGAGCAAGTATTCTCCAAATTTGAGGTGAAATGCGAATATGTGCAGGTGCCGATACCTGAACGAATACAGCATTCGCCCAAATTACTTCGCTCACTCAACCTCGCCAGGAGGATTAAAGGGCTTCCATAAGCTTCAAAACCTACCCTCCTTGGGTGCTCTGGAGGATTTCTCAGGAAACAAATATCAACAGATTAAGATGAGCAAGCAAAGGAAAGTTTTGGAATGCTTCGAGATAAGTGGATTGTGGGAAATTACGTCAGAAAGCAAAGATTCGCGAACTTTTAAATCGAAATCGGCGGAAGGTATGTTGCGGAGCACTCCGAGAGGATTTCACGATAGCTTGCATAAATAAACATAGGCCCCATTTCCTAACGAAAGTAGAGCTTGAAATGGTGTGCTTGTGAAGCATCTCTAGTGCGGGGTAAACACATTTGGTGCGGCACATTG
The DNA here is from genome assembly GCA_000376725.2 of Ladona fulva. Taxonomy (NCBI): domain Eukaryota; kingdom Metazoa; phylum Arthropoda; class Insecta; order Odonata; family Libellulidae; genus Ladona; species Ladona fulva. The sequence goes on from KZ308390.1 coordinate 454,804, forward strand.
GCTTTAGACATCATTTCAAGACCTACTTCCTAACCGTTTTAGAGTAGTTGCTTAAATTTTCATTTACCCTTAAGAAAACGGATGAATTCAGGGTTGTCCATCCCACGGGCCATTTTTTCCTTTTCTTTTGGCCCAGGAACTAAATCTTCTATGGAATTTTCGTCCAATTATTAACTTTAGTGAAGAAGAAAAATTTTAATAAAGTTCGAAATCCCTTAGCGTGTAAAACTTGGCTCATTCCAAAAAGTATAACATTTGGGCATATTCAGTGACGATTGTCAGTATATTATACACATTTTCAAATGCAGCAAAATTCCTTGTCTGCTACCGGAGATGTCTTAATGGACGTATTCTCGCAAAATTCCTATTAGAAATAACCCATTGAGAATATAAAGCCTATAATGGGCCCTTAAACTGACCAAAGATCGGGCACCCCAGACCTAATCTGTGGGGTCCATGAATAATTCTTAAAATTTTAAACCAATCTTCCCCAAGTCTTAGTATTTCCAAATGATTTCATGGTGCAGTCGCTTAGTTTTCATAGAATGCTATTACTTCTTTCTCCAGTAACGATGGTTGCTAACCTACAGCATTAATGTTTTCTTTCTTCATTTCACTATGATTGATTGCATAAATCATTCATAACTCTTTCGCGAGGAAATTATTTGCAGTCTCATCCAAAAAGAATATATCCCCATTATGCACCTGGACACATTGTCCGGTAGGGTAATTAAAAAGCAATTTATATTTACATTCAAATTTTCACTTTCCGTTACTAACATTTAAATTATCACCAATTAATTCAACTCTTGCGGAAATAATGAATATTCCAATCTGAGGAGGCAATTTTCTAAATTGAATTAATACGTCCGGTGTATGAAAACGATTTGAATTTCCATTGAAATAAGGACCCAAGGGAAGGGAACTCATTGGTATAGTCTTTCGCCCGCTGCAACACTACTTTTTTTACGAATAGTGAAACTATTTGTAAAAATATTACGGCTTTTAGTAGACGAAAATATTAATTCAAAACACATCAAAATCTCCGGATTTTTGTTGTAAGACTGACGTATGTCGGCTGTGTTGCACTAAATATTTTACTTGTATATGTTTGACTTCTTCAGAATTCACATTCTTGCTCTTTTGTCGGTTGTAAATACATTTTCTTTTGTTTTCTTATGAAAGAGATTATTGGTCTTCTGTAAGACATTCGTGGGAATTCCTGTGTTTATGGAAATACGCGATAGAGTGAAGGAGGCAGATTGTATGGGTAGGTGCGATCACAAATAAAGAGTAAAACATTAAAGAAAAACAGATAGTCGGAAATACTCTTTTCTAAATTGAACTATCGAGTTATTTTTGAAATTCATCAACTAATTCTGAGTTAACTCTGAGTTACGAGTACTAAACTAAACTACTTAACACATATATTTAGAGAGCAACTTTGTTTTCTTCTTATATTTTATTTAGTGATAATCTAGTATTTGTTAATGTAAGACGAATTGTTAGAGTTGATTGTTAAATGAACATCATTTTAGTGGTTAAAGATTATTTTGAAAATTATAGCTTTGTATATATTTGCGTAGTTTTCAAACTAAAGTAGTTATTGGAGGATGTGGTAAAATAGAAAATGTTTGTAGTTGAATACGAAAAACTTTGTAATATTATTTTCATTAGCTGTAAATTGTAGTGTAAGTTAGCGTCGTCACTGACTTTTGGTCTAACAGTGGTGATATTATACAATAAATAAATACATGCATACAAATACAAATATGTGTAACAAAAATATGCGAAACGCAAAAATATATTTATTTCAATGTTCTTACTAATATTATTGTCATAAATTATGGTAACGAAGTGACCTAAATTTAGCGAAATTCAAGGAGTGTTAGTCTAACATAAGATGTTATCAAATTTATTCCTTCTGTTTTACGATATTATATTTCGTATTTCATTTGTTGTCGCTTGTTACCGTCTCTTTTGCAGTGACTCGGAGTCAGAGTATTTTAACTCATACTTTTAATTTACTTTAAAATAAACTTTTTCGGATCGCTCATGCCTTGCATCATACTCTTTAACACCTTACGGTATTAAAATGAACATCGTGACCGTGCGGAATTTGCAAGGACGATAATGCGATATTTCTGCCAAAGTTTTAATGAATTAGATAGAGAGCTCATATTTCCGTAATTTGCATTCTTTCATATAGTAGACGCAGGGTTTTATGAGACAATTAAAGATTTTTTTCCAACAATAGCAAAGTTTTACTATGAGCATTACTTTCACGTAGTAGCACACACTTTGAATAAGCATAAAACCAAATGATGCATGCCGAATCCGTTTCCCATCTCTGGTACCACTTGGTATTCATGAATGAAATCAACACAATTCAAGCTTGAATCGACCGGGAAATAAATCTCAGCGCCATTAATGTCATAATCGACCTTTCTTCGGCAGCATTTTCGACCTCCTTCTTCATCGATAACGAAAATTTACAGCTCATTAGAACTTCCTCCGCCTCTATCTTTCTTCCCGAAAGCCACTCCACGTTGTGCGGGACACATTTTTCAAGCTTAGTATTCCTTCTACGTCCATGTGACTGACAAACATTTCGCGACGATAACAATGGTCCGACACAAAGAGGTTAAGAAACAGCTCGACGTGAGGTCGTCCAAAAATTGTCTCCCTCAAAGGTCAAAGGGCTTACGGGAAGAATGACAGAGCTAAAAGATTTCCGTGGCATAAAAAAGCAGGAACCTTGTTGTGCGGACATAAATAACATTGGGGAAGAGAAAGATGAACTGAAAAGGAAAGCGGAAAAAGTAAGGAAAGAAGAAACGGAGAGACGTCTTTGGAAGGGCAGCAGCGAAATGAAGGGGTCACAAAGGAAAATGTCGCGGAGAAAGAGAAAACTGGGTGATAACGGTAATGAAAAGGAGTATATCTTTTCTGCTCTTCGAGATTAGAAATTTTTCGAGATGAAAGTGATGAAACGGCTTCCGGAAAAACGACAAACTTTGTCTTTTACAACAGAGACTACTTTGCGTCTAACCCTCCAAACAAAGTAGCATCTTCTGGTATCTTTTGCAGAGTCTCCCTTTTTATGGCAGTCTCGCAATTTGCGTCAGTTTCGTGGAATAAATATCAATTATTAACGGGCCATTACAGGAGAAAGTGGTAGAAAAGATTAGTGAGAGTTTTCGACGAATTGTGAGATTATAAGATGGGATAAATGAAAGGTCTCGACTTCTTATTCGAGGCAAAAACGCTCGTTGCGTTTATAATGCATCGACGAAAATGAAAGGAATTCTCTAGTCTCATAAATCCCGAGCTCGTTTCTCGTCGTTTTCAAGCTTGAATTCTTCCGGCGCTAGAAGTTGAGATCGATGCAGGTATTTCCTCTACGGTTTAAGCGTCTCCCGTAGAAACGAATTTGTCATGCAAATAATTCGTACCTTTCACACAAGAGAAAAACGGCATTCATTCACAGCTTTATATTTAATCTCGAATATTTGAATTTTATTGAGTGTAAAGGTTATCATTTACAATTAAAGTATTATTTACGATGTGTATGAATTAATACATTATTCATTCCAACTGATCGCTCCTTTTAATAATAGAAGAATATAGTAGGGATCAATAGATTCTGGCAAGACTTTGTGGTAGGAAGCCACATAACGTTATGTGGTACGAGTAAATGTCTATTTTCATTTCCATTTTCTCAGTTCGTTATAGTAGGGATCATTTAGCAAATTTTCTTTGGGAATTGAACTGAAGCAGTATTTTTGGTACGCCGCGAATAGAAACATAATTTAGTTGCTACTAAAATTAAATTACTCTATTTCGTAACGCTTTTAATCCAATTTTAGAATATCGATATTTCTACACTGTGCATAATACTGTAATATCTTTATTAAAATTGCATTGACAGCAAGGTGCATTTGCGCGTAAGGACCCTCACCGGGGATAGAACCGGGGACTGCTTTCATACAAAGGAGAACGCTCTACCCACTTGGTTAATCAAGAGCCTCCCGTTGTGGCATTATTTTAAACAGGAGGTTCTCTAGCAAATTCTTTCTCTAAATATTTCCGAATGTCATCTCTTGAGTAAAATTCGATCTCCTTACAATTATTTCATTACAATCTCGTAGACGAAAACTAAATGGAAAACTTACATAAGGTAGGTTACAAAGAATGAAACTTTCACTGTTATTCCACGCATCTGCCTAAATTACTTTGGGAAATCTTGAGAATAGTGTTTGGAGTGAAGAGTATACATAATGCTACATTGTATAATAAAACTGATTACTTTTCTTATATATTCCGACATGAATATCCATAGCATTTTCAAGATGATAAGTTTGCTCTTAAAGAAGAAAAGAAAACTTTACACTTTCCACAATATATATTTTTTCTAAATTTCACGGCTGGTTTAAGATATCAACTAAGTTTAAAGGTGAGGGTGAATTAACCTTAATCCTTCCCCTCTCCTCACCCTTCCCTCCTCACTCCGTCGTCCCTCGCAATCCAGCCTAGAATGATGGATTACATTATTGAAGTCACATGAAACATAAAAAAGCATGACAAGACGAGATACTTGAACCAATTAAGCTATCGAGCCAGAACATATTCTCAGGCAGTTTTGGAAGTTTGTAGGCAAGGGCGAAGTGGTTTCGTCCGCCTACGCGTCATCGTCCCCGGCCAACGTCCTCGTTGAAGAACCGATCATAGCTTAATTGGTTAAAGCATCCGCCCGAAAAGCGTTTTTAGATTCCAGATTCTAGTCCTGGTCCTGTCAGACATTTTTCTTGTCCGTTTTTCCTTGGGATTCTTCCTAGGGACACGCCTTAAAGTACAAATAGAACTCTACCCATTTCCTTGTGAATTGAATGGAGAACACGATGAATTTAATCAATAATTTAATTTGCGGTTAAGGAGAATTATCTCCATACATGACCTAACTTGCCTGTTTTTATTAAGAATCAATGTAAAATACGTATATATTCTAACTTTATACATACGTATAAGAACAACTTCTGCCAAGTTTCCGCTTGGAAAAATCTCAAATATATTTCCAAATCTCAATTTCATAGTTAAGGTTACTCGTTTAAATAAAATGCTTAGCCTTTTTCTTGCAATAGCTCACCAGATATTACCTCAATAAAGAAATAATACCACTCGTAGTAATAAATACGATTTGAATAATGTCTAATAATTTGCAGCTCTAGCTTTACTCACGTGTTTAAGGGAAATTTTCAAGGGATTATTCAATGATATAAGTCATAGACTCAAATCTTGTTCAATTATTTATAAGCCGCGTTGAGTTGTCCTGGTGGAGGGAAGTTATGTGGAATACTTGATTCTTTGCGCTAGAGCCACACAACTGCACAAAGGGTTTATTTGAGAAGGCTCACTCTCCTAAACCGGCCTCTGCTAGTGCCAAATAAATAAAGACGATCTAGAAAGATCTCGACTCGCTTCTAAAAGTACACCTCAGAGAGAAATCATCTATGGCATAATAGTTATGGGATTTTCACATCACTGCGGGTATTTCTCACCTTTGAAAAAGTGCTGCATCAGATGGAATTTTGGAAAACATGCTAAGAATAGGTTTATATCTTTGTACTTACGAGTGTATTTTCTACCAGCTAAAGCATCTTACATCAGCTACCTCCTACACTATTTTTCAGTGACATACCCTATCTTTCAATTTCTGGAAAATAGAGCAGTGACGTCTAGCGTATATACGCACGAATTGTTATAAGTATTTGCATTTTACGTCCATGATATGTTGCAAATAGAGCTTCCACTGTCACGATATCCCGCATTCTTCATATACATATATAGATTAGCCAATTCAAAATGTATTTCCTTGTATTCACTTTCCGATCTTCCTTCCAATATGCATACGAGAGAGATTTTTTTTATAAATTTAATATGTAGTAATAGCGTAGTTTAATAATATCTAATTCAAAGTATTAAAAAATATATAGTTAAGAGAAATTATACTGGGTTCAACATTAATGAGATATTTGTACCCGGAATTCTTCACATTAAATTCCTTATACGTTTCATAGAATAGTGTCATTTTATTAGTAAATAGACTCCAATAACGTCAAAAAGTAGTTACGTTGATACATTCATTTTAATTAGGGTTGCATACCTGCAAATGCTTACATATTAGAAAAACAGAATATTACACATCAGCCTTCATTTCGTCTAAAGTAGCTAATTAATTCATCACGAAAGTAATTGTACAAAATATTAGGGTTTCCACAAAAAACATAACAGATTACCATCTTCGACGCTTCCTCTTCAAATCACGCATTGAAACTGGTTGACAGGACTGTTAACAAATTTTCGCGATAAATGCCTGCCACACGCCTTTTATAAAATTTTTCACAGGTTTTTCAAAGGTTTTAAAAATTACTTTCACTATTTTGCAAATAGAATTCATCCTTTCGCATATTAAATAATTAATAAGCACCCACAGTGTTGGAAATCAACATTTTATTATAATTCATACCATTACATAATTACATACAGGAGAACCGTCATACGTTAAATTGTGTATGATTGTTTGATTTTTTACTATGTAATTAACATTATTTGATTTTTTTAATACATAATATATATGTAAAAGTACTTCATTTGCAAAAGGATGAATATAATTTGCAAAAGGGCGAATTTTATTTGCAAAAGGGCGAATTTTATTTGAAAATGTGTGAATTTTATTTGCATAAGGGTGAATTTTATTTGCAAAAGGAAGAATTTAATTGGAAAAATCTATACGGAGATGAGCAGTAATACGAGTAATTTGTGTATTTTCTTTCTAATGATTGGAGTGTTAAGAATAATTGTACGCATTAGTTAATTCAGTTTCAATTCAAATACACCGCTACAATTCTGGGATCACCCACTAGAGACGATGGTGAATTCGTGATGAAGGAGAATAGGAAAGGATATAATTATGTAATAAGATTTCTAAACAAGACTCGTCGAGAGAGGTAGGAAGAGCGATGAGAGCTGAATTGTGGTTGAGTGTAATGCGCGATTTATGCCGAAGTCGCGTGACTTCGCTCCGTTATATTTTTTGCTGCAATGTCCCTTATAAAGCAAGTTAGTCGAATTTGGACTTGCCTAAAATAATGCCTTGGGCAATAAAAATTACCATTTGTGAAGAGAGGGTCAGGCGAATTCCAGTGCAATCCCATTTCCCTCGATAACGAATAATTCCAACGTCTATCCTTAATATATTGAGTTCTGTATTGTGAACATCACATCTAAATTATACATACGAGATACTCGTACAAAGACGGTGTCAATCGTAAACCAATGTTACTTTATGGAATGTAAAATGAGAGTCCATGAAAATGTACCCTAAGTAACAAACGAATAATATTCCACGGCTAAACTTCGTGGAAAGCCATACTAGGATGGTGAAGAAAACAAAACATCGTATTTTCCACTGTAGAAATTTATTATTTGGCCGTCTATTGTCGAAACAGGTCGGAATAATAAATTTCTACCGTAGAACATAGAAGTTTTGTTTCTCCACCGTCTCAGCAACACCTCTACCGAACGTAATCAAAATTCCAGGTGGCCAGCTGATGAATACATGTAGGTCTTTCGAAGGAATGGCTACATTGAATAGCTGTTAACTGTATCCAAGTAATTGACTTGCCATCTGCACCGTAAGAAAGTCTCCGTCTCATTAAGAGAATTAATTGTAATCGATGTAATGAAATATCAGTGATCGATCATCAATGCAAAAATACGGTAGGGACTCCAGATGGCAATTTGGGTAACGCGTACGACTTCGACGCGAACCCGGGTTCGATTCCCGGTGAAATGACTTAGCTGTTGAAGCACTTTAAAGTTACTGCAACAATACTGAAGACTTTCCAAAATAACTGAGAGCTTGAGAGTAAAATTGCATCTATATTACATGAGGAGCTTAATGTATCCGAGGGTTTTAATGCTCAACTCTTAGTTATATGAAATGTTCTTGTGGTGATAAATTTACATCTTTGATACCAGACAATACTTAAAACATTTTTAACATAAAATGACGCAAAAATGTCAGAAAGTTTACAAGACACGGAAAATTATACACGGAGGCGTGGTAGCTAAGCTTTTAGGAGTATATATTTCATTTTGTTAGCAAAATCGCATGACAAAAACCTAATATGTTCGATTTTTCTTATTAGCGAACCCTCCATAAAGCCAACACTCCGAATATACCCTATCCCGGGCAAAAATTTACATTTTAAATCTTTCCGGAACTTACGCCGAACTCCTCTCGTAATCAAAACCATCAGGGCGCTGATCGAAAATCCCCCGAAAGAAGATTATTCTTAATACACTCTCCGCTGTATCGTGCACAAAGGAAAACATTGAATAAATGTATTAGTTTGCCTCCTTTTTCCTATACTCTTCCATATGTAACACCTGCAGGAAGTTGAGGCATATATTCAGCGGAGACCATTGTGCCTTCAAAAGGCACGAAAAATACACACCCACACCCGCTACAAAAGAAGAAAAGAACGCGGTTTCGGGCGCTAACGTAAGAAAGGAAGGTGTCATTAGGGTGCGCGGGCAAAAAAACAAAAGGTCGCTGGGAAAAGAGGCGAGCACGAGAGAAAAAGCGGGAAAACCCTCTCGCGAGAAGGGAACATATGACAAGGGGGCGCTCGTGAAATGGGGAAGATAAAGAGGGGGAAAAGGTCCTGAATGCGGGGAAGGAAGCGTGAGAAGGAAAAAGAAGGCTTAGGGAAGGAGAGAATGATCGCGCGAAAGATTATGTTGCCCGAATTTATCTCCTGATCTGAAGTGCGATTACTACAGAGAATCTCTGATTATCAAAATTTTGATAGATTAAGCAATAAAAATGAAATAATCAATTAATGATCGGCTCCTTCTTCATACTTATTGATTGTAATTTTATCCGAATCCACGGTTGAAGTTGTATTGTTTAATTGATTATAATTTTAGCCAACATTAATTACACCTAATTATAGACTTGATTAAGCAAAATCTTTGATGGAGCAAGAAGAAAAGATATCTTATTTAACTTATATGTCAATACTAAAATGTAAGACTGAAGGTATAAATGTTAAATAATAAATTATTAAAAACAAGATGAAAGTATGTTTATACGGAAAAATGAACTTTAAATGCAAGCTGAATAAATGACTGATAAAATCTATTGCAGAATGAGTTTATAATTGAATGAGTCTTTTAAAACTTCCAAATAAATTTTAAACTTATTATGCATAACCGATAGATTATATAAGATGAAAATCGATAAACAAGAAACAAGATAAATGTACAAAAAGTTGTTTGATAATTTGCGTAAGCTAATGAATTATCTCAGAAATTGAACTAACAAATATGTCATTTAAATAGTTAAATTTAATTAACTGTATACAAATAAACACGTTCATTAAACAAGATGAAATATTAGAATATTAAATTTGTGAGTTTGTTTTGAACGAGCTATATTAGATGAAAAAAAGGTAAGATGTCGTATTAATATACATTATTTATAGAAGAGGAATTTCCTTTAAATATCGGTGCCTCTTTCATAATTCCAATGAAGGTACTTCTTAAATATAAAAATATATGTTGTTACAGCACTCTCAACTATAAAGTAGAAATCACCTGTATTGATTTAAGGTTTAGTTCAAATTAGCTATAGTTATTCGCTATATCTATTCATAACACAACCTCAAAGGTGAAATTCGGTCATATTATGGAAAGCAGTTTGCGAGTTAGGGAGATTAAAATCTGATGATTACCTGAGGTAGAAAGATAACTTTCAGGAAACGTAACCAACTTGTTTTCAGGGTCGCAAAGAATAAATACGAAATGTTAAACCATAACAAAACTTGGAGAAATATTTGGAAAAAAGAGAGATTTCTAAAATGAAACAGATTTCAATGAATGAAATGAAATTTCAATGAAACAACGATCCAATTCCTTGTGATTAAAAATGCTGCCTAAATCAAAACAATGGTGAAGATAACTTGCAGGTTCATCAAAATGTTTCTTTCCTATCACTTCTAATTTAATTTTTCTTACTTTTTAATATCCAGCTTTGAGCAAATTTACATTTTCCTAAAAACGTCTACTGATATTGTAATTCCCCACCGTAATTTTTGTTTTTAAGCCTAATTATATTAAAAATTAAGGTAATATCAGTCAATTGGTCAAATTTCTACATAACCTCTATTATGCTTTTAGTTTTTAGTCATCCTGTCGACTTCTGGCAGAGTGGTTTCAATAAATTTAAAAACAATATTTTACATATTGTGCAGTGTCAGAATTTCATTGCATTAATTTTGAGTTTTTTCCGAAGTATTTTGATGAAGTTATAAACAACATGGTTTTATCTTTTAATACAACTTTTGGCACAGTTATAAAAAATAAGAAGGTGTTACACGTTTATCAAGTTAATCTAAGTTTTAACTTAGTTTAGCTTGATTTATCGAGTGAAACGATGCCAAATAACAACGAAATTAGGAATAAAAGGCCCCCGGCACCATTTAACCCATTAACACACGTGTGTGGCATAAGAGTGGCCAGTAACAGATAAGCAGTCCGCAGGAAACAAGAAAGAGAAACAGGAAAAGGAAAAAGATGGAGGAACAAGAAGAGGAAATGAAGAGAGATGAGGAGAATTAAGGTTGGGAGAAGGAAAACGGAGAGGAAAATGGAAGATGGAGGGTCGAAAGAGTTGATGGAGCGTAACAGGAAACGAAGGAAGGTGAATTATCAGAGGGAATATGGAGAAAAAGGGGAGAGATTGCTGTGTTCCACGCATTGACCAAGAGAGTAAAAATGGTTGAATGAGATGAAAGATACCAGAGTAAGATGTAATGAGGAATGACAGTAATGTATCAACTGCTGGAAGTTCTGAACGGTATAAATGGAAATGACGATTGAATCTGAAGAGCTTTTCAAAAACAAAGAAAGGGGACTTCCAAACGTGGTGACCATAACAACAAAATTCCACGCATTTAGTCTTACACTAAATTATGTAAAGAATAAATATATTCTTATTCTAGAGAGTGACAGCCCTTAAAAAGAATACGGTACTTAAATTGTGTGCTCAATCCGATAGAGTTAAATTCTCTGTGAAAGTGCTATTAAAATAAATGAATACATTACAACATTTTGAGTATTAACTGATTGTTTTACGAGATAACAGAATTTAGCTTGACACGGTTTTGTAAGATGGCATGAAATATGAGGATTTTGAAGCAATTATATTTACAGCTGGCATAAAATATAAAATTATGTTTTGCCTCCTAATTATTATACATACGAGTATGCGTAGAGACATGAGGTAAACTTATATCATAAATTTTGGAAAAAGAAGTTTATTCCACAAAAAACAGTAAATATAAGCTAATTATAAATGAGGAGTTAGAGGTTTACTCCGTAAGCCGTCTTTCGACAAGCGGAACTCGCGCTCAGAGACAAACGGGAAGCTCCAGATTGCCGATTCCTGGGAAGGCCCGTTTTCTTCGAAGGCCTCTTTTTCTTGCATAAATGAGGAGGCATAGACGAATGCGATATTTTTCAGTATTTGAGCCTTTCATCGAGATTTCAATACATCAAAAGTTACTTTTCTGATACGCTGTAAACAATTGTAACAAAGAAAATTGAATTTCCGCCTTAAATAAACTATACAATGTATACTTCGCCACAATCTTAACTTTTTAAGGCTAAAGATGTTGATGAAAGAAGCAGGTGATGGTAATACTTTGTTGACTAGCGGTAGATTAATTGGAAATATAATAATGAGAAGGAGGAAGTAGAATTGTTTTTAAATCAGTAACACATAAATTTATGCATTTAATACCGATTTAATTCTACCTCGAATAAGATTTAATTGGAGAGGATTACGTAATGAACTGATCAATGGCTGAACCCTTTAGACTCGTCGTAATACAGCGGAATGCAAAACGTAAATGGGGCCAAGACGTACGTACTTTGAATCCTATATTGCCACATCATAAAACCGCTTTTCCGAAAGCCTAAACGTGGAAGACTGTTTACAGGAATATCAACAAGAATGAGAGCAAGTGGAAGAGGTAAGACTGAGGTGACAAGAGTATGAACGTGAGGAGGGAAAGGAAAAAAAGGCTCCCTTTCAGAAGCAAATCATGGAAGGAGAGGCGAGAACGAGGTCTCGCCTTGAGAGAGTAAGTAACGGAGGAAATGCCGGTAATATAGAATGAATGAGAGTGGAATTAATCCTGTTTTCCTTTGTAGCTTAAAGAGGTCGTTTTCTGGCACACCGAGTGCCCAATGTAACGCTCCACCTTAATAAGAGAAATTTCTGCTTACATTTGATGAGATGGCGGACTGAGCCAAGGAACGGAGTGCGTTTTCGTGTATATATAAATATTAAATAGTTGTAGGATCACAGGGAATGTTAAACAGAGTTCCCGAAATGAGCAGAATAGCTGGAGGTGCATTCCGATCCCCTTGGTGACTGCGGTGTACGAAAACTGAAATTACTAGTACTCCCTACTAAGGAAGACAACCAAAACTCGACCTGACATTTAAGTAAAATTGAGCCATGGTAACCGGCATATTAATGATGATATTCGCAGGTAACGATGGTAATTGACAGCAATGAACTATTTGACTAGATGTGACGTAAAATGAAAAATATATGTAATAAAGTAGAATAATATATTTTCCTTATGACGTCCTTAAGCGTACATTATTGTCTTTCTCCTTTAATTCATGGTAATCAATGGCCTAGCCTTTTCATAAAACGTTGAATAATAACTTACCCAGCAATTACTTAGCAATATAAAATTAAACTAAACTTAAATTAGCATTGTATTATATAAATTTACTTACTGTATTAGGTTATCAAGTATGCAATCGTAAATAATAACAGAAATTACTGGAATTCCTAACTCTATTTTGCAGTAAACCCAATGCTTTCGCCGTATTAGTAAATTTAATTGGTATGTTTTAACTAATTCGTTGTGTTTCTGTTAATAATAATTCGATACGACAACTAACGAATAGAAAATGACATAGTTTTTGTATACAGTATAAAGCATAAAGAATGATTGAGGATATGGTATATAACTGTTGATAAGTAGCAATAATATAGTACAGTAGAAATTTTAGAAGAGCATTAAAGCTGTACCTCGAGAAATTTATCTAATTGATAAAAAAATAGCATGAAAGGTTATGCCTAAAGTTAGATACATCGGGTATCTTTTCAAAAAGCATATCATTAAAATAGCATGTAATTCCGAAAATAATTTCTATAAGCAATGGATGTCACTAAATAATCAAATGAATAAAATGCTCTGTACATGAGAACGACACGAATGCTTAGAGAGAAGATCCTGAAGCTAATTATTCACGAGCCAGCCTAACCTTCAATATAGCCACGAGCACGTTTCTTCGACTGCGCATGCGCAGAAGGTAATTCGGATCACGAACTATCCTCACTCGAAAGCACACGGACGAGGGTTATGATAAAGTTATAAAAGGGTGAAAGTGGACCTTCCATTTAGTTAGTGGATGAGATATTGGCAGATTCCGCCATGAATCACGCGTTATCGTATCGGCTCTACATAGGCGTCTACTCTAGATTCCCCGGAAGCACGTGCTTCTGGACTCCAGCAATGGAAACTTCCTCTCTCCCCACTCCATCTCTGCCCCATTTCGATCTCTCATCCCGTACATTGCGCTTCGCCACCATCTTGTCGCGGCGACGCGCCTCTCTCCGATAATTTCTTTATTTTAAGGACACAAATCGATTATATTTTACTAAATTATGAGACTCTTAAGGTGTAAATATTCGTCACGGTGCATCTCGATAATTCATTTACGTTGATTATTTTTGAAATACAATATTTCTGATTAACTGCACATGGAATCATAGAATACGTATTGCTATTCTGAACCTAAGTTGCCTTTTTAAGGAAATTTTATTCTTTATTACCCTTCTTTTAACCCTTTACAAGGCAAAACTCCAGGGGGGCATCTGAAAATATGTTTTCTACGTGTATCACATAAGTTAGCCTTCTAGAACAAACTTTTATTTAGTTTATACCAGAAAAAAATTATTTATAACTAAAAAGGAGTGGTCCATTTAGGAACCAGCGGTCATTTACGAGACCGAAGTCTTCACATTACTAAACAGAATGGTGGTGCCAAAAGGGGCCACTTGCGAATCATTTTTTTTTCTGTAATACTCTTATGCTGAAATTATAAATCCAATTTCGCTTAAAACGGAAATATTTATTTATTTTGACGGTTTAAATAATTTCCAAGAGTTTTTGGCATATCTTACGTTATAACCAAAGAATAATTCAGATTTTAAATGCATTGCTTCTTACTTAACTAAGTTATCATAAATATTGAAATGAAGGTGAATTGGAGATGATAATTCTTGATAGAAGCTTACTTTCGTTTTTAACGTAAAATTAGTTTTAAAAAAATATTGAGTAATAAATTACTAAAAATTAATTTCGAAAAACTGAACGAAATACAGCGTAATATGTACAGAGAAGGAATGAGTGCTGGTTCTTTACGCACCCTGTAAGTACTGCCCCGCTCTTATTGCGGACGCTGGAACTATGATGTTGTTTGTTGTCTTTGGCAGAAATACATACATAAACACGTCTTTGTTAAGTCTCCATTACTTTCCATTTAACCCTTATTACAATCTATTACAAAAAAGTGAAATATATTTACATAGAGAGATAGAACAATATGCTCAAGCTATGAAATATGTACATGCATTAAACATTTTTTTTTATCACAGAAAAAGAATTTCATTACAAAAGAGAAGGAGAGATAGTTTTAAACGTAGAGAACGTAGGTTACCATGGCGGAGCCAAATGCGATGCATTAGTACCGTAAAGATCTTTTCTCTCTAAGGAGGTTGGAGATAAAGTTATCCATTTTGTAATCTTTGAAAAAGATTTCTGATTAATTGTTCGAACCAATGGATTAATCAAAGCATACATCATACTTGCGTAAAATTAAGCGTGAAAAACAAAAGCTTTTAAAGCGAGGTACAAATATAACCCTGGGCTTCCTGATAGATAGCGCGTTCGCCTTTGCTAAAAGCAATCTCGGGTTCTATTTCTGGTGGGAGCCCAAATAAAATTACCAATAGTCGAAGCACTGTTAACATAATACCAATACAAATTATAAATCGATGTAGAACTCTAAAGGAATATATCGAACTTCAAAGCAAGGATTTCTCCCTTGCAAACGAGAAATTTAAATCTCAAATTTAAGAAGAATGAATGAATTTTTCTTAATACATCAAGATATCTTCCTGACTTTCTCCTTTCTTCTCCAATCATCCTTCCAACAAACTCTCCTTTACCTTCCTTTTTTAATTCGGCTTTCCTCCATTCATGTTTACCTCATTTCCTTTACTCCTCTTCCACCCCTTTCCTCTCATTCTTTTCATTCCCTCTTCTCATTGCCTCACCTCCATTCTCCTTCCCTTCCATTACTCACTTCCCTTCCATCTCCTACAGCCTTCCTTCCGTACACTCCCTCCGATCTCACGTTAATTAACTCCGCAACACATACAGAACTCGGTTAATCCCCTCCTACCTACCGACTCCACAACTCCTCTCTCTTGTCACACCCTTTTACGCGCGGACCGCTTCGCTATACTCCGTTTACGCGATTCGTTCGTTGTGGCCCAAATGTTTTTTCCGATCTTTTCACATGTAAAAGAGAGAAGAATTCCCTCTGTAGCGGTGCAATTGAGCCATTGGTGCAGTTATATATTCCTTTCGCATGCATCTAACACGAGATGTGATCCCGGCTGTCACTAGCACGCAAACGGTAGAGTGTTATATAATGGCGCCGCTGGTGTACGATGCACGTAAAATAATGAATTTGGATGAATGCGCGGGAGTTGAAACGACGGGAAATACCCTGAATGCCCGAGGCCTTCCATGTTGGTATTTCGCGAGGAAAATAATGAATGCCGTTAAGTGATATGAAAGTAAATTGAATTCGTCCTCAACGAGGATGTGCTCAGCATTCGATATTATTTCATACGGTGAAGCGAACTGTGACCACAAACGTAATGAAACTGAGACAAATATTCAAATGCGTGATGTCATTTACATTGATAAGGCAAATCTTTCCTTGTATGGGATTGATTCTTTTCATGATGCTGATTAATAGGTGCTGCTTTCGATTTATCGTAATTAGAGAGATTGAAGAGGGACTGAAGTTTCATTAACACCCCAAACAATGCGTTTGAGATTCAAGCTCTAGAACTAAAAAATATTTTAAGAAAACATCTGCTCCCCTAATGCAATATGCGCAAGCAATGACAGGAAATTTCAATTATAGTTATAGGAAATACAAACAGTACTTAAAAAATCTCTATATGGCATTTTCCTATAACTTAAACAACTATCTCTGACAAAAAGAACCTATATTCACTTGAAGAAAGAAAGATATTCGTTTAATATTTTACTAATGCATACGTAATGTCGTTGTGGGACGATAGGAAACAGTGACATTTTACGGGAAAAATCGGAAACATGAATAAATCAACCAGTATGAAAAGGAAATAAATAAATAACTGGCAAGAAAAAAATGATTTTAAACATTTATATTTCATCTTTCATTGGAACCTTATTTATTAATTAATTTCATGTTAATGAAAGCGAACAAATTAGCGAGTAATTCGGAAACAGGAGTTAAACTTTACCGGGTTCAAATCCTAACTAAAACATGCTTGTTTGTGATCGTTGATATGGGCCTCCGTTAGAAAGATGTCATTAGACGAATATTGGCAAAAAAAATAAGTAAACATGAACGGATTTCCCTCCCTATCACCTAATTCGGCAGCTAAGATTTTAACCTTTCTCACTCTTGCAATTCTTTTACATTTTTCGGTCAAATTTATTTTAGTCCGAAATTCATATGACACTTCCTCTTTTTCTCGGTAATTACTGAGGTGGTCTTCATTCCTATACATATACATAGCGACAGATGTAAATAAACTCCAGAGAAGAAAAATCGTTGAAGCAACTATTGCAATAACCAAAATTCGTGTCATGGTAACCAATCACTAAAACCTTACGGTAAATTTCAAGATATATTAACGTATATTATAAAAAAATTGACTGTTTTTAAACTACTTCTTACGTATTGGTTTAGTTTTCTAGATGAAGGTTATCTGAGGTAATTTTTTTCTGATTTAGTGCTGTAAAACTACCATGTAAAACAACATGTTAGGTGAAAGAGAAACCATTCTGACCTAACTTCGTAAGTCGTAAGAGCACAATAATAATAATTTTGAAGTTACCGAAACTCCGGAATTCTTATTTCGCAATTATTTCGAATTAAAATTTGTGAAGAAAGTATGCAACGAATTGAAAAATCGACGTTCGGTTGAAATTTAACTACATCATATAAACCAATGTCTTTCTGCTAGACGGTGACTATTATAATAGAAAATGGTGAGGATAACTCAGTTAGAACTCAGAAATGCTAATAGAGGACAGGACGTTGTTACAATTTTCCTTTCGTCGAACTTTCACGTTTAACGAATCGAGTAGATTACTAGCTGAATCAAGGGAACTTAACACGACAATCTACGGCGCCTTACACGCAGCGGGCGTCTTCGGAAACTCGTGCTTTAAGTGGCAATGAGATCGACCGTCAAGGGTCCCCCAAGGCCCTCATTAGAGGCTCTCTTCAGAGAGCGACCACCGACTGCGGCCAAGTGTCCCTCTTTGAGGGCGTCGCCCAAGTGTCCCTGCTCGAAGAAGGGCACGCGTCTAGGGATGATGAGGCACGCGAGAGCCGTGTAAATAGAGCTTCGCGTGCCGCTGCTGTGATCGGCGCGAATAAGGGATCGGACGCCAGATATGCGCTCATCTTTCCGTGCGACTTCACGCAGATATCGATTTCATGAGAGATAAGGCAGAGAAATTGAGGGGCATTAGTTGTCATGGAAGACGTAAGGATTCAGAAAGAGCCTTTTAATCTCTCGCTGGAATTATCATCGTTCGAAAGGCATTAAAGCTGTAATTTGCGAGTCTAAATGATGCCAGAATTTACTCACGTGCGATAATTAGTGTACATCGAAAATTAAATGTTCGACACTCAAATCTCCATACTCGATACTCCATCTCGATACTTTTATTGTACTCACACTTTGGAATTAAAGGTGAAAAGATATGAAGGAAATCATGCGGAGCCGTGGAAGCTAACGACAGGTTTATTTGGCAAAAATGTTTCTATATATACACCATAGAGAATTGTAACAGGTGAAACCGTGTGAGGAAAGACAAAAGTTGACAAAAGAAAAATGCGAAAAGTAACTCATATAAAATCACTCATACCAGGGGCGCTTCCAGAACTTTTGCTAAGGGGGCTGAAATTAGGGATCCTATTCAACGGCTTAATAAAATGTTACACTTTACGTTGTTATGCGAAATTATTGATTATCAAAAATTATACAGAATTGCAAATAAAGGTGTGTTGTAAGCCCTCCACATATTTATCGATATGATTATTTAGAATTAGGGTCTGATGGACACACATTCAGAATCTTTGGAGGGCCTGAGTACTTCAGCCATACCCATGGCTGCGCGCCTGTCGGTAACAAAGAAAAGAGTTCATCTGCGAGTAATGAAATTAAATATCCGTGTATCCGGTTCATAACTCTAACCCTCAACCATTAGCTACCAATAGCTGTAGAGAGTTAAATTAGGTGTGACGCACTATTCCCTTTCTCTGTTCACTGAGGCAAAATAATGTGAGTCGAGAACCTCTTCCAAACTTCAATTTTCAATGACACCATGAATAGCACTCAAATCTGTTAATTAAGAAATTACCAAATAAAGTTGCCTAAAGAGAGAAAAACTTAGTGATTACTCCGAAAAAATAAGATTTGCATATTTAGTAAGTATTAATCTCGAATCAATTCAGAATCATACGGTGTTAACCCAAAATAATTATCTTCAGAAAAAAAGTGGAAAGTAATTTGAATGTGAATAAGTATCTATTTCTGAAGACTAAGTGTAGCCTTTTCCTTTACGTAGCAAACCAGATTATTAAGGGCCGAAGAGCCTATAATACTTCATGTAAAACAATTAGCATATCCGTGCACTAAGAAGAACTTCGACTGGTAAAGGCTTCTTAAGAAAAGGGGACGATTTCTGAGCCTAAAAATGATAAATAGTACAGTAAAATTAATACCTAAAGTATCCTAATATAACTAAATATTCATGCCTGGTGGCAATTTTCGATAATATCTTTAAATAGCTCCTAAATTCTAAAGCTTTTCCTCACAAAAGAATTGGCAAATTATTTTCGTATTTGTGCCCTTCCTCCTATAGCTTTCCGTGCCCTGTTATTATACATCTTCGTCCATTTGCAAAATGAAAAAGATACTGAACTCATTCCATTAGAGAGAGTATCACGCGAGAGATTCAATTAAAGACATATTACCGTACTTATCAAACATACATAACATTTGGTCGTAAGTGCTAATCTTTATGCGTAACAACATTTCTCGGTTATCTTTTAAGCACGAGTAAAATTTCCATCAAATTGCCCTTCGAAACTGCCAACCCAAATATAAACTAAAATATAAAATATTTACCGTAACATATTTATATCATTCGTGAATTATTTCATTGCCTTATACCCCGAGTTAATATAAAAATTATATGATTTTATTTGGTTTTAAACAGATAAGTGGACACGTATGGACCTACTCTAAATCGTTCATTTACATAAAATTTTATTATGGTTTCCAACCCCAACCTAAGCTACAATTAATTGAAAATGATCTTAATTACCAGAGAATTTAGTTTTAGTAATAACTAGCAAATTTTTTGATGCGTAAATATGTATCTAAATATGCCTATTGAAGCGTATGAGCTCTGAAGATTCCCTGTACCTTCGATTGCCGAAATAATACTACTGAAGAAGTGAATTTTCACGACGATGAAAATTACCCGATATTTTAATGACTTATCATTTCTCTTCATGCTGAAGTATTTTGCAGTAAAAAACAAAGGAAATTCATGTTGATATTCATATATTCTCACTTTGATGGGAAATCAATATTTTAAGGAAAAGGTCGATGATAGAAGAATAGAAAAGATTATTCATTAGAAATCCATCGGTCACACCTCTTTTGTTCGTGACGACAGTTTTTACAAAGCTTATATATGACAATATGAAAATATATTTTTCGCAAGAGAAACCTAAAACTCCTTTATTTCAGCTATTGGTGGAAAATTTGATAGAATTATAACTTAGTGGACAATAACTCAGCCTACTGATAAAAGTATGCCAATATTATAAATTGGATTCACCAGTTGATCTACTCGATACTAGGTAATGTTCCTCCAAGTAGTAGTATTGTCAAAATTTCTTCAACAGCTGATGTCATTTCACACATATGGGCTAACACCGGTAGTCGAACCCATGACCTCTTTCACCAGAGACGAATACGTTACCCACTTTGCTATCCGAGCGCCTAGTAATAATCTTTTCCCACGTCATGATTAATACGTTAAACTCACATCTTACCCAAACATATTTCAAAAATACTTAACATTAAAGAGCGTTACTAAATAGTTAAAATATCTATACTATGTTTAAACTACGTTTAAATTATGCTTAAACTACGTTTAAACTATGTTTAAACTACGTTTATACTATGTTTAAACCATGTTAAACTATGTTTAAACCATGTTTAAACTATGTTTAAATTATGTTTAAATTATGTTTACATTACGTTTAAACTATGCTTAAATTACGTTTAAACTATGTTTAAACTACGTTTATACTACGTTTAAACTACGTTTATTACTACAAAAAGAAATGTTTCTATTATATAGCAGCAGCAAAATTCAACCATATCATTCATCAATCTCCATAAACAACATTTCCAATTAATAATTACCTAATAAATTAAGAACCAATCGAGCTTTCAGCCATACATTTTTTTTCGAGTAAAGCGATAAACCGCCCCATTAAACGGAAATCAGGTGAGATCCCTGCACGGAAGAAACAGATTGACAGTTTATTTAGCCGCATCAGCATGACTGGAATCATCTGATATACTAAGCAGGTCTGGTTATCGTTACGAGATCAAGTTTTCCATATCTCTGATACAAAAATCTAACTATTCGTGAAATTTTAAGGCTATCCGTTAATTTAGTTATGGCTGATTTCCGTTTTAATCCTTGACAAGATGTCACACAACTTCATTGAATATGGAGTTAAATTTTATTCAGCACTGATGGATTATATATACATTTTTGAGGAAGGTAAAGAAAATGAAATTTTGTCTCGAAATCACTGAAGAAATTCCTAGTGTCTTGGATGTAAAAATTAACATTCATTATTTGACTTTATTTATTGAAGATTCAAGTAATTTCAAGACGTTTAAAATTTTCGACATATCCAAGGGAATACGAATTTGAAAAGAATATCATTATTTCTGATACGATGTATAGTAAAAACACTCCATGATTAAAAAAGACTTACTGACAATAGAATTATACAGCGAGAACTTAAACTTAATCATTGCTATTGCAATTTGGCAAAAGTATTCCCAAAATTTTATGTAGAGCATCATATGCTTCAAAAGCTGAAGAATACTCAATTCTTTCTATGCAATAATTATTGTATTTATACTTCATAAGTTTTTGTTATTAAATTATATTTGTTTTAGTATTACTTTCGTTTCCCATAAACGTCTAAAAGACAGCTATTTAAGCATTGAGGATGTTTTAACGTGATATTAAACATGCAAACATTTAAAGTATGATACTTAGGTAAATAAAACATTTAAGAAATGCATAAAACTGATTACATTTTTTAATTACAACCAATATTAAACGAGATATTTCTCTTTGCTGTGGGATCCACAAAATCAATACAACGTTTAATTAAAGTAGGAAAGGTTGGATTCACAATCGCATGCGACGGCTTACGATGTTAACATGCATCCTGCTTTCTTCCATCTAATTCAC
Organism: Ladona fulva; assembly: GCA_000376725.2. Classification (NCBI taxonomy): domain Eukaryota; kingdom Metazoa; phylum Arthropoda; class Insecta; order Odonata; family Libellulidae; genus Ladona; species Ladona fulva. The sequence goes on from KZ308390.1 coordinate 476,841, forward strand.
GTTTCATTGGGACCATATTTCATACTACACCGACGGCTCTTTCTATCAATACGGCCGATCGGCGATTGTCTGCAAAGCAGAAATATTTCACATACAATTTTCTTTACTGCACCAATATAAAAGGTCGCAACCTAATTGTTATCCGATTCTTTTCCTCGATTTCGAAATCCCTCCATAAATAGGAGACTCGTTTTAAATTCGCCATAAAACGGCGCTGGAGAGATAACCGAACTAAGATATATAGTTCGCAAATCGCTTAACGGATAGGGAGGAGGGAATTACGCCAGCAAGAATTGCGAGCGAAAATCAAGCCGGAGCGCATAAATTGGCGAACGGTTTAATTTAGCGAATTAATTCAATAGGCTTGCTTCTTCCTAACGCCCCGATTCGGGAGTTCCTCTTGTTCAAAACCTGTCTCTCCCTCCATCCTCCAAATCCATCGCAACAATGCGCTCCCTATCTCAAGGCAGTGCCTCTCTCATCCCCGGACCACGCCCCCCCGCGATTAATCCCCACCACGCCCCCTGCCATCCGCCCAAATCAGCACGCGATGATAAAACATAGGGCACCCACCGCCGATAGCGCTGGAGAAAGGGTTGCGGCAAAATCCAACGGAAGCTCGAGTAAATACTAATGCATTAACAAGATGATCGGGTCGGAAATTGTGACGTCCATAATAAACGAAGGTTGCTTCGTGCCCAAATAAAAACGTACTTGCTACGTTTGTTTGGGCAGAGTAGGAGGGAGTTTGGGGCATAAAAACGTCAGAATGCTAATCTGTTACGTTTAGCAGTTTCTCAACCCATGGAAGTGGTGCAACGATTGAAACTTAAAAACCTTTTCCAATGGGACTGTTCAAACAAATTTGGAGAATGGAAGCTTCCTGTGCATGAGCGATATGCTTTTGGAGGACGGTAATTGTAGAATAGAGTTCTATCCAAAATTTCGAATGATAATTCGCTATTCCACCTTAACGCTAGATTAATTAGCCAAAGTATATTACAATAGAGCTTGGTAGATAATCCTAGCTAGCTAGTTTAGTAGCTTTGTTAGCAGCATAACGTATGGTTGACTTTTCTGATTTGTCTATCCTGAAAGTTTCTTCTTTTTTAGAATTATTTCTGGAACCACACAAATCTTGTAGTTTGCTCACTCAATTTTCCAAACTCATTCCCGTTTTATGATTGCAAAACTGTATATGACCTGGTTATCATGTACAGTATCCAGTACTAATTTTTAAATATCTAACAAGGTAGTTTTCTAGGTTAGCCTTTCATAAGTTACTTATTTAGTTTATATCCATTTCTCTTGATTTGGTTATCGTCTTTCTACGCTAGAATGGAAACAGAAACTAAAGGGGTAGCAATAGTTAATAACTAATAGGGAAGCAGCAAATAATTGAAATAGAAACTCGAAGTTCGAACAATTGAAAACTCGTTTTAATGACAGAATTGCGTTGAATGTCATGGTAACAATGTATTGTGTCTTGTCACGGGAGTGAGAACAGGATTGTTGACTTAGAGCTAGGAGTTAGTTCAACAGCTACATTGCTTACTTAAAGAGTGCCATGTGCCTAGCAAGGATATGCAGAATTTAGTAAAGTAGTATTATTAAAAGTGACAGCTGAGGTCCTTTCACACATTTCCACCGGGAATCGAACCCGAGAACTTTTTCACCAAAGGAAAGCGCGTTGCCCGCATGGCTAACGGGAGCCCTATACAGAGATTATTTACAATTAGAGGAGTATATGGTTTATTAGTACATGCATTGTATTTGTTATTACTTACATTGCAAAGTCTTAGTAACTGATCGAGTTACAAACACTTTAGCACTCATCCAATACATGATCTACGTGATATCGTAATTTACCCTTTTCATTCCAGAATGTGATCTACCTACAGCAACATAGACAAGCCTAACCATGCTATTTTATGAATCTAGACACTTCAACCAAATCAGCACAACTCATAATACTATGGTAGATCGCTGCGGGGTTGAAGTAAATGGAATCTTGGCTACATATCACATATTGCAGCTTTTCTGTAATAAATGAGGTTTGCTAGCGTATGATTGGTACCGAAATTGTTCAGATGTTAATCACAAATCGAAAGTCGTAAAAGAAAAGATTCAACGAGCTAACGTAATCTCAATGGATTCGCAAAACTGAGGTCCACACTTCCCAAACTTCGAATATTTTCCAATAATTCAGCATATTTTGAAGAAACCAACAGTTTAAGCCAAAAAGAAAGTGAATAACCCTCTGGAAGCTATCACCTAGAACTCCTTCCAGATTCGATAAACAAGGTGGTGTGGAACGCTCTCATAATAATCTTCCGTAGAAATCTGGACGCGACACAGGTTACTGACGTCGCTCGTCGGTCTGTTCTTTCCCCCGTCGGTTGAGAAACCGCAAGTGCAAGCGATGGAGGCCACCGTAACGCGATCCCTCGATCCGTGGCTTTCATTCCTCGAACAACGCACATCCCTTACCACCGCAGCGACGCTTCATCAAATCCTTCTCGCTTTCTCCGACATCAAAACAATATTTATTTCTACCTTTTTCCGTCTCTATTAGAGTCCTTGGAGATGTCGCAGGTGGCATGGTGGGAGATGAAGCTATATATTTCATTCAAAATGTTCCATGATAAAACAGTTCTATTTATTTATCAGAAAGTTTTTGCTGAGTTTTCAACAATGTCATTGTCTAACTCACGATAGGTTTGCAAATTAATGAGATTCGGAACTTTCTTTTGTAATCAAATTACGGCATATACTGTCTATTTAGATAAATGTAGCTGCTTCGTAGGCCTAGTGGCAGTTACGGTAGGCCCATCATGAACCCTGAAAAATCTTACATGATAAGTAATTCTTGACTAATATAACTTATATTAATTCTTTACGTAACTGTATCTGTTTAAAATTTCAATAAGTAAGCTTTGTGAAATATTTTGGTTAGTGGAATGGGTGACTATGGATCGATACATATTTTTAAGTCTAATTTAAGTGTTAGCTGTATAATGTGAATAATGTAACGTCGCCACTTTACCTAGTGTCATCCCGCGGCAGAATTGTTCAATAATAATAGTATTGTTTTTAATATTCCTCACAATGCCATCTACGAAGTTCTCAATTGTAACTATTGTTCGTAATGAAAATAAATTATCATTGTTATTGTTGTTGCATTAACGATAGTCATCGACTAATGACCCTATTGACTTTCGAATACTCGTTCTTACGACAATTTACTTGGGAGGCAGTACTAATGGTGAAGCCATCCTCAGTTTTAATAACATCCTATTATGTGCCACCTTTTTTATGCCTGAAATGCTTTCAATAAACTGAATGCTCTTTTTCTGTAAAATTTTACTTCGTCCCAAAGAATTTGATACTTCTTCATAAATATTTCACTAGATCTCGTCTATTTTATAGACGTCTATTTTATAGACGTCTATTTTATATCTCGTCTATTTCGGAGGAATTAGTTCCAGTGACATAAATGAAGAGGAAAATTGTAGAAGGAGAAGTCTATCTGAAAAGTGTAGGTCTTGTTAAACCATAAGCTCTCAAAACTAAGAAGAGGGAATGAGACATACAAGATAAATGAGGTAGTTTGCCCGTCCTCTCTTCACTGACTGTGAGCCAGAATGCAGTAAGCGGGAAACTCTAAGTAACTTCAGCACAATGACTCTATGAATGAATTTATGCCTAGCATTCCAGAATGTGTGACCAGGGTGAAAGCAATTTTTCAGCAACACTCACACCTCAGTAGTTTTCCTACTATCACCGCCATGGAGAACACTTTGACAAAAGTAAACGCGAGACACAATATCTCTATCCCGTGCCAGAATGAAACTGACAAAATTATTCATCCAGACATGGTAAATGATGGTATATGGAGATAAGGCTGATATTGATAGCTAAAACCTTCTTAAACCGTAACTCAAGATCGTTTGCAAGCTGGTGTCAAAAGACTAAATGGTTGAGTCACCTTCCTGTCTATATAGTAATCAGCCCAAAGGTCGGTTGGAACCTCATCCCCTTCGCCATCAGCTACGAAGAGATAGGAGAGGAAAATGAGGTTTACTAGGCACAATGAGGAGTAAGGAGTTTGCCTTGGTGCCTTCAGGAGTCACCTTTACCAAGTACTTAAGAGCGACACAAACAATTAGATAAAAACATTAACGGTTAGTTTTCAGTGCCACGGAAAGCTTAAACAAACCAAAGGTGGGGAAATGAAGTCAACCACATAGAATATATACTAACTGGTAAACGCCCCCGTCAAGCATGATGGGACTTAATTTAGTTAAAAAAATATATATCTATTATCGTATATATCTGGTCCTCCTAAGCACAAAAAAAATTCTGCCGTAAGATCACAATAACTCAATATATTTCTTAACATTATTTATAATATTTATTCTACTGTTTTCAAGTCGTGAAAGTCTTGTTTGCGTAATTTTTTTTATAAAAGTTATAAGAACTGATTATCCCCGTGCACTTATATGGGATAATTCATGAAATCAACATTCAACAATGGCCTTAGTCGTCAAAGGGATGGGTTGTTTATTTCCCAGAGATTTAACGAAATTTCCGTGTGTTTTATCAAAATCCTTGAATGTTCGGATCTATATCAATATTTTATGACTAAAATAAGAATGTATGATCGTTTTTCTTGTGACACTTCTCTCAATTTCGTAGGACTATTATTTCTAATTTAATTTTGTAAAAGAAACAACCTCCGAAGGTAACGAAAACCTATTTTACGTATATTTCTAGTGGAAAAGTATACTAACTGATTATCCCTGTGCATTTATATGTGAAAACTCATGAAATCAATGTTCAACAATTGCTTTGGTCGTCAAAGGGATGGGTTGTTTATTTCCCAAAAAACTACGAATTTTCCGTCTATAGACATAGTAGCAGAAACAAGAAGGAAAAGTGCAAAAGGGAAAGGTATACATGAAATATAACAACGAAAAAGTAAAGGGGAAAGTCATAGGAGGTGAAGTAACGGTAGAATAACTCTAGCCTCTACGACATCGTATTATGAAGCGACGGATTGCTTAGTTCAAAGATTCCATGCGACTCTGAGGAAAGCTAAAGGAGAATCCTCGAAGAGAATACGAACGGGGAAATAGTTTCTTCAACGGATCCTATTGCAAAATCGCGACCCATCCTTTAGATGCACTTCGGAGCATTCGGGCGAAGAGAACGGCATTTCCGAACTCTTTCACGCTCCACTGCACGTTCGTTTAATGTTCCTGACATTCAAAGTTTTTCACTTTGATTTTCATTTCACCCGCGCCGAAATGAATGCAAAATCACTACTCGCGTACGCTTCGGATAAAGAGCGCGGGGATACTTAGACGCCCAGTTAGAGTTAGCCATATTTGTTTCCTCCTTAGTATATCAGCATATTCATTATTTGATTCTGAAATAGTTGAGTTTAAATGGAACATAACCGAGCATTTTGGTATGCAGGAATTAGTACGTGGCTTCCGCGAAAATTTTGTTCGGCTAAGAGTGAATTAGTGGTGCGGTAGCTGGACCACGTCACGCGTGTGGGATAGTAGATTGTCTAAGCTGTATTTCACTCAACATTTTTTAATTCAATTAAACGTTGCATGAGTGTACACGATCTAATATAGTTACGCCGGATCTTTGGTGGAGTGAAATTTTGAGATTTTCCGTAATAACCGAAATTTTGAATATGTTATAAAGAATTTAAATAGAATATTACATTCATATGTTGTTCTTTAGGGCAGAGTTTCCCAAACTTTTCCTCCGGCGGAACACTTTATCAATTCTACGATATCAGCGGAACACCTAGGTTACTTTTTCTTAATTCAAAACTGAAATTCATACAAGAATTATCATTCTTCGTAAGATTCCGCAGATCACTTAAAAACTCTTCGTGGAACACCAGTGTTCCGCGGAACACACTTTGGGAAACTCTGCTTTAGGCTAACTGTAAATGCAATTTTAAAAACGGTCAAGGATTACACAACGCGACTGATTAAGTGGCAATTCTCACTGCACTACCTCAGATCATCGCTCTCATAGTGTGACAGGATGTAGACCATTGGGTCTTAGCAATAAGGGGATTTTCCTTGCTCTATTTCACTATTTTATTAGGACTTGACCATAAACATGTGCATGTGCATTCCATTCATATTGAAACTCTGTGTTTCTATTACCTGGTTGCTTGCACTCCTTACCACCTGGCAGAAAGGTACACTTAGGGTATTAATGTTAAGGTAGATGTTTTGTTAAAATATGAAAGGAATATGTCGTATCACTTGATTAATATATAATCCTAGAAAATTTAAGGAATTAGAATTAAATTTACTAATAAGACCAAATTTCTCTAAATTTTAAATGAAACTGAGTTTTATTCTGCTCTTTACATCTCAAACACATCCATTTTAATAATTATTATTATTGATGGATACAAATAAGCATTTCCTAACCAGAAAATTTCGGTTGGCCGGACTCGAATCCGGGACCAACGGGCTGGATCGTTTTTACGCTAACAAAGGCATACAAATCCTTTCGTATAATTGGAGTTTAATGTAAATCAATAGAATATTAGGAATCACTGGTCTAAATTTACTTCCATCGTAGAAAAGTTTCGAATGTCAATTATTATAACGAATGAAGGAATCCCTTTTTGTGCCTCTCTTCTGCAATTTCAATCCATATACTCGGAAATTATTCGCGTTAAAAGCAATTCTCAATCAGTCACTGATAAATATGAATCCAATCTACGCAAAGAGTTTTCGCAAATACCTCTCGACGTACTCCCACAGGGAAAGAATGCCGTTCGCTAATAAACGGGAATGCATTCACCGTAACGATTTTCTGTTCCGATATCATTACTACCGGCATCAAGTTTTCGCGGAATGGAGGCAAAGTGGCCGTGGATGCGATCATCCTATTTACGCATTACATATCATTTGCTCCATTCTAATAACCCTCCCGAGTTAAGGCACGGGCGCAATTCTGGCTTTTGTAATTTAATTCCGAGAATGGAACTTCACCAGGGGTAATTACCGCGTAATGCCGATGCAAAATCGGGATGCACGTTTTGAGCAGTTATTATCAACAGTCCAATTAGGACAACTCGCTATCAGGAGGACAATTCGTCTCAGGAGACTTCCTTACACGAGCAATCAGGTACCTGCTCGTTCCATTGCGCTCCTTCCATCTCTGAGGATTCCTCTCTCTAAGGAGAATATGCGCTCAGCGGATCCATTTTCCAATCCACATCTGCTCACTTATGCCCTCACCTTACTCTACCCCTCCCCGACGCTGCTACATCGTTTATTCCCTCCTGTTACTAAGTTACCGATTGTCATTACCACAAATGGGAGTGAATCCGAACGCATTATGCAAAGCATGCGTGCGCGTGTTCAAACACAACACCGCACGAATCTAAGATTCCATGAGATAAAATTCTCTAGTTATTATTATCTAATGATATTCATTTTCAATTCATTCTTCTAATCCATGAGTTTCTTTTTTCCATGAGTTTATTTCATTCATTCAGAATCACAAATTCCACTGCTGCACAGAGATGATCGAATACTTTAATAGCTGAAAAATGTATTTCGTTGATTGAAAATTAACAATGAGGAAATCAGCGAATAACTAATTTAGTCGAATGATTGATCAATTAGATATAAGCATATTTATTACAAAGAAAGTGAAAAATATTAAGAGTGCTTGTGCTCGGTGAAAAAGAAGTTTTGAATCTCAAGCGCTACACCGTTAGTAATCAAAGACTGCGTAATATAAATGACTAAAATGGGCGTGTGGTAATTTACCTTTAATGTTTCTTTAATAGCGAGACAGATAGCTGTGTGGAAAACGTCCATGCAGCGTAGAGTAGAAACCCAGATTACTACTGTTGTGTAGCATAAATAAGATATAGAGTTTTCGAGGGTTTTTTCGCTCCCTTCTTGTATGGGCGTTTTCCCGCATCGTGGGTTTTTCTCCACAATCCTTCAGTTATATTACTGTAATTACCTAAATATTTGAGTTTTGTATGTATCTATATCTATTTTTATGTAATATTTTATATTTATCAGCTTGAATGTCTATTAGTTGGTATCCATGTTTGCTGGATTCTTTGGATTTACTGATTTATTTTTATTGATTTAAGTCGATTGTCGTTAATTCTTTTCAGTCATTAAAATAATGATATTATCATGTAATATCTCTAGACTTTAGGTAGAAAATAAGTCATTTTGGCCTAACATCGCCTTCGTAAATAACGATAATGATAATATATAGTGGGTATTAATATGGAGATATCTCGGGACTACTAGGCATAATTCCTAAATTGAATACACTTTAAAGGCTTCAAATTTATCCGAAAAACACTGAAATTATTTTATAGCGTGGTATTGTTAGAGAGCAGATATTCTCGAAGGAATCGTAGACGAAAGCCAATTTAGAAGTGAAATTATTAGGTATCAGTCATAGTTGAGTAACTTTCACACAACCTTATCCATGGAAAAGAATGTTGCAAAACGTAAAGAAGGAAATAAAAACGAAAGAAACGATTTTATCTATATTCTTTAATGTAATTAATGGATAGTCATGGCATTTCTAAAATTTGTTTCATAATTATCATCGAACACCGGTGTTTATGTTTTTGTACGATTGTAAAACTTCGTGCAAATTTTAAAACACTGTACCTTGCGATAGGTATGTGGCCTCAACTATTTCACGCACTGTGATTTGTCGATCACTCAAGACCATATCGTGGATTTTGTCAATCATTTCGGGGGTAGTCACTTCCACTGGACGTCCCGAACGATGTTCATATTTTGTGGATGTACGGCCACATTTAAACTCATTTACCCGGTTGTAAATAGTTGCAAACACAGGAGCAGAAGTGCCATGAACTTCATCCAACTCAGCTGTACCGTGTTTCGATGTTAAGTCTTTTAAATTGTTTAATTACCACTCGACGCTCACTTTTTTCAATTTTTCCAAATAAACAAAAGATTTTTGCTTCAATCGATAATAAAAATGAAACCATTTGATGGATATAACTGAGATTTTAACAGCTATCTAGTGAGTAATGATGATTACTAAAAACGAATTACTTATGATACTACGAGCGCTATATCTTGGATTTTCTAAGGGCTTATTGAACGACCCTCGTATGTCTGTGGACAATCATTTTTCCTTCATAATAAATCCTCTTTAAAGTGACTATTGTTTACAATTTTACTTTCATATCGATTCTTCTTGGTTTACTCAAGCTACTCTAAATATTACATCGATAAAGGAGTGGCTTGCGACCCTACCTGGGCTTAATCTCGTGAATAAAGGGACTGATCGATCCAACTATCTCATCCTCGATTCCTTTGTTTCCTTCTTATGCCTTATCCATATCCCTTACTTTGTCATCCTTTTTTTCCGTACGCCAGGGCATTATTCCTTAATTCCGTATCCTTCAAACACTCTACCTTCGCACGACAAAGCTTTTCCTCCAAAATCCCGGGCGTTATTAAAATTTTTTAATAAGCTGGACTGAATTAGGAGGACAGCGTTTACCGGAAATTGCAGGGCTTCTCTGGAGTTTCCCATTATGACTCCAAAAGAGGACATTCATTTGGGATGATTCCGAGCATTCCACTTAATGTTCAAAGGTAATAAAATTGTGTAGGTGATTCAGTTGTAGGATTGAAAATAGAGGATTTTTGGGATACAACTCCAAACCAAATCATATTCAGGGAATTATGAATTAATTACGAAATTAAGAAAAAATTTGAGGATACATATATGATGCGTATCTTAAATTCTCTTTGATAAAATTTATAGAAACAAGGATGTAATTGGCGTAAAAATGAGCGAAAGTGACCTTAAGAATCTTCAAATTTTCAGAAACAGATATGCGTTAATAACTTGACAGAGTTATATAAATATAGATTGAATTAGATCATGAACTAATCAGAAAAGCCATTTTTCTTGTTAAATTAATTTATCTCAACCAATGTCGTACTCGTCAAAGTCATTTTAGCAAAGTCTTAACGTTTGCTCTATTACTCGCGTTACTCTAGGATCATCAATTATGGGGATAAATTGGTGTTAGATTCTCAATTAGTTAATACAATTTAGAAAATGCTGATTAATTGAGCTTTTAATTCTTAAAACTCTTTTCATAGATATCTCTATTTGTGGGATTTGTTAACGATGACAGCGGGTTAGATGGAAGAGATACTTGGCTGTTTCAATCTCGCGTGAATAATGAAGTTTAAAGAATTCATTAATGCTTGTCATAAATATATCAGGAACAAAATCTGCCACCAGTCCTTTTTACTCGGCAACACTTTATAAGAATAACAACGTGTTTGGTATTTATTTGACTCCTTTTATCAGCCTTTTTTTGGTTAAGCGATCTACAACCTACGGGCAAGTTTTTCAAAAATATAAGTACCCATCACCCGATATTTTCAATTTCATTCTCTAAATAAATCTTAGGTTTATTGGCGTATCTTTCAAGATCATCCTTTCGCGTTTTCGCCAAAAAGAGTTTTCAAAAATGTAATTTTTCGACTCAATACTTTGTCTCCCTGTATCCATCTTATCTTCCTGCACGCTCCCTTTTACCGGTACTCTTTTATTTCTCGCTTCCTTTTCTTCTTGCAAACTTCTGTGTTCTCTTTTGTCCGTCTTATCTCATTCATCTCCCTTCTTCCCTTCCCCGCAGCCTCTTCTTCCCTCTCTTCACCAGTTGTCAAACTTTTCATTCTCTACCTCATATTATTCTTTCGTGCTTCCTCTTCGCTTTGTTCTCTTTTCTCGGCGCATTCTTTTCTTCCTATCAATCATTTTCTCGCGTGTTCTCAACCTCTTTACCTCATGGGCACTTACCGCCGAGCAATAATTTCTTTCTCATTTATCAAAGGATTTCCCGTACCCTTAACTATGTACAATACAATATAGTACTATGTACTATTATACTCGATGGTATTTGTTATATATCAAAGGATTTCCTGTACCCTTAACTATGTACAATACAATATAGTACTATGTACTATTGTACTCGATGGTATTTGTTATATTGAGTGTGAAAATTTCCACGAGATGTCACCTAAGTAGCTACTCGTGATGTGAGAAATTACGGCTATATTTCTCTGCAGTGAACCGTTACATTTCATTTATTGAATTTCCCTGAGAAACAATTTTTGTCTCTAGAAAGGCTCGGCATCGTGTGCAGGTCTTAATGATGAGTTTACTTCACGATTTTAAATTTTCCAAAGCGAAAGGTTTTACTATTTTGTTAATTAGATACGTAAATATTAACTGATTTCTCGTCTGCTTGGTCAATTCGACAGCCGTTGCAATCCAAGAAAAAATTTTTTCAGTGCTTTTCCCATTGGCAGTTGTAAACGTCACCAATGTGTTGCTCATATCGAAAGATATCGAATCTTCCTTGATTTCCTGGTTACCTAAGTGATCATCATTGTTGCTGATTGAGTAACTGATGTATATATACACTGAAAGTGATGGAGGTACGGTTGTAGCAACGGAAACGTATACTAAAAGTACATTGTAAATGTACAGTTCACCAGGCTTTTAGAAATGTTGAATCAGAAACAGTATTAGATTTTATTATTTCCGATTAAGTTTTACAGAAGAAAATGGCTTTGCAACGAAACAAAAACACAACTTAATTTGTATTAAGTTACCGGCATCGAATAAATGAATTTATACATGATCATAATATTAATAGTGATTTCCCAGTCGAAAGCTACGGGACACAGTTCGAAGAAAACCATCATTCTGTAACCATACCCTTCAAATATTCTTAATACCACGTGCATTCTAATGTGAATAAATATGATCTCCGATTCAACGATCGCCTTGGTCGTCAAAGGGACAGGTTGTTTACTACCACAAAATTCTACAAAAGTTTCGTCTTTTTGTCCAATTCTTGCAATTTCTTATCTAAAACGATATTTTATCTAAGAATTTATATCAAATTTTCTTTCTTTTAGTATTTGTCTCGAATTCATAATTGGTGTAAATGATTTGTGGGACAGAAAAAGTCTACAATTGAACAAAAGAACTTAAAATGCATTTCTTGCAATGCATAACATGCAACAACAATTCATTTAAAATGCACAGCCAGAAACGGTTTCGTGTCATCTGGAGTCAAACCAAGGATACATTCTATAATAAATCTAATGTTTACTAGTATATTGGTTCACTAATGAATTCCAAAACTTCATGTACCCATCCAACCGAGAAGAGCGTTACATTTATTTTGAAAAATTGCTTAGATGTATTTCTCATGAGGATTTGCTGAAATCAGATGAATAAATACATATATAAATAAGTACATACATACGGAGAGGTGATTATTATAGTAGATCATTATGATACGTTTCTTTTGCATTGGTATTGAAGAAAAAAATAGATTCAGTATAGCCTCTCAAAAGGCTAATTCCATTGTTTGTCTAAATTGTGCTATTATATTTTTAATCTATGTTTTTATCCGCTCTCATTAGGTTCTATGTCTTCCTAGTGGAATGGTAAGCTTGTTTATCTTTCGGAATTCTCTACGTCTCTCCTTGCTCATTCTCCCGGCACTCTACTTTAACGTGATAGGAGACCTAGTAATTTGTATTCACAATGCGTGCATACTTAATTGTCTCCCTGTTTTCTCTATCCGCCGTTTCCCGCTACCTTTTCTTTACATTTAACTCCAGCGCTCTGAAAATAATGCATACATGTATTACACAACGTGTACAATGCAAATAAATGGGCGGAGATGTAAGTTGAAAGATTTCTGTACACTCTGTAGTGAACAGTCTCGATTAGTTTCCACCTACGTTATCTAATGTACTTTATTCTTGCATTTCCATTCCGACGTCTTTATCTTATTCACCTAATATTGAATTAGGAGATAGGGATATAAAAAACTCGGCAATATTTTACGGACACTGCCATCGGTATCGTATGCATTCCCCTATGTAAAAAAAAACTATCTACGGAAATTCTTCGTTTCTTAACTTTAAGATAGAGCTTATAATTATCGATTATTCTTTACAGAAACTCTCACTGCCTCTTTCCAACTGCGTCCTTGAATTTTTGGAGAAGGTATAGTTCTTATCTCCAGAAAATATGTTCGTATATTAACTTAACTTTCCTGAAATTCAAGTTTAGATGTGTCTTCGATCATCTAGAAGATATATATATATATATATATATATATATATATAT
>KZ308390.1:490094-589986 GCA_000376725.2 Ladona fulva
ATATATATATCAATTACACAATATTTTGTGTTACCCAATACTCTCCTTTCCTTTCTATCTAAGGCAAGATTTAGACTACAAAGGGACTTTATAGTCTAAATATTGCCTTCATTATTTAGGAGTCTATATTATTAATTTTAGGTAAGTACAGTTTATCTTTGGCAACTAAATCATGTTTTAATATCCTTTTTACTTATTTTATGCTAGAAGTTAGACTGAATCACTAGTTAGTTATCAACTTTTTTAATTAGGGATGCGTAAGTAACAATGGACTTGGTAGTCTACATTTCTTCAGACGTATCTAAATTTTACTGTAAAAATTTACTCTTTTATTCTTGTATTTTCTTCTATTTGTCCATGCGAAAAGTTGCTACTTCATCACAAGAAACCTTCATTGCATACACTTAATAAGAGACTCAAGAGTCTCTACTCCATTTGAAGACAGGTCTATTCTCTATTTATCAACTAGACCTTTTGCTGTCGCTTTTCCCTTTGTCCTCCTGAGCAATTTCTAGTTCCAAATTAACCAGCTTCCATATACAGGCTACACAACTCAGGAGTCTGTACCCTTAATTTTAGATAAGTCCAATTTAATTGTAGCAACATTTACTATTTCATTGCCCTTTTCAAATAGTAGATTTGTCTATTAGTTCTGTACTCTGTGTCTCCAACATTCATTGTCCAATCGTCGTTTTTCCCCTTTGTCTACGTGAGAAGTTTCCACTTCCTGAAATTGCCTCACTTTCCTCACAAGTAAGAAGAGACTTGGGAGTCCCAATTTCTCCCCTTGATGCCCCACTTCATCCCTCTCCGCTGTTTCCCTGTTTTCCTCTCTCATTCCCCTCTCTCTCCTTCACCTTTGCCCTCCTTTCTAGCCCTTTTCCTCCCCACTCCGCCTCCCCTCCCTTAATCCCACCTATCCATCCACTCTCCCCTTCCTTTCCGCCCATCTTCCTTATCTCATTAAATCTTTCGTCTCCGCCCCCGCCTCTCCCCTTATCCTTTCATTGTTCCCTTTTCACTCTGAACTCCTTTGCCGTCCTCCGCGCACATATTCCTAATTAATCCCTTGTTTTGAGACGTGCATTTTTTTATTCCTCTTTCTTCCTACTCGAAAAATGATATCCCGGATAATTATCCATGTCAGTCTACGCTAACCGTTTCCTTTCTCTAGAAAACCGAGTGTTTCCGTGTAACACACTTATCTGTCGTCGAGCACGGGTGGTGAATGGAGGGTGAACAAGGTCACGCGGAATCTTTAAAATGGAGGAAACATTGGGCAATGGGACGGGAGATTCGAATAAGGGCTCTGGGACACAATGTCGAGGAAATGAAGACGCTAAATTACTTCCCCTCGTTCAAATTCTTTTACGCTTTAGGCGTAATTCAATTGGTTTCCGATTTCTCGGTATTTATTAAAGCAGGACGACAGTAAAACTCTTTGAACTTTAAGTTCGCGGAAATTCATTCAGGTACATCCGTTCCGAATTCCCTTCATTTCTTCTCAATATTCCCATTATTTTTTATGAATTCGGCCTTACATTTCATGACGTTAATTTTCGCTAATAAAACCTTTACTTATATCGGAAGTCTTTGACTTTTAAAAGGCTACGTTTAACAAAATATATCCACGCAAGAGAAAACAAGTATGATGACGCATTACGCAATTTGCAATGGTGTTCATCTGCTTTCATCGATTGATTTGGTCCCCTTGGATAAACAGATAAGAAAAATAGCGGCTCGACTGAGACTCGAACACAGGTTCCCACTTTCCGGGCGTTCTATTTACCTGTACTACTATTATACTACTAAACTAACTAGTAACATCGATTGTGGAAGGATATACTACGTAAATCCATAGAATGGATCCAAAGTAGATATGAAAAGTCACAATTTATTTTCGCATAGATTTGCTAAACGACCTGTTTCGGACCAGCTTAGCCATCATCGGGCGACTTAATGATGGCTGTAATAATATATAAACCCTGATAATATATCAACTGGATGTTAGTAGTATATTATTATTATTATTATATATAAAAGCGTTAAAATTGGACAACAGTCCGGTGGCAACGACAATAAAATTCCACAATTACACAAAGACAACACAGTTCCACAATTGTACAAACATCCACAACTCATCAGCCGCCACAGCCCGTCCAGCAAAACAACCACCAGTCACTACCCCACAAGCCACATTCAACAACTCCTACACTTCATTAAAAATAAATACCAACAGTCATCACATTATAAACAGTAATCAACTATCCTTAATTTCCGCCCAAAATAACAACAACAATCATTACATTATAAATGTCATCCAAAAATCCCAACATTTCGTCTACATATGTATACATCAATCATTACGTTCTAAATAATATTAACGCTACAAATGTATCCAGCCATCTACTTATTGGAGTGTGGCAGCGGGTGCTTGCATCACGATTCTACTTCCCTTATCGGTTCGTTACGTATATCAGTAACCCTAGGACGAAAAGTGAGGCTACTTGAACAAATACTTGTTATTTTAAAGTGTTATATTGTTATACTTGTTAGCGCCAAAAATCTGTTAAACTAAGAAGTTAAAAAAATAACTGTTATTTCCGTTACTTTTCAAGATATTCCGTACATTTTATTAATTAGGAACTAACTTTTAAGCTTTAAAATGAAAGATGTTATTATCACGTATACGGAGGTTCACAGAGCCCATTCCTTATCCTAATTTAGAATTACGGTTTACAGTTTCCAAAACAATATTTTTCTAATGGGAGTTCCCAAAAATAAGGGATGTGATCTCATGGTTAGTCCCAAAAGTTTCTGAAAGAGGGCATAGGGAATCATGCGAATTATATATAACAAATGCATGAAAATCGGTAAAATCACAGAGAAATATTAAATAGATATATTTCATGCATATCGATCAATATTTTTATGGAATTCTTCCTCTTTTATGTACATCAGTTGTTTTATTTTTTAAATGTAAAAACTTTCGTAGACATTTCTCAGCTTCTTTATCCACCGGAAATGAGACTAAGAAATGAAGGAGAAAAAGTCTGCCGTAGCCGGGAATCGAACCCGGGTCCTCCACTTTCCGGGCAGGTGCTCTGACCTCTAAGCTACCACGACAGAACAATCCTTCGATTTCATTCGCTATGATGGTACTCTGAGTGCTATTGAAGAAGAGATAATTCTGTCGTGGTAGCTTAGTGGTCAGAGCACCTGCCCGGAAAGTGGGGGACCAGGGTTCGATTCCCGGATACGGCAGACATTTTCTCCTTCATTTCTCAGTCTAAATTCAAGCATGTATATCATGCGTTCATCCATCGCTTATATACACCATAAAACCGTGAGTACTCGACGAATCCTACTTTTTATCTTTTCAGGTTTTAAAATTAGCTCAGTTTCTTACTGGCATCGAGTGGGTTGGCAGGCGAGTAACTTGTAAACGCGCAGTGTAATTGAGCCTTAACAAATACGACCAATTTCAACGCCTCAGCGTCATCTTCAAGTGAACACATCTGACGTATTATTTAACATAGGTGGAATATTTAAAACTTCTTATTTCTTAAAACTTAAATGATACGCCATTAGCTATTATAATTTGACAAAAGCCACAGTAAAAAAACTA
The DNA here is from genome assembly GCA_000376725.2 of Ladona fulva. Taxonomy (NCBI): domain Eukaryota; kingdom Metazoa; phylum Arthropoda; class Insecta; order Odonata; family Libellulidae; genus Ladona; species Ladona fulva. Next base: position 493,723 of record KZ308390.1, read on the forward strand.
ATCTGAAGGCGATATATATCCAGGATCCTGAACGTTATCGTCCTGGTCCATCTGTAGATCATATTATGTATGTGATTAATTGTGTAATAAATTGTTTTTATATTACTCCGGATTCAATGCATAACTAACAACCATGAAATGCGTCACTTTTGGATGCGTCATAGATTGGCCATCCCTATCCTAGATGCGAGCAGATCCGGAAATTAAATACTTGAGGGCACTTAACTCACCACCCTAACATCTCATGTCAGATCCTCGGAAGAAGGGAGTCGGAATAGAATGAATTAGCAACGTTAGATAGCACGCCTCAACGAGCGGCTGTTAAATCGTCGAATGTTTTCCGATCCGATTCCCTTCAAATTGTTCTATTTATGCCCTCCGAGGGACTACTCACTCCCGCTACTCCTTTCCCACACACACGTCTAACCAATCTCCCGCACGTTCTCCACAAACCGACCTCTCTTTCTACCGCTCCTATATCTGCACATCTCCGGCGGGGAGACCGCGACAGAAGATACCATTGCTCCAATCTATCCCTTAGATTGTCCCCCAGACATCCACCGCCCTTATCTCCATCTGATCGCGTCACGCTTACGAAAGTGCCACGTCCTTCCCGCCGTCGACGTGTTGACGCTCGCAACTGCTTTGGAACGCGACGTGAAAAATAATTAAAGTGACTGCGAAGGTGGGAATACCGCGGGGTGAAAAATTGAGTTCTTGTCGGATTAAGTGGGTTCAAATTTTACGCTAACACGAAACTCTGGCGTGTTTTACATTCGCTCGTGTGTCTCCCGTGAATGTTGAAGACCTTCGGAGATGGATATAACTTTTATTGAAAGGAGTACGTGCTTCGAGACTTAAGGTTTCGGGGAAATCTTTCCTGGATCTATAACTCAATACATGAAGGCGTTCTTGCATCAAATCAGGCTATTATTTCATAAATTTTCGACAGAAACTGAAAACTAAGGATATTACCGGAAGCAGCGAAAGAATTTACCCGAAGAATCACAAAAAATGAAGCCCTATTTGCTAACCCAACAATTTTTAATATGAACTGCCTACGTATTCACATAATTCACCATATCAGTTTCCAGTTACGATCTGGCAAAGTTACATAATTAATTACAGAGTACCTAGTACCTAACAGGTATATATTAAATATTATATTGTGGGGTGTATTATTCTTGTGAGATAAGTGGATTATATTTATCTGTGATTACCAAACAGTTCCAACAAGTAACAAAGAAAATCATCATCTTTACTTTAACAGTTTTGAAATAAATCGAGCTAATTTTCTTTTTTCCGGCGGAAATTCTATTTATTTTTAAGTATATACATTTACACCATTTGTACTCCTGGCCTCTAATTTCAGAGTCATGCAGGCTATCTTGTAGAATTTCGTAATTTAAGAGGTCTAAAGTATTTCTGTAATCAATAAAGGAGACATCATATTTCTTGTTTTTATTTATGTACACTTTTACTTTTTTATTTAACAGTTTTATAGCCTTCTACTTTACTATCATGTTTTAATGTTTCAACAAAAAGCAGTAATTGAACATTTATGCATACTTGACAATTCGTGTCATTAAGTCAACTTCCGGTGTAACTCACTCATGAAAAAGGTGAAAATAATTACAGCTGAAATAGTGCAATCTATCGCTGTGATTTATTCCCATTCCTATTAGAGAGGTAATTAAAATTCAAACGAAATTCATCACGGCATTCGTGTTCCAAATTTTCCATAATTAGTTCGACTGGAGGCTGAGTTAAGAGCAGTTAAACTCTATCATAGAAAATTTTCTATTTTAATCAACGAGCATTCGAATTCCAAGCATAGAAAATTTGATTCAAAATTCTGAATTCACGATTTTACAGATTCCTTTCCTGCAGGGTTGTTAAATTCTGGGAATGCATACGGTTCTGCATAATTATTGTAATGCAAAAATTGGTCTCTTAATGAGTTTTGCGGCGAATTCTTATTCATATTAACCCCATGTAACAATAATGAAGTAAGCTTTGAAATGAAAGTTGGACTTTAAAGTATTTGCGTCAACTTTTGCAGAGAATCAGATCATTAAACAAAGAGAACATAAATATACGTCTATTTTAATTGAGATTAAATGTTCTTTATACATTACGAATAGAACATTGCAATTCGATGCTTTGCATATTAAAGGAATGCCGTAGAATTTTCCAATTGTTTTTTCCGTGGATATTCTACACAAATAAAGTTAAATCAAATCTAAACGAATCGTGTTCTCTTAACGCCCTTTTATTCATGGCATAACTATCCATCGTTCAGTGGCTAATAACGATGAGATTCATCATCCAACTTGCATCTTTGAGTTGATTATTGATGAAATAAAGGCTTAAATGAATTATTTAGTGCAAATATCGGTGGTAATTGCAGAGAGATCCTAAACCTCCAGCAGATCTCATGGGCTTTGATGGTTTTCATGGGCTTGCTGTGCTCTGTATTCTTAAATAACACCGTCATCAGTGATGATAAGTTCAATTAAAAAATAAAAACAATTAAAAAATAATGTATGTTTATGATTTGAGGATGTTTATGTACATAGACGAAACTGGTGCTACTCTTCATAAAGGTGTGGAATTTTACATAGATATTATACCAGCATATCATGGAGTTTCATAAAAAATTCTTCAACCATAAACAATTAAATCTGTTATTTAATTGCTAATTTAACTATTTTATCACAATAGTGCTAAAAGAAATAAAATACTTAATTTAATATCTAAACAACCTTAGTTATGAGCTACAGGCTAGAATTAGTTGAAACTAAAGGAAAGAATTAGCTACTTAGCCAATGGCTTTTACAGCTTCCATCGCTTGGAAGTACTTTATTAAGTAGTAGTACTTGGAAGTATTTCAATTCCAAAATTACGCAACGATTACTTGGATGGCCAACGGAATAACGTCTACTAGGAAGAGTTGAAAATTCTCTTCTATGAATCTATTGCGAGGAGGATAATGGGATGTGTGGCTTTTATGGTGATTTTCCAGCCCACCGATTCAACAGAACCTACCTTGGATTTACAAATAAATAAACATATTATATATAGTGTCTAAAGATGCGACTAAACATGTACCTTCATCCAGTCCATCTCCATTACCTCCCCGCATTCCATCTCAGCCCACGCGGCTACCTTCCGTGCCCATGCCCAGTGACACCCGATATCGGACGTCGAAGGAACCGAACGAGGTCGTCAAGGCATTCGGTTGAAAAAATATGCGAGCAGAAAGAAAGGAAAGTCGGTGGAAGGCGTTCGTTGTAAAAACCGCAACTTTCGGCGCGTATTCCTGCCCCGTTTTTGCCGGGAAATGCGATCCCGAAGGTTGAAGGAATGACGGGAAGAGAGGCGGAGAAGGGTGTGGGAGGGAAGCTGAAGCCAACACGCGACTTTCCGTGATAAGGCGTATCGTATGGGAAGATTTATTATCCGAAAATCATTTTGATGATTCGAAATCGTAGGGTGTTGAGGGCTGCCTCCCGCAAGCGGGGAAAAGATATTGCCGCCACACACGCCCACGGAGTGACCGCTACAGGCTCATAGAACGGTCTGTCGTTCTCCGTGAATGGCTATGTGGGTTGCCTTTGAAGTTAAGGCGAAGAGGAGCCTCCCGGAAAATTGTTTAAAAAATACGCTGTAAATATTTTCATCTACGAAATAAAAATCGGGAAATTAATTCCCAAAAAAGCCGTGGCAGGGCCGGGTTTAATATTCAGGGGTAACGGAAAATAAAATAAAAAACGAATCTTAATTAAGATCTTTATGCGATGATTTTTTGAAGGCAAAGCACCTTAAATAGAAGTTGGGAAACCAGCGAGGGTGATCATTTTGGTAATACACGAATCCTACCAGAACTTTCTTTCATGCGATATCCTAAATAAATTGCACTCTAGTTCGATACAATCAGTTTTATTGAAAGCAATATGATTAACTCAGTGATGTGATAACCACTGTAAATTATTCACAATTACTCTAATTCTCTCTGAGAAAATGAGCAAAAATCTTGCAATCCATGTTTTCTTTCTTAGTTTCACGTGTCTTAAGAAGTATACGCTTGTAATAGAACATACTGTTTAAAGTACATAGTAGTTGTATAAAACAATAACACTTTCGTAAATAATATATTTAACCCTTTTGAGGTATCAAACGCTTCCTTATAAAATTTATAAAATAAAATCTTAAAATAAAACTAAATTAATATATTCGATGAATTAAAATCTATTAATTTTAATTAAAATTTTAATTATTGATGAAGCCAAAACTTCTACGGATAGATTGAAATTAAAATTGAATTTTGAAGTAGAATTACTGTAGTGTGGTTTTTATAGATGAATTATATCTGCATTTAATCTTTGTTTAGTATTTGGTTTCTTGAATAACATAACGTCTAGGAATGTATACAGAAATTAATTATATTCTTCAAAATTCCATTTCTAATACGTGGAGATTTATTTAGAAATATTTTGCAATTGAATCATTAATTATACTATATTACATGCTATAATCACTAAGCCAAAAACAATAGAAATATTCCAAGTTCTAATCGTCATAATCATCAAATATTACATCAACTCCAGTAATTGGTGCCAGTCAGTCTAACATATTTAGTCTTATTAATATATTTAAAATGAAGAATATATTAGTTTGTGAGTTACCGGAGAGCGTTAGTGAGCATCACGTTGACCATTAACGAAAGCAGTCCCGGTTTAGATTTTCGGTGAGGACCCACATGCGCAAAGCATTTTTTAACAACAGTACCATAACGACAATAATATATTATTCAAATTTCATTCGATATATTCCTATATAATTATATTTTTAGTTTGATTCAGAGCAATGCAACTAAGCAGACTCAACTAACTAGCATTACTTATAAATTAACAATCAAGAAGGCATTCGCAAAAATTAGCCATATTTGATTAACATCAATGGAAAATAGCAAAAAATCAACACGACCGTTTTGCATATCAAACTAGTCTCAGCCAGCAAATTTCTCGGAAACATTTCTCCGAATTTTTCGCTCAAACGTATCCTGCGGATTTATCTCCATTGATTCCCAGGATTTGGTCATCATTCGTATTTAATTATAGACTGCAAATCGCACCCTTCTCTCAGAAGCCTTATCTTTGGAATTCGAAGAAGGAAGTAGGAGAAGTCAAGGAATAGAGAGGTAAGTGTAGACCGATAGAGAGAAAATACTAAAGTGACGTGTCGATATTAAATGTATTTTTCCGCTTTCTCCATTTGTCTACTTAAGGAGGTCAATGTATATTATGTATATATAAGATGAACTGTAATCCACTGGTAAAATGTCATGATCTCTGAAAACTTTATTTTATGATGATGTATAATATCCCAAATTGAAAATATCCAAGTCCAATATTCAATATCCAAATTGAAAATATACATCATTATATTTTCAGTAAATTAGAGAAATCATTATTCACAATCAAATATTATTTTCTATATATAATATATATACAGAATGCTTTCAGGAATTCCAAACTAATCAGCTCATTAAAAGTTTTTTTTTATTTTTAAATATTACCTATTTTAAATAGCCGAAACTAGGTCATTTAAGCGGTTATGAGACCCATTCATCCCACGCAGTTAATCGATGCATTACAAAAAATACGAAGTTTGCTTTTAATAAATACTGGAATCTTAAAAAAGCTTTTAAACAGGTGTTAGAATTGCTCTCTGAGTTTTAACACGTGATTTAAAAAAGGTTCTTTTTATAAATTCTATCTCTTCAATAGAATTAATTCATTTAATAAAGTCGTAGCACTTCAACTCAGAAAAATCAGGAAATGGAGAAGATAAGAAAAAAAACACGTATTAATCGATAATGAAAAGTATGCTCCGCCAGAAGCATGACATCTTTACAGTAGCAACCGAATTTATCATAAAAATTGATATAATCGGTGTCATCTGTTCCGAATTGTAGATAACTAACTATGGAAAAAATATCACACCTACATGAAACCGTGTATCGTAAACTCGCTTTTGAAATCTTACTCGATGAGGTATAAAGTACTCGAGGGATAGTAATTCAATTACATTAGCACCATACGAAAAATGTTACTCCTTAACATCACCTTTTTTGGCGATATGTTGCTAATTTACTGCAATGACTTTCATCATCAGATACTTTCAGCTGAACCTCTTGCATAATCCACTTTTACATCAAAACAGCACTGCAGTAAAGTACCTCTCAAAACTACAACTCCCATCCGATAACTCCACGGATCGCTCGATTCAAAAGTTACGCCAAAGACGGATGGACGGACGAAACGGGAGCCTAATCCCTTGACAGGCAGCGGATAAAATGAGGCATTAATAACGGATCTTCGAATAGAATCCTTACATCTATCTCCTAATACCGTGCTCCGTGGAGGCGGGAGCTGGTGTCCCGAACAAAACCAGGCATCATTTCTATTATTACGCCCCCTTTCGGAGCGCTATCAAGGAACCCGCCCCTTCTTCCAGAGATATCCGAAGTTCATCCTCCCAGCCCGCACTCCCATAATCTCCCTCTCTTTAAGAAACCACCAACCTACTTTTCATCAATCTCATTACCTACCCTTGGTTAGCGCCCTCCGCGTTCCTTATCTTCCCTTTCTCCTATCTCCCATATTCTTATCCCACCGATACGTCTTCCCGTCCCCGAGAAATTATTTCCGGTTAATTCCGAGTTTATTGTGCGAGCTACAGAAGTCGTGCGCGGAGAAAGATCGGGCTCCTTCTTTTCCTGTTATTTTTCAAACCTTATTTCCTTGCCGTGCTTTTCCTTAATTATCCCTTTCATCTCCATTTGATTTAACTCTCGCCGGGGGTACCCCTTTTTCTGGTTTTTCCTACCGAGGAATATCTCCTCGCCTGAGGCTTTGTTTCCCGAGTTTCTTCTCTTTTTTCCTAGGGTCACAAAGGATTCAGCGAGTAATGGCTGGCGGAGAAAATTGTTGCGGATGGGAAATAAATTGTCGGAGAGATTTAATAAATCCTGCGTTTTTTCGTTATTTTGCGTGCGGAAATTTTACGGTTTCTTTCCCTGCCCAGGGCCTTATTTAACTGCGGCGCATTCTTGGGCAACCCCGCCTCGCCCATCGGAAGGTTTGCGGGAGGTACCGTAATTCGATATGCTCTCGTGTGGATACATGCATATTCAAATCGCGCGATACGATGGGCCAAAAAATATCGTATCGGAGTCAGCGGGATGTGCGTAAAAAAATCGGGATTCTACCTGATTTATGTATTTCTATTCGGCTTGTTTCGAAAACTTGAGGACCGATGCACGATTACGTTTTATCTATATTGACAGAAAACGCACCATGGAATCAACTTAAAGATTTTGCTTTAATATTGTAAACTTATGTATATCAGTAGCTTCAACTACTCGATAAAATTATCAAAAATATTAATTGATGCTAAAAATCACTAAATCTTACTTCTAAGTACTGGATATTCCAATATCGATGTATATTTTCTATCTAGTCAGCAGTGATCGTAGGATTATTTTAATTGTATTCGGGAATCGAAAATAAAGGAACTTTTGTAGATGTATATATTGAAATCCAATTCGTAAAATTTACTTTATTTAGATTTAGAACCTTATTTCTGATTCCAAAAACGATTCTACGGACTTTTTTGTTTGAAGCACAATCTTCCATTTTGACGAATAATGATGTGTAGATATTTATTGAATTTTCGATAAAACTAGAATTATTTTCTTAAAAATAAGAAAGAAGAGTTGTATTCAAATATGGCATTTGATGCGAATTTTACTTATTCCAGGGTCAATATGGAATATTTAGGTTTTGACACAACTTTCCAACTTTTCATAAAGTCCGTTAGTTCAAATTTGCTTCGGTTTAAATAAATTTTACATGTAATTTCTAGGAACTATAGCAACTATAGGAAACGCTTAAATCGGATACAACTTGTCCACGGATACGTTTTCCAATTTTTATTTTTTCCCCTGATTAAGCGTCAAATTTGCAACGAAAAACGCACACTTGATTTTTAATTACCAAAAAGCATTTCAGATCACTTGAAGTTTTTACATCGCAGCATAAATAAATAGAAAATATTTCAGTAGAGCAGAATGATATTCATATAGAATGACTGAAGAGTTATTTCAAGGGTTCTCAGCAAAAGATTAGACGCTGATATTAATGGCTTTACCGATGAGAACCATCTGGTTCCTAAACAAAAAATGAGCGCTCGTAGCTCTATGATCTAGTATATCCTAGTATCGAATTTGATAACGATATCAGAACCTATTTATAGTTATGGGAATTGATTATGGAGGAATTCAAATATCAATGAGAATTTTAATGAATACGGCATTAGCTTCAAATGCAAGGCATTGGTATTTAAATTACACAGACCCCTCAAAATCCGCAAACTCAACTTTCGCAAATCCAAGTATTCATAGTATAGTATCATATTTTAATGCAAAAAAAAGTTCACATTATTCATTTGAAAAATTAACATAGAGAAAGAGTTAGATTCACGTTCGTTGTTAAATCGTGTAATCCAAACTGTTACTACGTAATCTTAAGTTACTATTGTTTGAATTTTTTCGCAAACAATAACAAGTTAACTTATACGAGTAGCAATCTAACGTTTCATGGTGTGCTTACGAAACATGTAATTAACTGCGAAAGCTTTCTCGGGTTATCAACCTATTAAAATATTGGTATATACCGACGTTTCGGTTACTATCTCAGCAGCCATCAACAAGGTAATTAACTGTATTCTAGTTTCTTCGTAGTATACTTTTAGTTTACGAAATTTAACTTTAGTTTTATTGTTCAACAAAATCAACGTGAATGCCGAACGTTGAGTTTGAGGACTATAAACAGAGCATATGTAAGCTAATTCGCTAATGTCAACATTTGTGAGGTAATATGAAACGTATCTCTTCCAAATAATGAGGGGCAATGTACATTAATGTATACATAGAGGATCTTAAGTTGACTTTCGTAAACACTATGCAAGAAGCTATTCCATCTGGCAATTTTCCATATCCCGACTTAATGTTAAATTACATTACTTTCTCTAATTTAAATTTCTTAACATTTTCGGGTTCCTTCTACATGCTTCTTTTTATAATTCATTTGAAAACTTGTATGGCACTAGTGTTTGTCACGGCGTCGAAGCTGCACAGTTGATTTTGTTTATATCTGTAGTTTTATTTTGTAAGATACGGAATTTAACGAACATATTTAATTATAATAAAACCGCGTATAATTAGAATATTAAAAATTTGAAATGAAAAGAGAAACCCCAACCAAAAAATAGCTGTATCCAAGGTCGGAATGATGAGCTGTGGTGAGGTGAACCGGTCATTTACTTTAATAAGGAAGTTGAAAAATACAAGATTATTATGAAAATCATCAAAGGGGGAAGATAAAATAAAATTAGTCAGAAAGTTAAATACGGACTTTCTTATATAAGGGACCATGAATGCTAAATTTAAAGCATGCAGAAAGACCCTAAAGCGAGTGAATGTTAGCATGAAATAACTGTAGCGTGATGTCGTCCTAAAGAATACGAACGTGAGAAAAGTCATACTTAAATGAAATTTCTGGAAGCAATTGCTTATAGGATTGCTTACTGGAAGCTCGATTACATCGGAAATGGTACATGCTTATTTAGAACCCACACTCTCCAAAGAATTGAATAATTGTATGGCGAACGAAAATATTTTTCTGAGAAAAAGGAACTGTGCTGGGTTGAAAATAGCAATAACGGGTCATTTTCCGTTCGTAGCTATGTGGAAGGTAAACTTAAGGAATGAAAGAGATCAAAAGCAGAGTTTATCTCCGGGTATGGGTATACGAAAGATTAAAAAAGATAAGGGCGGAAAGAAAGATAAATAAGCATTGAGTTGAAGATGAAAGGATGAAACAAGAAAATGAAAACAGAGATCAAGAGGGGGCATAAGGTAAAGAATACATCGAAATGGTGCGGTATTTTAAAGGAATGAAACCAGAATGAGACATGACCTAGAGGGAGTCTGAGAAAATGTTTTTTGGGTGTTACTACGATCGATACTAAATATGTGATACCATTTTCATCCTTAAATGACGGATAAAACTGGAAGTACGCAAAATATAATAAAATGATACTACGGACTAATGAAACAGTTTCGAGTAATTGTGAAATTTATCCATAATAGAAAAAATAATGTGCAATTCATGCAATCCAACTTAAGGAAACTTTACCTAGGATCTTAGGGCCTGAAAAAGTTGAGAGTGTAAAATCAGGGTGGCAGTAATGTTTATTTAAAGTGGAAATGTACAAAGTGCTGTAGTCTTTCCATTGTGATAATACAGACTATACGGTTTCCTTGTAAAATAATTGATGACTCTTCGAATCACTCGGTCGTTTGACAAATGGTATGTCATTAGACTGAGGCTTGGGACATCTCCTGTTATTTAATACCGCGTACCCTAGGAAAGCCGTCGAGATCCACGAATAACATGGAAAGAGATTCTTACTAGCTTTAGTTTACCCGTAATGTCATCGTAACTTAGTGCTATGTAATATGCTCGAGAAATATGGAATTGATATTTCTGTAATTGTATATACGATGCTGGATATTCTTAATATGGTTGAAATGAGCAATAAATGACGTGTCACCAATTACGCAGAAAAAAATTCGTATTAAACTACGAAGGCATATTTGACAACCCTTTAAACTATACATGCGATTGAAATTCACGTAGATACCAAAGAAAGTTATGATACTACCGAAACCAAGTTCTGAATCTAGAACCTAAAAATGTTTATAAAAGTGCAAACAGTCATACCTACAATGTAGTGATTTTAATACGGTGATTCTAAAGTGATTTCGTAAACTGATCAAGCATGGTGAAATGTAAAAATCAAATTTAAAAAATAAATAGATTCGTAAAGCATCAGTTCTGTACACTACATAAAATTCCTCGAATTCATTGAAAACGGTTTTTTTTCTCCGCGCCGTTCTCCCTAAAAATCAGTGTGACTGCACTGCTAAAAATAAAGGCAACGCCCGTGATTTAAGTGTGAGTAACGCGACTGGAGCATTTTCGGAAAACTCTAAAAAACGCACTGTGTTTTCGAACCTCCTCATGCATGACAAGCGATTTTCTGTTGCCTTTGGCAAGAGCGAAACGCTGAATTGTTTCTCATCTGAACCATTGCATTTTCCAGCTGCTCCCGTAAACCTGGTCTTCAGCTGTGAAATCCCTTGCGTGGTTCATCAAACGCCAGAGTGGGGGCGTGAGAGAAAAGGGAACAGTGAAACGGGGAAGAGGAGAAAAGCCATGTTGCCGAATTGATAAAGCCGTTGTTCTTATATTTAGCCCAAAAAGAGCCTAATAAACTTCAGGATCAAAGGTTAAAATGCAAGATATCCCCAATAAACAACTTTTGTTACGTTTATGTGAAATTTGCACTCATCAAAAGAGCTTCCTCAATCAAAGGTTTCAGCTGCTTCTACTGAGATAGTTGCCTTATCAATTTTAGCATCAAAGAAAGCTTCGGAAGCCTAAATTTCGCCATCGTCACAATCAATATTTTTTTCTATGAGATCTGTCTACTTTTTCTTACACATCCGTTGAATAAATCGACGGATTCTTCAGTTAAAGACTGAATTTTTTCTCTATTTCAATGACTTATTCAGTATGGGATTTGAAGGAAAAAATTATATGTATTGATATTACGACAGGATGAGAATCTTTGTAATTAGTGATCTTTTGCGTCTGGAGGAATTTTATCTAAAAAATCACTTTTAAAGGGATTCTAAACGTAATTATTTTCGCTCCAGTATAGTGAAAACACCGTACTTATTTTATCGTTGCGTATGTTCAGTTCTAGCTACATTCCAGTGGAATTCGCCGTACCGGTCCGAATATTTTATTTTGCTCCCGTAAAACAATATTTGTGAAAGGTGTCAATTACATTTTGTTAGAATTTCCTCTAATAGAAATTAAGTATAAAATTAATAATGGAAAATAAATAATCAAAGAATTAGTTCAACTATTAAAAGTGATATTTTAATAAGACAGTTGCAGCTCATCATTGCATATGTTTAATAAATGTAGCTATGTAGTTTCACCAGATAAAAATTAAATTCGCTATTCGGAACGGAAAGAAATATAACGATTTCTGGTCTTGGCTTTCGATTAGTTTCTGGTTCGATACTTTGTTGAAAATGCATGAATATTGCAAAGGGAGTCTTAGATAAATATCTGCTTCCGCCTCTAACAAAATACTTCTTTTGTAAAAAAAATTCCAGTTGCCGTTCAGAGAGAATATTTACGGTTCTAATCCTGTATTGCGATTCCATCTTTGCAGTTATAACGCTCTTGGCTCAAGATTCGCTTCTAAGAGGATATCACACCATATTAAACGCATGTAAAGAATAATTTGAAGACGTATTGTTTGCATGACACTGTTATAAAAATAAACGGTATAAGTTGTAGAATGCGAAGTTTTTCTTCTAATTTTAAAAATAATTAGATTAAATCGGTAGAACTGCGCGTTTTTTAAACCTCATTTTATTTCCAAATGCAGTTTCCAAAAACATTTTGAAAATCAAATGAAAAATTTAGAATATCAGTAGAAATATTCGATCCCCGGTGGGAGCCTACGTGCTAAATGACCTTAGCTGTCGAAGCACTTTTAACAATACTGCTACTACTATATTAAATTGGAGGAACTACACTTTTTTTTAAACCTCATTTTATTTCCAAAATGCAGTTGCCAAAAACATTTTGAAAACAAGAATACCCCAAGGTCCCAGGTTCGAATCCTGGCTAGTCGGATTTTTCCGGTTAGGGAATGGTCGTGTGTGTGTCGTCCATTGTTAATGTTGAAGCCCACCACTGTAATTGTCCAATGTTGGATATTTGTGGGGGCATTGAGAAATAAATAAATAAAAAAAATATCAATCAGTAGAAATATTTCAGAAACTTACCTCGATACATCAACCATTAGACGACGTTCGTACTGCTAAGCATAGCAAATGTGAATACTTATTAATCCAGATCATACCGTTGATGATTTATGAGCGTTTTTTGTTATTATCACGTAGGTTATAAGATGGAGCATTTCGCAGTGTTCAGACATATTATCCATTATTAAAATTCTTTTATTCGGGACACTATAACTGGACAACTGAAGTTATTTAATCTTGTTTAAGGTTCGTAATATTTTCGATCAATTTATGCATTTCCTCTGTTTCTCATGGCATAATTCCACGGAAATTAATCATATTTTAATTTCAAGAAAATAGAACGATTTATTTCTTCGATACAGTCATCGCTGGCCCGCAATAGACCATGTAGTTAAGCTAGTAATGAATGCATTCTCTCAAAATTTAATGTTACTTTCCAAATTGAAGTGTCTATTCGTCAGGAAATAAGCCGTTTTCCGATGACAATAGACAACGGAAACCACCATGAAGAATAGATACCCTTTCTCGGTTCGTTGGAGAAGGGGAGATAAAATAGTTAGGTTGGTAACCTTGAAGAACGAACGGGAAGAGAAAGGAAAGATAGACGGAAGAGTAGAGATTGGCAAGGGGAGAGGTTAAGAGATAATAAAATAAAATAAGGGGGAGATTGGAGACGAGAGCCATGAGTGAGAGTACAAGGGCGGAGACAGGGGCGGGGGCAGTCCGGGGGCGGGAAAGGAAAGAGACAGGCATAAGGGATGTGGGGACAGGGGGATGCGTCTGGGGGCAGAGATGATCAGTTTGGGAGAAGATAAGAGGTCTGTGGGGGCAGGAATGATTGCAGGAGAGGACAGAAGCGGGGAGACCAGCAGCTAGGGGGGCAGATAAGGGAGTTTTAGAGGCTGGCATGATTCAGACACGCAGACAAACACAAGACTTCATTTATGGGAAGACATCGAGGCTAGAGCGTCTTCATTCATGCTCATCCCTTATTATCAAACGAAAAACATACAATGAGCTTGGATTACGATAGGCAAGATGTTATTTGGTTGGTATAGATCAGTATTGGACTTTCCCTTGAGGGTACAACCAATTTCTAAGGGGACGTAAAAGTTGGAAGCATTGAGAATGCTCTCTCGATCCTAATCTTAGTAAATAAGATATCAAGTCAGTGATCAAGTTTCACATTTTTTTAAATGTTAGTTGTGCAAATACTAAGGAAAGTATATGGCTTAATATTGCTGTAATACATTACTGTCCTGCAATTATAACTGCCACCACAGAACTCTTATGTTGTCCCAAAGTTATTAATTTCGCAAAAAATCGAAACCAATAATGTCGATATCTGAGATGCAAATGTTTTTCAAGAATAATAGTCTAGAAATGTTGATAAATGAAATAGCAATATCTTTCATTAACGACTACACCTATAAAACTTTTACCCGTAAAGGATTATATTTAATACGCGAATGAATAGATAAATATTGTTATTTTTTCATCAACAACTCTTTACCATACGTCATCACAAACTTCCACAAGGTTAAATCCACCTCCATGCATTTCATTTTATTATTCCATAAGATATAAAGCATTAATTGCTTTAGGCGACGATTGTACGATAGGACGCCCAAACTATAAGCTCTATAGGTCTGTCAATGACGAAAAGCTTCAAAACCATGGTCCTGCAATACATTTTTCGTGTTAAAAGTTTTTACATTGAGTCTTGATATACACGACAGTATATGTTTTACATTCTATGAATTTCACTGCAGCACGTTACTATAAGGATAATTACTTAAATTTAGTGGCAACTTTCTCCAAAATCCATAATTATAATGCTGTAATATACTTCCTCGAACCTCTTTACATTTGACTGTCGAAGAATGAACAACAATTTGACTGTACGCTGTAAGAGAAATTTAATACGAAGTGCTGAAATTCATTGCTGTAAATAATTTTTCACGAAATTGTGGTAATTTACTATCAAGCGAAGATCTGTCTAATGCGTTACCCTGTTATTTTTATTTTTATTTCGTTCCTTTTCCTTCCGACACTGAACAAGTAGGAAAAATACTGAAATGAATAAATACTTCCAAATATATTAGACAAAAGAAAACTTATGAAAATCACTCCCGTCGGATGTTGGCCCGCAAAGATAGTTAGATAGCCAGATGTCAGAGGACACTGTGGTCATGGATTCGACGTTTTGATTACTACGATATTAAATAAAAATGAAACTACCTCTTAAATAAAATGTAGGAGACGGTTTGAAGTCACGAAGTAAAATAGCAGTAACATCTCAATTGCATATTCAAAAGTTGCCTATTCAAATTCCTACGTTCAAGTCGAGAGTGCTCTTTTCCGTGCTCATAGCTTGGAATTACAATAAAGTAAAAAGGACAAATTTTCTGGAAAGGAAAAGTGCTTCGATTGTAGAATTTCTATACGAACGATAAGGCTTTGGGATACAGTGAAGCGATCCTATCAGGTAAATGCTAACTCTGAATTGCGAAATGTTGGGATGAGTCGGAAAAGTGGAAAAGATAGACGTCGATAAAAGAGATATCTCAACGGGAAACAAGAAAATGAGAAGGGAGGACACGGTGAAATATTTGTTGTGGAAGTCAGAAAGAGGAATAGATCAAACAATAAACCGACACGGGAAGGAGATAAGAACACAGGAAAGGAAGGTCGAGGAAGAGAGGTAGAATTCGAGGGGATAAGGAAGAGTGATGGGAACTGAATATAGTGGAAGGAGCGAGGCGTACGATTCAGCACTTCGGTGGTGGAGGAGAAAAACGCGAGCAAACACTACCGATATTGGACGAATAAACAAAATAACTCTAAGAAAAATAATACAACGCGATTCTTTCTCCAGTATATTTCTATAGCAACCCTTTCTCTTTTAACAGTAATTTTCTAAATCGTTAGAAATTGAATTATTCCTACCCAATCCTCAACTTTTATTACATTCATTTTCCATGCTAAATACTTTGAAACAAATATTCTTCCTTTAAAATACTTACATTTTAATTTTATTTAAAGTGTTAATGCACGTTTAATTTAATTTAAAGTAGTACTGTGCAAAACTCCGTCAGTGTTTTGCACACACGATCAAAGAAACAGCTGCACTCGATTACATATAAATTAAAAAAAGCGCATATGTAAAATTAAAATGGAAAAATGTGATGTGGAATTTTACATACATCTTATACGAAGTGATTGAAGATAAGCGATAAGAAACGCAAGGTTCACATGCTTGAATTTAGACAAAGAAATTAAAGAGAAAAAGTCTGCCACAGCCGGGAATCGAACGCGGGTCTCCTACTCTTCAAACTCCCATCATAGCCTAATCAATTGAAGGAGAGACCTTGTGTCGTGGTAGCTTAGAGAACAGAGCACCCACCCGGAAAATGGGGGACTCGGGTTCGATTCCCGGTTTCGGCAAACTACTTCTCTTTCATTTCTTCATTTAAAGTAACGGAAATTACGAATTATTTTTTCTTATAAGTTAAATTAGAAACAAAAGGTACTCGAGGATATTGCTCAACACACCATGGTCATACGATACATCATTGTTTCGCGACACACGGAGTAATACACGGCAATGAAAAACTTTGACGAAAGCGGTACTCGAACCCGGATCTAATAAGTGTAAAAAGTAAGAAAGTAGGGGTCATTTTGCTAGACTTTTTCACCTCCGCTAATATCTTAGGGTTTTTCTGGGCATAAGCGTTAACGTGTTAACGTGTATATAACTCAAGCAACCTTGGAGAGAGTCCGAAATCCGATGGATAATGTGTCTAAGTAATTAAAATTTTGGGTCTGGGCTAAAATAAACTACTTTATCCTTCTAGTAATTCATTGTTGAAGAACCGGGTTTAACTCATGGTCTCGCTAAACCTTCACCGTTTTTTTGTATATTATGAGTCTTTCAGGACGCACGCTTTAATGTATAATGCTAAACTTGTTAAGGTTATTCCTTTCCTAATCCTTTACTCAGTGCTTCTCAACCGGTGAGCCATAAAAATGGCATTGGCGCAATATCTATTCCGAACTTTTATTTGTTATCTTACATACCTAATGTATAGGTGGGAAGCCTGCATCTTTTAGGCCGCATGCGACCTTTTAGGGCATTCAGTGCGGCTCTTTCGTCGTTTACCTAAACACACATATTTAGAAAAGCTACCTGGTTTATTACCTTAAGGAAAATTGGAATACGTTATCCCTGTGTTTACAAAACGAGTGAATTATATTTTCTTCATACATTTTCGAGTTTCAACTGTTTTAAATTTGGCATTCCGCTAATATCACGTTGCCTGGTAATTTCACACGCGGGCTTTTTCCCACATTTTAAATTTCACATTGCTTTTCATCCGCCCTTACGATATACACGTCCTTCCAAAGAAAGAAGGTCTCCAACCCTGCTCTAAAGGTTGATCGACCTACAACCACCGCTTAATATGATCGAACCATTCTTATATAAAAACAAATCGATACAAGGAACCGCTACATTTGCATTTCAGGCGGATAGCTTTAGGCTTCCGCTCTCTACAGAATATTTTAGGTCCTACCTTTCGACAACAAAAACAGAATGGCAACGCTCTTCTATGGAATTTGATAATATGCGTGGCTAATCCCTTCCTCCAATTCCAGTCCGTGTAAATGTCAATTTCCCCGCAATCCCCAGTCTCCTCTGCTCCCTTTGCTATCGCTCTCTCAATACTCGCGCACGATTCCAGAGACTCAGCGCTAATCCTTTCAGTATTCATCGGCGGTGAAAATGCCAAACCGCGATTATTCATCCCGCCCAAATCGCGATGCTTTTGTTTGGAACAAAGTGGAAAATCGAAATAACGGGGATTTTCTATGAACAATGCCTCCATTGTACAATAACTTAATCTTTCCAGTGATAATGCTGTAGGTGCCTGTTGAACTCCGAGAGAAACTTTTCATGAGCGAGAATATTGGCGAGCGTTAATATGGAATAAGATTCGGCATTAACCACTGGTTGCGTCGGATATTTCCGTCATTGATGCCGTAAGATCTTAATGTAAAAAAATGTTCTGCAGTAAACCTATTCGAAAGGAAACGATTGCGTCAGAAGTACCCATACATAATTAGTGGAATGAATACAAATTTAGTCGACTCAGTTGAAGATCTTGGAATCACTTACAAATAATTTAAACTGGAGCACACATCCGAAAAATATGCGGTAAAGCAACTAAAAAGCTCGGTTTTATAAAGCGCATTGCAGGTAGATGTGATGGAAAGGTTTGAGAGCGATGCTATTTCGCCTTAGTTAGGCCCCATCTGTAATATGCGGCGAGTGTATGGGACACAGCGGATGAAAGGAATGCTAGCGAGATCGAGAAAGCAAGAGCGCAAGACCGTACGATTTGTAAAAAAAATGCTATATTCGTTATAAAAGCAAGCGTTACGCAATTACTTTCAAACGGAGGTTGGGAATCCTTTAAAGAAAGGAGATTGGAAGCTAGGCTGAGATTGATAAATTCAGAGAAAATACATTTGCAGACCGGGAATCGACTCCCGGTCCCGTCAGACTTTTTTCAAGTCCATTCTTCCTTGGGATTTTTCCTGGGTGCGTACCATCTTGCGCAAAGTCGCCCTTACCCGTTTTCCTGTGTTTTAAAATGTAAACCTTTTCAATAAACATAAATTTACACAATTGAACTTATGAATAAAGCTTCTACGTCAAAAAATTATTCAGAACAAAAATCAGCCAAACATCTTGATATCTTAGGGTAAATTGACAAAAAGGTCACTGACAGAGGTCGTAAAAACTTGTACTTAAAATATTTCGTTACTGGACTGCTATCTCATCTGGACGCCATGTCCAGGATTATCAGCTATTAAAGGTGCAAGTGCATTAGAAATATAATTATACCTTAATGATCAATATTAATTTTAATTACACGAAATAAGGATAAAATTTTCTTGGAGGATTTTAATAAATGCATTACTGCGCAAGACTGAATTTCATCAAACTGTTTCCCTTTCGATTCCGGTAGGTTTGTATTTATATATTTTTTATTTATGTATTTAAACGTGTATTTCTCGACGTGGGTTATTTCATTTATTTGCTTGACAAAAATAATATACGACGATATTGCTTAGTCTAGGTCACTTACTAACTTTGTTTAGTATGAGATTGTAAGAAGTGCAGGGACATGAAACCAATAAATCCAGCTAGTAAACGCCAGATTGAAATTTCAAGAACAAAGATATTCGCTATTTCGTCACTCGAGTTCAATTTGCTATATAGGGTTCCTGTGAAGCACAGTTTCCTTCTTGATACGTGGAATCAGTTAATGAAACCGTATGCCAAAATGTAACGAGGAAACGCGACGTTCATGAAACAAGTAAACAATTTGGAAAATTTTCCTGGCCTGAAATGCTTGCAAAACATAACAAAACATTTAAATGTATGTACATTTTTTTAAGATTGTAATTGTGTACGTCTATATGTATTTTTGCCTAAAAATCCGTTTCTAGAATTTGCTTAACCTTTATACATAGCTGATTATTACAATTCGATGCTTAGCTGATAACAGGCGTTTCCATTTTCCTCTCTATCTCAGGTTCACAAACAGAACTTTCAAATTCCTTCTATGAGATTAACATGTTCAGCAAGTTTATATCAGCTACTTCGCTGATTAATACAATTAGATGCCTAGAAGATTACAAGCGTTTTCATTTTCCTCTCTATCACGAGTTCGAAAATAGGAATTTCGAAATTCCTCCATAATATTAAAATGTTCAGCTAGTTTCTATCGCGTATTATTGTAGTAGTCTAGCGGATCATGAACAATAACAGAACAAGACGGAAATATCACTATCACACGCGAGTATCACCAAGAACAGAATTCTTCCATCATCAAAAATTCTCCCTAAATTATTGAACATTGCTTACGGTATAAACTCAAAAGACTGACAAAACAAGCCAAAATATAAGTCAAAATTCGTTCTTTCCATAAATACTACCTTGGTATTATTATATACGTAAATCAATAGTTATAAAGAGAGAAGAAGACCAAGAAACGAGCGGTTGGATGTGATGAAAGAGACGCTGAAAGACGAGACCGACATAATTTAAACTGTAAAGCAGCTGCGCAAACAGAAGTATAAATGCAAAATATCCTCTCGGGTTATCAGCAGGCTGTCTTCGGAAAACCGACGTTTCAGCCGTTGACACGGTGGTCATCTTCAGGGTTGTGAGTCGCAAAACCACCGTGTTTTCGTTTCCTGTATCACTAACTATTAAGAGATAATAGTTGACAGAGTGAAATAAAAAATATCCGATGACGTCACTTCGTCTGCGTTTCCTACGTCGCAGAAGCGGTTCGAACTCTGTTATTTGCTGTAGTCTGCCTTCTAGGATACTACCACCGCCCCCAAACAGACCGGAGTTCTGGGAGGGACAGTGTCTTGCGGCGATTTCTTGGTATATGAAGAAGTATAAATTTCCTCAAGATATTCGTGTTACACAGTGGAACTTCTCCTAATGACACATTAAAGAAGTGGACATGTTTTAGAAGCGAAATTTGTATACGAAAAAGTTAGACGATTATAAATTAACGAGGTAAATGGCGTCGTGATCCCACGAGGGAATAGTGTGACAGATATCCTTGTGCATGAGAAATATTCTTTATAATAACTTAAGAAATTGCATTTCTTTCCTATCCCCTAACATGCGATCGTTTCTTCACTACTAAAGCATACAAGGCTAGAGGTGTGGATGTGGTTTGCACCAAAATTGCAGTACTTGGAGGTAATCCGTAACCTATAGGTTTTAAAAATACCCTTCCGAGACACCGAAAAACTCCTTCACCAAAACAAGCGCACCCAAGGCGGCTCGGCGAAAGGAAAGACACTTTCTCCCAAATGGGACCCACCCCATCGAACGCCCCCGACCGTACCAACAGAAGCCCCACGCCTACGCTATCGAATGACGTCCGCCGCTCTTATAACCCCGAGCGGACTTTCTACACCCCACCCCATGAACTCTGCTGCACCCGCCGCACCGTGCACAGTAAGGCTTCGTCCTTAGGAAACCCAGACGAGGAGAAAAAGCGGCAGGTGTTCTTCTGAGGGTGCGAGGTGGCCGACGGAAAGTCTCGTGAAATCTTTCGCCTACCGTAGGCGGGAACGACGAAGATCCATCTTGTTTGTATTTAAGAATGTCTTTTGCGGTTGACGATGCAGAAAAAATGCGGAAGTATAGAAATGTAATAATTATACAGAATATAGCTGGGATGGATGTACAGAGTTACGCTCTACACACAACATTTTTGACCCGATAACTTTTTTCTTACTCCATTCAGACCTCTATGTACTAACGGAAGAAACTAATTGGAAAAAAAGTTCATACTGGTAAACTGGCTTTCGTGATTTAACTTTTTGAGTTAAGAACCACAAACTGGAATAAAATATGTTTGTAAGTCGAGGGACTACTATTCAAATGATTGAGAATTATTTTATATTTCATATTTTATCCTTTGCGCAACTTCTTGTTATGAAATATTCACATGCCGACTCGTACATTTGATGTGGGAAGGATACAGTAATTACCTTGGATGTGTATGCTGATAACTGTATATATTTCATTAATTTCTCATGTTTCTTTTCGGGCTATTTTTATCATATTTCATTTGCTGACAAACTGCAATTCAACAGCGAACTCATATGTAAAATCTTTAGATGATAACGATGACATTGACGTCATTTTCTTATTGGGTAAACAAGCAAATTGTATGTTTTTATAACATATTCCTGTTATATCCCTTCCTACGGGAAAATATAACGAAGAAACAGTAGGGATTTAAGGAAAATACATTACATTTATAGCATCCATGTTATTTTCTTCCTTTGTAAACAAGCTAATGGCCTGTTTTTATGCCAAACTTCTCATATCCCTGCCTACGAGAAATCACTGCCACGTGATATTTTCCCGTGGGCGGTGAAAGTTTATCAAGCTTACAAGGAGTGATACTTTGCTTCCTCCGCGACTTTGGAACGAAAGTAGGGTGATAGATAATCAAAATTAAGTGATACCATATTTTTTACAATGGTTTCTCTCCAGCCTTTAGGAGATATGACCGTTTAAAAATTCTATCTTAAAACCCGCATGTTCTTACGAATACTACTTGACTTAGCTTATCTTATCAGTTCTAAATGCGGAGTTGGTAAAGGGTTACACCGTATGTTTATTTGGCTGTTCAGTATGCGCGGTGATAGCTGATACGCGGCCGACTATCAGAATCTTATTTTCCTACAATATTCATTGTTTTTTTACCTAAAATCTTTCATTTCTTATGAATCTATTGCATATCTTTTTCAGTGGAGTTTTACTCATGTTCTCGAATGTAATCACATTACTTTCGCTAGAGTAGTAGTAACTTTAAAAGTGCTTCGACAGCCAAGGTCATTTCGCACGTGATCCCCCACCGGGAACCAAACCCAGATCCACTTTCACTGAAGTCTAACGCGACGTCCACTTAGCTATCCGCGAGTCCATAGGTTTTAATCATTATACTCGTAGATCTATCATTCCTATCATTTTCTACAGAAAGCTCTAGAATAAAAAAGTGTTCTATAGAATCAAGGGTTTCCAAATCCTTCCTAATAATAATTTAATGCTGTAATCGCGAGGGAAATTTTAAGCAGAAGTAAGAATGGTTTTATTAGGCTGTAGAAATCATAAAGTGAAGTGATCGTTCCCAAGTACCCTGTTATCTCACGGGCCAGCGAGTTCACGAATGCTCTCTAATTCTACACTATGAAAGCACTTCCCAACATTTTTTAGCTCCACTCGTACTCTTGCGATGAAGAGAGGGTGGAATTCCGGAAATGGATTTAAGATAAATTTTATTTTATGCCAAAGATAAAAAATTCTTTATGGATTTTTACGCAAACCCAAGGAGTTAAAGGATTTACGTTCAACGTTTTCTTTACCAACGGTGAATTATAGAAATTTGACTGACGATAATGTCGCTAGCCAGTCACATATCAAGCTTATAATAACAAATAACTTTACAGATTTGAAGTTTACCAAATGTGTTAAATACATCTTTAACGCCCACAGTGATGTTGAAGCAACTGAAAAGTGCTTGTCTGAGAAATGTTTAATTTTTTTTACGTGACTCAATCACGATAACGATGGAATTTCGTTTCCAGTTGTTTTCACGGAATTTCCACAATCAAACAAAAACAAATGCGAGACAAATCATCAAATGAATTTTTTATAAAAATTTTATCAGTTAGCTGATTTAAAAGAAAACAAACGAACGGGGCATGTAACCCATGACCGTCTACTGAACCTCGGGCCAAAATAATTATATGGCGTCATTTAATGTTTCAAAATTCATCTGCATGTATGACTAAACGTTTAACCTTAACCGCGGAATCGGTGAAAATTCCCAACAAAAAGGGATTTCAGAGAACAGGAGTGAAAGAAAAGTTATACATCCATCTTACCAATAACGATAACTAAAGATTCGTGCCTACAAAGATCGTATTACGTAATAGATACTTTTTTGTGTCTAATGAGATGTTAATGAATGTTAACTGGAAGAAAGTCCACATAAGTAGAACTGAATGTTTCACGTTAACGAGAAAGTGTGTTATGGATGATGGAATCGGTCAGGCTAAGATACTGCAGAGCCGAATGTAAATGTCTTTAAAGCGGCGATTGCGTAAGTGGGAGATATCGCCCCCGCCGGGGCGCTAGTCTGGTCTACGGGGACGCTAGACTAAAATTTAAAATAGCGGCATGACTGGGACACGAACCCAGGTCAACCACTTTCCGTGGCAAGTATTCTACCCGCTGAACTACCATGCCGCGTCTCTTCCACACTGTTTGGAAAATACTATTCCTTGCTTAGTAATTTACCTTTCATAAATCCTTAAAAAGAATTTATCCTATTGACCCCGTCTTTCTTCGACCAATGGAGTTCTACTGGATTTTGGATATTTTGTATCGGTGCCGTTTATTTTCCTTATATTTTTCTGCAGCTTTGGACGAAGAGATAATAATTTTTATTTGTTATTATTTTATTGGGGGAAGGTGACGGATCCAAGGAAGCGGTTTGGTAAACACTATTCTAAAAGTACTGAAACACCGAGAATAATCAAGCAATATTAATATACGTCGTAATTATAATTCATCGCTAACAAAGTATACATTCAATCCCGTGCATTTGTATTTTGCATCGATCCAATCATAAATTCGCAGCTATATATCCGAGATAGAAAATTAGCACTATTTTGATTGGGATTCTTCTGATCACCCCCTACTACAAAAAACTTTTCCCTTTAGCGACACGAGCCCGTTGAAAATCAAGATCCGTTTACAAATTCGAGCTGACGGAGGAAACATTTTTCGAAGGATTAATCGGGGAATTCGGACTCGAAATGAAAGCGCGTCTGATTTTATTTGGTTTGAATGACGAAATTCCGGAAAAAATACCTTTCGCCATCCAGTAGCAATCACGCGTGCTACTGACGAGGTCGCTCTTGTGTCGCTTCTCTCTAATTTTCGACTCGGGGCGTCCGCCATCGTTATCAAATTATGCATTGAAATTTCAGGCGCTTCAAAGTAGTGTGGAGCAAACAAGAGGAATGGATTGGGGTGAATTAGCGATAGCAAGGATCCAAACCCACGCGTGCGTGGAAACTATCACGTTTCTCTCCTTCAAATAAACCAGAAATCAGAGATTCCCCATCAAAAAATCGCGCAAATTCTATTTTTGACGCCAGCTGTTGCTATGGCAAACTCTGTATAGTGTGTAAGTGTCAGATAAAAGATTTAAAGAGACTCGAGCGCTGAGTTATTTAACTACCCCGCAATGTCGATGAGACTTGCGTTTTTCTCTCAGTGTGTGTTCACGTTTCCCTCCGTTTTCCATTTTTCCGTCCTGCCTGATACAACCCTCCAATTTATTACACCAATTCCCGTTCTTCCTCTACTTAAATAATAAATAAATAAATAACGTCTTTATTTTGAGCGAAATTGAGACTTTAAAGTCTCAATTTCGCCCAAAATAAAGACGTTATTTATTTATTTTTCCATCATCTTTTAAATTTAGTTTCCTTGCATGTTTCGCAGGTTTTTCACAAGCCTTCAGGTGGTTGTTTTCCTAAATCTGAAGAATGCTTGAGATATGGCCAACAAAATCTACAGTTTCATTGTATCTAATGTATAGTTTCAATTTGCTATGATTACAAGCTGAAAATCTTTGCTCTGAATTCATTTTGTAATGCCGTTTAATCTTACGNATTGTAGTTTTTACAATAAGCGTAGATGATGATGATGATTATAATAAATAATAATTTTTAGCGAATTACAATGATATAATAATAATTACTACTAATACTATTATTGTTGTAGCTGTTATTGCTACAGCACGAAAACCACGTTTTTCTATGCCACACTCATTCATATGTATTTATTTAATTGGAATGACTCATTTCTAAATTTAATTTTTAGTTAATTTACATTTACTCTTAGAGGTTTAAAAACACTCCGTAAACCGTCTTTCGGCAAGCGGAACTCGCCCTCAGAAACAGAGGAGTGCTTTTTAACCTCTAATTTATAAACAGCCGTGTTCCAACCTTCTTTTTTTACTACATTTACTCTTTTTATTTCTTTGTTTTCGTGCATTATTTTGTTATACTTGCTCATTGTTAACAGCTAACTATAAAGACTTACTGCTGCTTAGGAGTTATTAAAGAATATTGCTAGATAAGGCCGTTCCTAAGGGGATCTCCGTAAGAAATATTTATTGAGCCTAGTAAGACAAGCATAGTACAAGTATGGCTGAACGCCTCCAAAAACAAAAATTGCAGCTCTAAACATTCTTGTACGATTGAGTAAACAAAGATCATCGGACACGAAAAAAGGTAGGCACTAACGGGACTCGATCCCGGATCTCCAACTTGCCGATCGGTTGCTCTAACAAGTTAAGCCATCTTGCTAGAATATCCAGAAATGCCGTTTCGGGAGTCTTTGTTGGCAAGGGAGAATGGTTAATCTGACTAAGCGGCGTCGTTCTCAGCCACGACCTCTAATAGGCCCACAAAGTTGTGGAAAGGAGTATCCCCTTAAGGATAATACAAGGAAAAGGGTGAAAGGTGACTTAGCACGCCTTTACGTGCTAAGTCACCTTTCACCTTTTCCTTTCCCTCCTTGCCTATTAGAGTAAGGTAGCTAATGACGTTAAAATTACCTTCAAGGAGACATCTCACCCTGTGACATGAAGCACGATCAAAATTCTAATAACATTTTTCTACTTGCGCTCTCTTAGGGAAATAAACTTGTTACAAAAGAAGAAACTTAAAGATGACAGAAGAGAAAGTTTGAATGGAGATTGCTGGGAAGACAGGAACCTTTGTTACTAGACTTGCCGTTCGGGAGACTAAAATGTTCTATATAGCTCAATGCATGGAGCAACCGACCAAAATTTCCTTAACATTAATTAATATTTAATTTGGAACGTTTAAAATGTATAATCCAATAGCGATAAAATGTAAATCAAATTTTTTTTATTAATTTAGTAAACTTGAATGTAAATTTTAATCTAAGCTCTACAATGTGTGTTAATATAAAGTATCATGTATGTAGGCATCGCTATGACTTAACCATAGTACTGGTCAAACAGCAGTAGACAAAATTAAAATTCAACGGAGGAATCTAGCGAAGAAAATTAGTTTAAAGCAAAATATAAGATTAGGTAAATTAAATAGTCTAAGTTGAGTATCCTTAATGATATAGAAGCATGAGTGACAGTCAAAGGAAAGAATATGTACTGTAGGAACAGCTTCCTTCGCAGGAAAATATCCATAAATTTTGATAAAGTAATTTGAAACAGCGTTATTTGTTCCCTGGCAAATATCGCTGGCACAGAGAAATGAATCGACAAATTACTCAATTTAGAACAAGCGAGAGAAGTGGAGGAATGGCTTCTTTAGTGATCATAAATTTAATAAGGTCATTCGGACGCTTTTGCAGAGCAAACTCGCGCGGTAAGTGATACGAGCGGTACGTATGGTTCTGAAGTGTGATTTGTCTTTTTTTGCTCCGGAGGGGATCTTCCGCTGGATAAAGCAAGGATGCTGGACCCCAGGCCTGCGGGTTGCGCTCGCATTTTCCACGAAAATGGACCTGCGAAGTGTGTCCCCTATGTTTGTCTTTCACTTCATCCTGAAGAAGGCTTATTATCCGACAGCTCGTTTTGTTTCTCTGTCGCTCAAGTACAGAATAAACACCTTCGCCAGTAAGTGTCCATATGGCTCTCCTAGAACCTTGTAAACTTTTACTTTTAGCTCCTTTCAACTTCTCAAATGAGTTTTACTCCAACATTGTCTTACTCTTTCGCTGGCAAGAAACCATTGCATGCTTCGGCAAATGACTATATATACTTATCTTCCAACAAGAAAATAGCAAAGGAACTACATTGAATACCTTGTAAAGTAAGTAAAAAATATATGCACATACAAATAATCCATTTATTGGCTAAGTTGGACCCATGTCAGTCTCTGTTCCTTCCAAGATCGTACGTCATTCCAATATTTACAGCAGTAAATTTTAATTATTTCAGAATAAAAATACAAATACTTAAAAATAAAAGAGAAGGGTTTTCGAAAAATATTTCTACTTAAGAAAAATATTGCGGTATACCAGCCAAAGGTAAAAGGGGTGAAAAAACTCGAAAGCGCAGTAAAATAAAATATAAAGCCAAACACAAATGATAAAACAAAAGATAAAATTTATAGGATTAATTTAAAAATCAAAACAAAGCAATGCATACAATTACGCATCAAAGGCTCATAGATCAGTCACCAACAATTAATTCCAGTTTAATTTATATTTATTCATTTTTTGTTATATATTTAAAATGTACAGCAGAGAAATGCAAATAGAAAGTGCTTAAGTAACAAGTAAAAAAGATAACAGGCAACAGAAAATAGAACAATAAAGAAATAATAACCAAAGGAAAATAATAAAAGAAAGTAGAGGCAGCTATTACAATGATCTGGCCTTAGCTAAACCTAATTTTATAAATGTCCCTTTAGATAATGAAAAAGAATTAACAGAAGGAGGGAGGGAATTCAGTAAAGAAAGGAGGTGACAGAAAAGAGAACTCTTAATAAGTGTCTAGGTGTGGTACGCTCGAGAGTCTAGATGTTGTAAGGTGTAGTACAGGGGTCTAACAGGTAGATATGTTAGGAACACGGTAATTGAGAATAGAAGATAAGAGAGGACAGCAAGAAAGAGAATTTAGCTGTAAATACATGAAGGAAGATAGTGTTTCCACAATTCTGAGGAAAAAATTCTAATTCTGTTTAAGAAGAAAAGATGAGTTATAGAGGACATTTATGACCCTCTATCGAGAAAATTGATGAAAATAAACTTTTAATAAAGCTGTTGGAGCATCTGTATTCATAAAGTCAACCAATCTGTTGACGCAATACTCTCATCAATCCAGCGTTTAAGTAAATAAACAACGCTGCATATTGAAACCTCATCGAATGACATGATAATTATCCCCAGGGTGACCTTGAATGTGATAAATGCTTATGCGGTTGAAGTTCACCCGTGTTTTCCCAAACGAAGACGACAGGGAATCAAAAGCCTTACCTCATTATGTTACGTCATCACTGATCGCTTCCAGGACCACACAAATATCGATCACCTGATAACCTGCTTATTAATTTCGCCATTACGGACCGCGACTCATTCATTACCTTTATGAGGCCTAAACCTATTATTTGAAAAGGCATGCTGGGATGTAAAGGAAAATTGTATGTTGAACATCCTCAAATGATAGGAATAGGTATTATATATATCATTCTTCATATCAATGAAACGAATCGCATTTCCACATGATAATAAACTAACTACTGAATTTGCCACGTAATATACCCTCTTTCCTTTCAAGCTTGATTTAAATTGGCGTTGCGTTACATGAACCCTTAAATCATCCCAAATAGTTACCTGTATGAGTAATAACAACTTGGAGGCCAATATATCATACAACACGACGTGGAGTTAGATGAGTAAATGTACGGAATAACGAATATTCAATAGGATATCACGTACACCAGAAACTCAACATTGGCAACGGAAATCTTCCCGATAATATAGCAAATGCTGGAATTCTCGAATATTTGTTTTACTCCCATTGCAATCTCCCACCTTTTTATGGTGTACAATCTATTTAGAATCCTATTATTTTTTTCCACAATCTATGGCTATTTACCAGTATATTTTAAATGTGTTCTAACGAAGGATCGCTTTTTACACGGATTATAATCACAGCTCATTCAAACAAATTAGAAACAAAGATAGCGGAGAATATTTCGTGGTTGATTTTCATAGCAGATACTCTGGATAAAGAGTGACCAAGCTATTCATTTTTTCTTTCAAAGAATATTTAAGACTGATGACTCCTAACCAATGAGCATTAGTGTTCCTTTATTGAATTCTTGGTATGCCGCGTAATATGCGGGACTTTCATACATTTCTAATTCCACATCCTATACCGACTGCATTATTTGATGTATTGTTTCGTTTAAGGTTTTTACGATGGCACTTTAAAAATTTACTGTTAAAATTTGCCGTTAATATTTTCTTCTTCATTAATTTGAATTTACACTGGAACTAAGAAACACAAAGTGTGCCGCAAAATTTGAGGTATATAGAGGAAAAGGCTGAGAAGCATTTCGTTGAAGGATTATCTTGCATGTACGCGAACTAAAATAAAATGAAAAATATCACATATTCTGGCCATTCTCACATGTAAACGAAACTGTTAGCTTTGAAAGCTTGTATGTATATTCGAGGATTTGCTAAGTTATGGAAAGTATTACTTAGGGTAGATATTTGCCAATACTGTATACGGTTCCGATTATGATTCAGATAACGATAAAAGGGATGACTACATAATCACAAATAAAATGCGAAGAAACCAAGGAGATATACAGGTGAAAAACTCATATGATTGGGACTCAAAGCCAGGTTTCCCACTTTCCAGACAGATTTTCTAACCACTAAACAACTGTGCTGAACCAATTCCACTCTGTTGGAGGATTGATTTAAGGGAATTTCCTTCTTTTTAGGCCACTCTTGCAATTAACTCTTCATGTTACGAATAAACAATTGTGCACCAACCAGAATTCGAAACGAGGGCCTCAGTGTTACAAAGCTAAAGCTTAAGCCATTGAAGCCAGCAATAGACTCGTTTAACAAAATATATTTATATTTAAAACGTACAACCAACAACGTAAATAAATAAATTCGTAGTTTTTCTCAAATATTCAAATTAAAAGCTACACCAAAATCAACTAAGTGGTGAATTAAATACAAGGATTTTGAGGTACGAGTAAAGATAAAAATTTCATTATTCCTTCCAAAGTTATGAAACGTATCCTAAAGAGTGGAAAAGCCTTCATTCCCTCCAATAGCGCGCACAATTTATTCAACTTCCCATTCTTTTTAAACGTTCGAATTTTATGCTGACGAGCTCCTGAGTAGTGACGTTTAGCTCGCAAATATTATGCACCAGTAAAAAAAATCCATTATTATTGCAAAACTTAGGAAACGTATCCCAGGGGAAAGAACTCCCTTTCATCTCCTTTCACGTATAATATTCTAAAGGTACCCGAACCAGAAGAAAACTCCAAGAGAAAAACAACGTTTCGGAAGACTTTCCTGAAATTTGTTTCCGGATTCCCGCATCCGAGAAAAAAGGAATCTTTCCTCTCCGATAACATCTCCGCGATCCGACCGAATCTTTAATTGATTCCTCCGAAAGAAGCGGAACGCAGAGGAGGAAAATAAAGTCGGCTCCAATGAACGTGCCTTCGCGCGCCAAACGGAGAAATGTCTCGGCAGAAGTGATAAACAAACGAACGGATATCTCCTCCTACGTCGCCTTCTGGAACAATATCGCGTGCGGAACGAAAAAAGCCCGACTTGTTTTCCTTTTTCCGCCGTTCGACGCGAACATCCCACCTGCGGGATAATCGGGAAAAACGAAAGACTGGAGGAAATTTCTTCCATTCTAATCGAATCGATACCGAGGGAGAGTACGGATGCTCTTTCGCTGCGGGGATATTCCCGATATTGCTCGCAGGGAGAGCTCCCTTATAAAAATTTTATCGCCCCCGAACTTTATTATCCTCGAAAGCATGAGCTTTGAGGGTTCCGGCGAAGGACTGAGATTCGCGATATGCGCTGCTTGAAATCATGTGTGTTTCGTTAATGGGATTTTGTCTTCTCTCTTGTCAATGGGGGTAAGCATAAAATCGTATGGGTTTCTGATGAGATAGTTCGAATCCATGCTTTTCGTAAGATTCACTTTACCGGATAATATATTTACAACATTTACTAGCTAATAATACGCTCGGAAATTAAAAGAACAATAACAGAGAAGAAATGAACAATCAATTGAGTCTCGTCTCAAATCGATGATTAAATTAAAAAAATTTCAGCAGAAAACGACTTAATTTTTTATTGTATATTCCTCTGAGTACAATTTTTTAAATAACGGTAACAATTTTTTTACGTCATCGTCAGGTTTACGGAAGGTAAGAAGAGATACTGTTTCTGAATACGTTAACTGCGGATCACTCCACCGTTGGAGTGATAAATGCATTGGAAATGGAGCTATTCGCTGTGAACGTGTTAATAAATTCAACTGAGCGACGAGTTAGTTTGTGGTATTTCATGACAGAAGGAAAAGTGGCATCGGTTTTTTACTACTTTTCCTATATCGTTTCTTCACAATTAGCACACCATCATTAGGTGTAATCTTACGTATATCAGGTGTATACTACCTTATACCTATTGTGACTATGTTAAAACCCATTGTTATGATGATAAAGATAGCGTATTATGAGATTGATATTTATTGAGAACGCTATGAATTATGATAATGCTTGAAAAATACATAAATTATGTAACAGCTGACACCCTCCCCTTTTTCTCCATCCGAGTTCCTTCTCGTTCTACCCGTAGCTCTAACCTGCTTCACTTACCACGTTTTTGATTATCTTTCTCCCAAAGTTTCCTACCGCATCCCACAACCTTCAAATTTTCTTTTGTCCTTCAACCCGTCTGTCGACTTTTTCTCTCCAGTCACTCCCCTCCTATTTTCCATAAATAAACCTGTGTCATTAAGTTATTTAAAACTTTCGCCTGGTTTTATTTTCATTGTTCATATATTAGTTTCATATTATTTGATGTTTCCGGTATTGCTATGATTCGATGCGATTGGCTATTTCTGACTGTTTCCGAACCTGGCTAAACGAATGAAAATTAATAAATAAATAATACTAAGTAACGCAAGCTTCGAAGAATACTAGCCGAAGCTATGCTTTTCAAAACTGCAGTTTTCAAGTTCATTGCTCGCGGATTAAAGTTTTATACGGTAGCATCTTTTAGGTATCGTAAACTAATAGAAAATTAAAACTCAAATTCATTTCAAATGAACCTTCTTTAGCGATATTTGGTGGAATTTCGTTATAAATGAAATAATAAATACAACTTTTACTTTTCCATAAACGTATTTGGCTTTGCTGCAAATGGTTCCGAACTGAGCTAACAAAGCCAAATATATTTGCGAAAAAAAACAGATGTATTTATTATTCCATTCAAACTCATATAATAAAATTGGCAAAATCGATAGAAATATCGAAAAAGTATTTAGAATGATTACCAGACCTCCAATCACTCATTTATATATTTCTTTTCGTACTATTTTAACCATATTTAAAAACGTTCCTACTCCAGCGATAATAAAATCAAGATTTGCGCAAACTGCTTCAAATGCGGCAAATTTAAGAACGGCGCCGAAGATCCGATTTACAGAACATTAATCTTGACTAAAATGAGGTCGGTCGGAGCGAAATCGGTCAAGTCAACTGAATGTTCTCGGAAGAGCCAGGAAATAAGTGAAGAAGCAAAACAACGTTCGAGCCGGAAAGAAGCAACGGTGAGTTGGTGTTGCCTTCTCTTACTGCTTTGGGTTTAATGGAAACCAACCATAGATCTTTAGCGATTATATCAATGTGAAGCCGTATTTGTGACCACATAAATATATAATGTATCAAACGTTACATATTTATGTTTGATGCATATAGATATCATGTTTGATGTATCAAACATGATCATGTTCTATATAGTGATGATGCCATTGGTTAATAGACTATATCAATGTGTAGTCGTATTTAAGACCACATAAATAAATAATGTATGTTAATATCAAGAAGAATTCTCGAGAATGTTTTGTGTAGCAAATCTCCATATGAGGAAAACATAAATCTGTAAAAGAACGCCGGTGTAATTTCATGTGAAAACTAGTTGACGAATCCGAAATTACTTTTCAGGTTGTAATGTTCAGCAAATACATTTCATAAATCTTTCCATAATGTTCTGGCCAATTATTTTCAAAAATATGCATGTTCGTACAAAGAGGGGCCCTATAATAATGATAGCTCAATTACTTACTATATATTTACTTATTATACTTTCTCTGCAAATATAATATAATATATATTATAATTACTTATTATACTTTCTCTGAAAAACGAAGTTGCTGGTGGATATTTATTTTTTTTCCCAGAGCCCTCAAAAATCCTTTTATTAGACCATTACAAGAGAGGCGTCAACAGTGACAATATACGAACACACAACCATTCCCTAACCAGAAACATCCGATTGACTGACTCGAACTCAGGGTCTAGGATCTGAAGTGCTAATACGCTAACCACTCAGTCAAAGCTGCCGGCAAATTATACAGTTTAAGCATTTGAAAGTCTAGAATAATGCTTATCTCTATAAATATTGTCACCATTAGGTTATTGAGAGCTTTTCTGCATCATACCAGCGGCTAGAAAGGATTAATCACATCATAAGACAAAATAGTAGTTGACCTACGTTGTTTACAAAGCTGAATAAGCGTTCTTCGTTTATTTCCTATGGGTTTCTACAATATCTCAGCCAAATCAGAGAATTTAATATCATGACCTAAGGCTGATTAATAATTCAGCCGATTGAAATCTCTATAGAGAGCGAATCGTAAAAAAGTGACAATGTATTTTTGGCGGGAATTCCTTTCGGTAGTTAACGAAAAAATATCCATTCTGGCGTATTCAGCGCTTAAAAAAGCAGTTAAAAAATCAACAGCACCCTTGATCCAGACATGATATTTAATGCGTGAAAGCTTTTACTGCATTACTCCAAATAAAAACATCAATTAAAGCTCGTATCGCATGGGGTAATCGGACGTATTCACCGGCTGTACCAACCCGCGGACGACCTTTCACGAGTCAGCCCATTCGTAATTCTGGCAGTGTCAGAGAGCGTGCTAGCGTGTGTGACTTTCATCAGCATTAGTTGCCACTTTTGGAGACAGGTACGCGTTATCGCCTCCCGTAATCGAATCTCAAACAACAGAGAAACACTTTTCCGTCATTCTTTCCCAAATTAATCGCCCTCGTGTCACTCCTAATTACGACCGTGACCAAAATCCTCGCGTATGCCCCCAGCCATGATTTGGCCTTTATGAGTTAGCGATGGATTAATCACTAACGAGGCCTAATAAAGCATGGCCGAGGAAGACTTGAGATTATCATTACGATGCTTGTAACATGAGAGAACTCTTAGCAAACCGATCGAAGGCTCTCTTGAGGTGAGGAAGTGGTGTTCCGGGGCGATAAGGTCGTTAATGAAGGTCGCAGAGTCAAGTCGGGCATACAAATAAAGCGATTGGGGCAAGTGTATGCTGGAGATTCGTGGAAGCAAGACTATGCCTTCCATTTACGCCATTTTCCAAGTCGATGGCATTGACCACGTACAAAGACAACTTAAATCCGTGAATTAAGCATGGGATTGTTATTCTGCATACGGATGGTGACTTTTGGATTATTTTTCATGCATTTCGGAGCACCGTTACAGGATACTGATATATGTTATTTTAGGGATAATAAAATAAAATTCAGTATACTGAATGCTATTTTTGAAATTTTTTTTACCTTTATTACTAAGTACAGTAGAAGAAAAAAATTAATTTTCTTTAACCTAAAATTGAATTGCATATAGGAAAAGTGATGTACTGTTGCATAGCTTTAATTCCTGTATTGGTTAAAAAGAAATTCATTCGAATACATTTTTCAGTGTGCAGTTTTTATTTTAAACGTAGATTTTTTATTATAGTCTGCCAAAACTACTTGATCAATCGCTGCTTTAAAAAATCATATAAAATGTTAGATAGTCGATTAAGAAATAATTGGCTTAATTATCCCGCTGAAATCAGTAGCTGTTAGAAAAATTTACATCCTAAATTTCGTTTACAGTGATATAAATATACTTAAATTTGTTTCTCACGGTTATATTTACACCACCAGATGTTTAAACACACTCACTTGAAAAGAAATATAATAAATAACATATATTTTCGATATATCTCAAATTGTTTCTTACGTTAATTGGAGTGTTTCTTACGATGCAGAAATAGGAACATTTTTAAGCTTTTTTATTATGATCATCATATACAACCACATGGAGTTTTATGCACATTTTGAGTGCTGAATCATAAATTCATGTTTAGCAGTTGGAAAGATAAGCCCGATAGTTCTCCTTGATCCAGAAGTGTATAATGTCCATCAAACTCATTCATTCACTGAACTCTAAATAATGGCTTGGCACGAGAAATACAATGAAACTTAGCATTTAACTCGATAAACCTAATATGGGATTTCATGTCAAATCACTTTATTATTCAAGTCACTTACAATATTCTCAATAAAATATAAAACCAAACTAAGACAACTTAGTAGTCTCGCTAACACGGCTTCCTTGACAGAAAACCTCGCAAAAACCTTATGAGAATTTCTCGCTGTTATGATGGGAACGGGGGCAACAGGATATGGAAGCAGAAGTTGCTTCGGTAAGCTTCAGACTCAGTTGTTCAAGCAAGGGTCAGCTAGGAAAACAAGGAAAATCGGATTTGCTCAAAAGGAGAGAAAAGTGGGGAAGAGAGGGGATTAAGGTTTGAGAGGGAAAGGGCTAAGGGTTGCGGATAGGGTTATAGAGGGCGGGAGACAACAAGGATTGAGATAGGCTCTGTTTATATGCCTCAGATATTAGGGCGTAGAGATACCGAGGATTGGGTTGGAAGACGGCACCAAGGAAGAGCGGCTTAATTCCAGGCGGAAGATTTAATGTGCTCTTACTTTGGGTATTATGCTAATTTACAAGGAAAAATTGATATTCCTCTGGGAGATGACCGAAATTAGCATTTACGGTAGTTCACAAATCTCATATTGTTTTGGGAAAAGCTTAGGATTAGTAAATTAGGCGCGATCTTCCGGTATTCACGCTGTTCCTTTAGCTACTTCTGCTGGTACATTTGTTTTCTTGGTTGCTGTAAACAAACATAAATGTTTTGGTTTACTGGATGATCAGCTTTGTATTCAAATAGAACGTTGTTGCATTTAAGAATGGCGGTCCATATCAAAACTAAAATTTTCTACGAGAGTTAAACATAAAATATGTTTTCCTGTGCTACAGGAAACCTTATCTTTTTTTTCAAAATCAAGTAACAGGTTATTCTTTACCTGAATTCATTGATTTCTTTTGGGGCCTGAATTTTTTGTTAGGGTAGTGGTCGTTTTTGATGTACTTCGACAGTTGGGGTCAATTTGCCCGTGGGCTCTCACCGGGATGAGAATCTGGGACTAAAGTAATGAAAATATTTCTCAAGATAACTAGAATGAAAAAATCGTCTCGTTATGCTCAATTTTACTGATGTAAGATGAGTAGATTTCAGCTACATAAAATATTTTGACCCAATATATAGGAAACATTTTGTTCATTTTGTTAAAAAATAATATAATCAGCTAGACATCTAAGGTTAATCATATGAGAGAAATAGCGACTAAAACCTGCTGCGACAGTGGTTAGAATACCTGCCCGGAAAGTGGGAGACCTGGTTTCGAGTAACAATCATGTCAGTATTTTTCACAACTCTATTAAAAAGCAAAGTAAATTACTAATCCTTTAGCTAGACATCTTTTAATCCGGTAATGCCGACGTCTCGTCACGTTATTGATGCTTGCAATTCTTACAACTCGAACACAAATTTAATCCATAATGCGGTTTCATATATTTGTTGAATTTCAGCACAAATTTGGAACGTGCGATTTAACTTTGGTGGTCCAATAAACGGCACTCATGGGTCTGGCTAGACATTCAGCAAGAAACGTCTTTCAGATGACAGAATTTATTAGCACAGAAACAAAAGCCGTTCTTATCTGACGTAACTTCGCGCAAAACTTTTTGTTTCCTCTCCAAACTACTTATAAAGAAGGCGATGTTAGTGGGATATTCATGTAGGAAAGTGTGTTCTCCAAGTAAGAATTTTATAACCCGCAATAACAGCTGATGTAATAAATCACGGCAGCTTCTCAATTCTACTGATTAGAGTGGTTTCAGAAATGAACTTAATCTATCAAAAGTCTCAGCTCCCTTTTATATTAAAGTTGGTTGTCAGGAATTCATGAAAATCGCATTAACATTTTCTGTGTGCCACGCAACTTTCACATAAGGGGGTAGAGAAATCCCATTAATTTTTCCGACACTACAGAGAAAGGAAAAACGATATAAAATAAGCGCGGAAACGCACATTGCACAAATTCTCTTGTATCCACAAATCTTACTATTGATCACAATTACGATTTCCCTGAAATAAAATACCTCGCGTGACGAGTAAGAACTAGACGAAGGCTAGATACGGAAGGAACACTTATTCACAGCGGAACGCCTCTCAGCAATACTTCACATTTCTTTAATAGCAAGAGCCGCGCGGTATTTCTCCGAAGTTTAATAGCTCGCTCTTATCTGGGAAAATTAATTCGAAACTTCTCTAGAGATTTTGAGCAAGTAATTGGCGGGTTACGGACGAAATACTAAAAATTTATGGCATCTCTCAAGTCTCGATCTTTAATTTAACACAGTTTATCCGCAGGTTGTTTTTCTCAGAAGAAAATCCGATAAACCGATAAAATACGTAATAAATTAATCAAATGGAAAACATTAGCATTGGAGCCTAATATATTTAGTTTTAATTAAATAAATTTCTGCAAGACTTTCTTAATTCCTAAAACTTTATTTTCGCCAAACTCTGAGCTATATTTTCAGTTATTTCTAGTGCGCTGGTCGGACGTTTTTGCAAAAATATAGCGCTGCTTGTTATTCATTAGTTCCTATACAAGGGTCATTGAAGAAATCCTAATAGATAACTTTTGAGAGGTACTAAATGGCACCAATCCTGTTAGGTGAAAATGTTTCTTTTACCAGTAAGTATTTTATTATGAATATTTCTAATAATGCTACTTTGCAAGTATCTACCGCATGTATTCATGGATTAAATAAGTAAACCTTATTTTACGCCTTTGTCAGTTCCTTACGGTTGATTATCAGTTTTATTTTACGGAGAATTGCCTGTGATTTATATAATTTATGCAACAAATTGTATGAAATAAAAATTGAAAACTAAAATAAAAACTAAAAATTCTTTTAAGTTCAAAGTAATTTCTTTATAAGTAATCATTCTCATAAATCTCAGCCAACTCAAGAATGTTTTAAATTTAGCATGTCATTTCTCTTCTTTAAGAAGAGAATTTCAAATTTAAACCTTTAAATTTGAAGCTTCTAACCATTTTTTAAACTGTTGATAACAATTCTACTACTAGAACTACCCGAACTTACTTCTGCTTGAAGTAAAATTCAAGTAACTTATTGAGAGGAATTAGTCTTCCAATAATTGTTAATAAGTATCTTATCCCTCTATTTAATGCTAATTATCAGAAAGTTATCAACGGGGAATTGCTTCAATAGAAAGAATTCCCCGTTGGAGCGAATTTTTGCATTGAGAAAGGTATATGCTTCACGCTAAGTAACACCAGGCTAATTACGTTAATAACAAGGATGTTTATTTTTACTATATTATTTAATTTTACTTCTAATAAATGCTAATTTCGATCTGAGAATGCCAATCCAGGTATTATTAGCTAAGTTTATTTGTATTTATTTAAGCAATGTTCATAGATTCGTTGTTTTGCTTACTTAATTCTGAGAATGCCCAATCTGAATGTAACTAATTAAAATCCAATAAATCCAATAAATTATTATAAGAGAAATCTGTAAAAGTTGCAACACAAGGAATGTGTTATCTATAAAATCCTTCCTGACAATAGCAAATTCCTATGTTGCCTAATTCATAAACATGACAACGATCGAACATTTTATGTTCCAAAATCCTCGAATAATTCCAAACACATCGGCAATATAAGAGGGTAATGCGGTGATTTTACGCGCGGAAAAATCCACATAAGTGAGGAAAGCCGTAAAAAAAATTACGTTTAGTACAACCCAAGTGGGATCGGAAATTGCTCAGTGGTCGACCCGTTGAGATGCAGTTACAAACTCAAAGACGAAGTTGGTCAACTTTTTGCAGCACATCAAAGCTAACCTTGTTTCAAAGTAACACTATGGAACGAGGCAGGATAGTTTCAGGAGGAAAAAACAGAGGATGGGGAGATTAAATTCCAATTAGAGCTAATACATTTAGTCCGCAACCCTAGGAAATAAATCCCAAAAATACCTGAAGCCTTCAAAACTGACCAGCGTTAAGATTCGTACATATTTATGAGCCGAAGTTGAGACGCGTTTTCCTTAATTAAAAAACGCGCGCATGCTAATACGGAAAATTAAAAAAATTACGGAAAAGAAACCGACGGAAACTTTCCAACGTTTTTATCGCGCCTCTGGGTGGCGACGTATCTCGTTTTTCACTTCCCTCTAGCGGAAAAATCTCTCTTCCTCTTCCGTGTCCCTTACCCTAAATTCCTCAAGCGCCTCCTTCTTCGACAATCTTTGTCAGTGCGTCCCCCGCCCTCGGCTGTTCTTAGCAGCGGTTCGCCGTTTGGCTGGGAGTAATGGCTCCCCGGAGGCACACCGTGAGAGAAGTCCTCAAACACTTCCTCAACTACGTGGACGCATCCCCGACCCCTCTCTCGCAGCCTACCCTCGTGTTCGAGACCTTAAAACTCCTCTTTTTCCCGTCCGAAATAAAAGGATTTGGTGAACATTTTTATTGCCGACTTTTCTAGATCTCTTAGTGACTCATACAGAATGCCACTTCCGTCTTTCTCGAGGAATCCGCTGCATTCCTCCTTTTAATGTTTCGCGCGAGGGTTTCCTAATTTTCTAGGGAAATATGTAGATGTTTTACGTAGGGGTTGAAGTAAGGGTCCGTTGGAAGGAATGATTAGAGTTGAAAATTTACTGAGGAAAATGTGAAATTGAATTTTGACGGACTCCCAATTTAACTGCTTTCTTCGGCTTTTGGGAGGGATGAAGGTTTAAAAGTTGATAAAAATACCTGTGGTTATAAATTTGAAATATCTTTAATATTTTAAATTATATTTGAGTGAAAAGTGCTTTTAAAAAGATGTTACCAAGGAACAAGTAAAAGAGTAAGGAATTAACAGCAATGTAGCCTGAACGAATTGGATCTACTACTTACGCACAGGGATGAATAATTATATAGTGAATTTACAATTTGATATGACTTGAGAATAGATAAGTAAATTCAATTGCCAGAAAATTTCTTGATTAAAACACGAGCTAAGAATACTTAAATTTCTACGCTTAAAATATATATTTATACCAGTACTTTCTTATGAATAGAATAAATTATTTCACATCACATGGTAAATTGGAAGGAGTCCGAGAGATAATTACTTACAATCCTTCATCGAACTACTACAATCCCTACAAGCAAAACTTCTGATTGCGCCCTTATTTATAGGGTATATGTCATACTGAAGACGTGATTCATCTTTATTAAAAAAGATTTTTCCATTGTTATAATCCTTGAAATAATTAATAATATCTAATAATGATTTCGCTTATATTTCGAAACATAGATTAATCTGCATAAATAAGCCATATCTTTCATTGACATTGTTCTTCTTCTGCCTGGAATACGACTCATCCATACACACATTTATCATCCTAATCTCAACATCAATACGCCATTAAACAAAAACCTATCAGGATGAATTGCGAACTACAACGGTTACTGTGCGTAGAGTGGGCTCGCGCTACTATACGTTTACATTAACCGCAGAATGTGTAGTGACGTGTAAAATAAGGGAGTTACTCCGTGCGTTATTTGAGATAGCTAGATATAGAACTTAGATATAATTGTAGCGATGAAAACATTACTTTTGATAAATCCTTTCATAATAAATATATATGTTAACCAATGTTACATTCCAGAAAGGTTTTCGTTCGTCCCTCAGAGAATTTCAACAACTTTACTTATCTCGTAACGCAACTATAACAAATGCGTTCATACATCTACAAAACAGCAAATGGTTAAGAATAAAAACTTCAGTCGTTACGAACCGCATTAAATTTTCGTCCATTAAATTGCAAGGAAACCCTACAACGCTTTTAAACCGCGGAAAAGCGTGGACGGATTGATCGTTATCTAAACACCAGTAACAATGACGGTCACCTTGAAAACATGCGCATTCTCTCCCCTCACTCATGTTATCGCTTAAAAAAGAGAGAACTCTTGAAGTGCTGTTAAAATTGAAGAATAACAAAAGGTAAAGTCCGTCGGCGAAAAATTCTGGATACCTATTCATCTCAAGAGGCACTTGGAAGTTCTCCTAACTCGAATTCATCTGATATTAAAACACCATGAAACTCGCTCGTACCTGAATTTCATTTGACGACACGCGTCCATTATTTAAGAAGGGAATGAAATCACGTTGATATTCATTATGAAGCATAATTAACTTCAAGTAATGCCAAACACAGACTTTCTCTACCATAGATATTGGAGTTCGAGTAAGCGGCAGATTTTAATCGTAAACTTTGTAGTGAATATTGACTATTTCCTACTTTCCGCCTCAACTTACTTAATTCCTTACATCGACTATATTTCCCTTTATTTTCGACAAGTTTATTCTGTTTTTATATCTCTATCTAAAATAAATGAAAAATCTATTTAAGTTTACTGCGCAAGTCCTATAGCCATGCATAAAAGGTATCAAAAGCACAGCAATCACAGACATTCGTAACTCCTAATCGCTTGTTACTCTTGCTACCAGTTTTTTACAGTTCTTGCAGTTTTTTCTCGTTGATTAATCTTACATGTCCACCTCTAGCTCCGCAGTTCCTTCACAGTATTGGAGAAATGCGAAAGTTCTCTTAATCTCTTCACATATACAGCAACAGGAATTTCGTTACTAATACGTAAACAGACATAGTGGTTAACGTTTGAAAATGTATAAAATAATTATTAAGTTAACCTCGAAATCACGCAATTTGTAAAAACGTTTAATTTAAAAGTTACGTAAAAAACGTTAGTTTACGTCTTTTTTCGGCATAACTGAGGTAAGGCATTCTCTTCCCCAGCTACCCCCACCGCCGTTAAATATTTAACGATACTATAAAAAATACAATACGTTGAGAAATACAACAAGTAAAAAATATTCATCTGATGTGATAACACTATGAGAAATGGATGAACAATAATAGCGATACTAGTAAAGGAATGCAAAATTCTTAAATCAGAACAACAAACAGGTGAAAATATAATCTTAAAAATGCATGAAAAACTGTAGCTGGTACAACATCAAGCGTTAAAGCAATTTTGGTGCACCAAACAGCTATAATAACGCGAATCATGACTAAAATATTTCAAAGACGAGAGAAATATTTAGGTACCTCCAAATAAAGGAATGGCAAGGGAATGTATCTTTAAAGCTGCTTAAGAATCGAGTCGACTTCTGCGAATTCATAAATCCCTTTTCAAGTCTTTATTAATTGGAGGCTCTTCTTACTCTTAATTACTTATGCAGGGAATTCAATTTCAGTTCCACGAAGAGATTATTACAAATTTCGAAGAGACTTAACAGAAAAACGCTGCATCAACGCGAACTTGCAAATATCTACGAGAAAGACATATGATTTAAAACTCATTACTGAACTGATCATCACTATATTCGCAGTTACTGCACATGTAATTTTTAGTAAATTTCCCAAGCATCTCATAGATGGACGCTAAGAAATTAAACTTAATCGGTAAGTTCACAATCGCAATAAGCAAAAAACAGATATGGAAATTTCCCTGCAGTATTTTAACGCTACATTCCATTATCTTAATCTCTGCAATTTCTCAGCAATACGGCTGAAATTTCCAGCTGCAAAGGTAATTTCAAGTTATGGCTGTGTAAGGCCATGAAGATAAGCGGCGAGTTCTTTCCATATTCCAGGCAGTAAGAGATTAGCCAGTTATAAAAAATAGCTCATCCTGATTTCGACAAATATCCGCCCACGTGCATAAATCGCTGTTTTTCTTTACCAAACAAAAGCAAGAGGCCTCTTTTATTACAAATCCCAATTTCCGGGTGCTACGCCGAGGTACGTCATGGCTGCCTCGTACAATAGGAAACCTCCTCCCTCAACTACTGTTTTACAAAATACGAAACGCTCTACTGTTTATACGAAAGGAAACGTTCGACTTCCTGAGATAATGTATTCTACCAAGAAATGCATTTTCTTCCACAAGGAGCCTACTCATTCAAAGGAGAGCTTAGACTTTTGTCGTCAATTTCTTAAGGTTGTAACAAAGAAGAGGCGATAAAGTTTTCTTAAAAAGCTGCAAAATTTGCGTGGTTTTTGCATGCGGAATGTTTTCGCATCGAAGCTTATCCGAAGATTAGGTCACGGAAATCGCTTAAGAAATGGTGGTAAAGTTTTTGACGGGAGGCGATCATTCAAAGGGTGTATGCGGAATATTTCCCGGGACGCCATTAAACAAAAACCTGTCAGGATGAAGTGCGAAATTCAACGATTACTGCACGTACAGTGGGCCGGTGCTACTATTTGTTTACATTAACTGCATAATTTCTGCGGTGACGCGTAAATTAATGGTGTTACTCCGCAGGGATTAGTTTTATGTCGTACTTACCGTATGAATAATATTTCTCTGAGTCGATATT
This sequence comes from Ladona fulva, assembly GCA_000376725.2. Lineage (NCBI taxonomy): Eukaryota > Metazoa > Arthropoda > Insecta > Odonata > Libellulidae > Ladona > Ladona fulva. Next base: position 537,812 of record KZ308390.1, read on the forward strand.
CGAAAATTCAGAGAATATATTAAAATGTTTACATCTTTTGATGATGCATCTACATACCTCTACTTAATTTTTTTCTCTCCAAAATTCAGGATGATGAATTTCAATAATTTTAGTTAACAATATCGGAGTAAAAATAAACGTGCTCATGAACTTAGATCTGGAAAAAAGTAAAATAGGAATTGCAATATTCCATACTTTAATCTGTGTACATACATCAAAGAAGCAGTCCTACCTCATTTAAACGCATAGTTATGATATTATTAATTTAAATATCTTCAAGACCTATGGATGAAAATTTTCCGTGAGTCGCAAAATTATATCAGGGTATTCATCTATTGAAGTTATTAATCATCGCTTAGAGAGTATCAAATTTTTTAAATGTACAGAATGATGGTATGATTTTTTTACACCTCAAATCTAATAACACTACTACTTATGGTAATGCATTAGGGATGGATATGTAAGGATCAAGGTGAAGTGTAAGCAAACATTTAACATTTCCAATAAGATTTGTGGGACAAATTAAATTTTAAATTAAGAGAAGTGTGTAATTTGGAATTTTGAATTGTTTAATAATGATTAGTACGTCAAAATGATCTAATTACAATCCAACCGAAGATTTTCACCTTCATTTTAAATCCTAACCAGCAAAATATGCGACATCCTCCTCGGTACCGAAATTTTCGTTAGTAAAAATTCAACAGTTATCGAAAGCTTTTCTACATTTTTTTATCAAATTTCCATATGGTACATAGTTACGTTACAACTGATAATTCGTTAAGCTAAAAAATTCCTCTCCCTGCGTATGTTAGAGTTTGGGACTGATTGTGAGGTCCCGGAAACCTGCGAGCCACAAATTTAGAAATTCATTAATTTCCGTAGTTTCCATTTGATTGCGAAAAAGTTATTGATAAGGAGTAGTTGGTTTAGGATTTTATAGGCAAATCAGAAGCCATTATAATTCCAATAAAGAACGAGCGCAATGTCTAAGATAAAGCTTTAGAATAAATTGATTATAAAACAGAATGTTAGTTCCGGTATCCAGCATAGCATCAAAGAAACTTATAGGGTAGGTAAACTAAGGTGTTAATACGCTCACTGGCGGCTCGAGGGGTATAAATCTACATCTTACACCGAAAATCTAAGTAATATCAAAATTCATCGAAATACGAGACAAACTTTGACGAATGAGTGAGTTAAATGCTTATTTTTTCTCTTCTTTTATTAATTTTGATTATTTGTGAACCAATTACAAACATTTTAAAAGTCCATTCCAAGTTATTGTAATTCTAGATGGCCGGACAGATTACACAAGCTTTTCGGATATTTACCTTAATACTTAATTTTTACCTATTTTACTATGAATAGATTGTATGCTTCATTTGAACTTGAATCATGGATATGATATTTATTAAAAAATATATACTTCGTCAACGAGAAAAACTGAATAAGAAAATATTATAACATTCGATCATAAAGTGGAGGAAAACGAAAATGCAATTCATTCACCCTGTTTCATTCTTTCAGAAACGACAGTTACGACAGAAACGAAAATTATATTAAGATGGCCACAGTTCCGCTGAATATTTTTAAGCTCTAATAAAGAAAACGCCAGTGAATACTCGGAGAATAGGTTCATTTTCACTTCACACTCGCGGAATAATTTTCAATGAACGCCGCATTCTAGCGTACACGTAACGACGTCGCCGACTTCATTCCGACTGCGTAGGAGAGGCCCAAACATTTATGACCTCTCCCATATTTGCAACGGGCGGATTTTTGGCATTAAAACGTCAACTAGCGCAGAATTCCTCCTTCCCTTGCGAAATTTCCTTTCTGGCCAGAATATAAGTCACTCCGACGCGCTAAACCTTTTCCTCCTGCACCGGCGCGTTTTAATGAGAGCGCCAGCGTCCACGGGAAATCGTAGTCGCTCTTTATAAACTCCGCCGCGCAAGAGACAACTATTGAGACCGAAATGAAGTGTTCGTGAGATCGTTTGCTTCGCGTAATCCATATATTTGTTACAGGGGTTGCTATGCGATTCATTGGCTCGAGGATAACATCATCTCCATGGTGGCGCGGAGCCAAGGGCGGAAATACGATAATAACGTCTCGATGATGGTTGTAAAAATGCTTTGGGAGTCGGCGCCCGACGTCTAGCAGAGCGCCTTTTTATAACCGATGCCCTTCCACGTCCCCCTTTTCAAGGAGGAAGCCCTTCCGGTGTTTTTCACAGACGGAGAGGCAAACGGAACATCATATTTATCGAGATGCGATTTATTCGTGCAATTTTCGTTGTCTTCGGGCCGCGAGCCAGGTGGGAAACATTCGGCAAAAACAGTTCCTCCAAAACGAAACTACTGAAACAGAAACAACTTGAATTAGTGATTATGCTGTTCCGTTGGGTAATACGACGCGATTTAAAATGATATCAGAAAATTCAGGAGAGAAATTAAGTTTCGTCCGTAGTCAGGATATCATCAACTGCTTTTTTTTCATAGATTTTTATCACTCGAAACTGTTATTAAGTCACAGAGAATTATACATTTTTTTGGATCATGCATTGCGAAAAGTGTACATTTTTGTTAGTAATGTTCGGTCTAGTTCATGGCTGAGACAACATAAAACTAGTGCTGAGGACAAGTTATGCTGAATGCATAACTTGATGAAACGCTCAATAAAAAGTGACCAAAACGGCAGTCTCTTTGGAGAGTGGTTATTGAATCCTATAGAAAGTTTTGCTTCCAGGGTCATTGTTAGGGTTAGATGAAAGAAGAGAATAACTAATAACTACTCCAATATCACCCAAAGATAAAGTCATATTATTATTACTGTTATTACAGAACGTTCAGTGTATTACAACAATTGATAATTCCGATCGTAGCCGCTAATTATTACTAAAATTAATTCAAATTATTATTCAATTTCTCATTAAATTTTCATATAAATAAAAAGAAATTTCATAAATGATATATATTTCTCCAGTTTTCACATTTATAAGTACTAATTCTTAAGCGCTGTAATCCTTAAATTAAATGGAATTTCCTCTGGAAATTTGGGGGGGGGGAGTTTGCGAGAGTTTAACTTTGAAAATAAATATTCTTTATAAATTTTAAGTTTTTTAAAGTTATAAAAGCAATATATTTCTCAGTCATTATATCCTATAACGATGCGAAAGATAGCACACTGATATATACTCTTCGTCTGTAGTCCCTATTACGTAATATAACGTCTATAAAATAACTATTTTCAAGATGCGATAATTTATTTGTCTACCGCGACGGGAGACAGTTAAATACACTAGTCTTCCAAAACCTCAGTTCTGGGTTTGTCCCTAGGAACCACATTATTTTTTTCTAACCTATGAATTTTTGTGGTCGTTAGATGTTAGTAGTGGTATTGTTAAAAGTGCTTCGACTTAAGCTTAAGTCATCTCGCACAGGGTCTCCCACCGGGTATCGAACCCGGGACCGCTTTCACCGAAATCGAACGCGTTTCCCACTTGGCTATCCGGAAGCCTCATTAGATGTTAATTGAAGGGATATAATAAGGGTTTCCTTTTTTGCGTAAAAGAAATGGTAATTGAAGAACGATACATATATCCGAAATTTTCTTTCATTGATGAGTTTTTTCTTCACAGCTTCACCGTAAGCATCAAATAGCATTCATTAAACTAAATATGGGGTTATGATTGTGTCTGAAAATATAACTTCCTCCTTTTTAAATAGCATTCATTAAACTAAATATGGGGAGAAAATTATGTTCGAAAATATAACTTCCTCCTTTTGAAAGGATCGAATCCGAACTCAACTGAATAACTTCCCTGTAATAACCGTAACTCCGGTCTCCGCGATAAAGACCATACTCAATTAAATACTTGTTTTTCCTTCCGTGAAAAAGATAGGGTGTCTGAGAAAGTCATGAGAAAAGAGCATATGACGGCTTTTGCAAGTACTAATGGAGTCTTTTGGGAGATTAGCAAGAAGCAAGGATAATTTAAAGCCTGAATCCTAAGTCTGAGAATGTTGGCAGTAGCCACTGAAAGGGAAGCGTATAATGAAAACAGAGTGACCGGAACATATTCCAGAAGAAATGGTTAAGCTGACTTAGGAAACATGCGAGTTAACATCCAGAAACCGAACATGGTTTAAGTAAAGGAAGTTGGCCATCAGCAGTTTGAACAGGTAATCATAAAACGTAAAGGAAAAAGACGCTGATTTTCGGAGCAATTGAAGAGAAGAGGTAATGACCAAGGAGGGATGAAATTAGAGAAAAATATCATGTGGAGAGCAAATCAAAACAAAAGCGAATCTCTGGAATTTCATTCCAGTAAATCAAACTCAAACCATCAAAATCTTTGTCGATATCTTCTGTCCAAATGAAAGGTTTCGAGTCCACAATTACACCTTTGGCTGGTAGCCCAGCGCTTTCATAGAAATTTATGACTGTCGTATTAAAGACGCCTGGTGTTGCGCAGGTGAAGAACTAATTGAATAACGAAGAATGAGCGGAAGTTGAAAAGTCGTACGTAACTGGGACCCGAACCCGGATCTTCCACTTAATGACGCTCTAACTGCCTGTGCGTAAATCCTTCGCTAACCTTCGCCGCCATCGAGAACTTCTCAACTGTTAATCAACACCGTCTACTTGTCTTCTATGTAATCATAAAAAAAGCAAAACGGACACACACAAAATAATTTAAAATATCCATTTTCATTCACGCTTGTATCTACTTTATTCGACCAGTCTTTCTGATACTGATCTGCTACTGAATAGTCTGATCTTATACTATTCATATCCTTCACAAAAACTAAAGAAGAATACTTTAGCGTTAAATAATTGTAAATATTTTATTGATTTTAATATTTTTTTCCAGTTGGCCCTTATTTGACTCGAGCAGTAACCCGCCCTGGAGAATAAAATTTCCATCCATTGGAGTCTATATCACCACTTTGCGGACCCCTGCTCGAACCAGAAGAAATAATTTCCTCAGTTTCATTTTGTATGATGCCAATATATAGTGGTTGCTGTTAACGCCTTACCTTAATATACGGACATAGAAGTCAAAATCCGAAAAACAATTAACTTGAACGAGAGTTCAAAGGATTCATGATAAAGCACCCATCTACTTATAGGATTGATAGTTAATTTTACAGGTTGCCATTTTGTGTTTTGCCACAGTAAAATCGTCAAGTTGTCTATGATCTCAAAAAAAGGCAAACATTTACCGACATATCATAACAGCCACTTTATGGCATACCTATTTCTTCATGCAATCTTTAACGAATTTCGTTAAATCGAACTAAGTAGCCATTTGTGTGGCTTCCATAGAGACCCACTTTATATAGCCCTTCTTTACAACATGTTAGAAAAAATTCTTATTTCGACTAAATTCAATACTAATTAAATTAATTGTCTGAATTATTTAGTGATCGTCCTGTACGCGAGAGAATAGCTGTTAAACCCTCACATTTTTCATCGTATCATGCTTCTTCCAACTTCCACATCGCGATTATTCTCCTTCAAAACTCCTCGAATAAGTTGGGCAAGAAATCCGACACGGGATGCCAATTTTTAACGCAGACGGCCAAGTTGGTAGTTACCTTTGATGTGGGCCGTCATTAAAAAAGGTAGCACACCCCCGTATTAGGGTATTTCTTTGGTGGGGAAAAAGGGATTACAAGCCTGCTAACCAAGGCCCTTCCTTCCACCCTAATCACCATCACGGACCTTCAAATGTGCCCTTCCTTCTTCACTTCCTCCATCCCTTTCTGTTACGTAGACGGGTAATTTCTATGCTACCCTTCAGCGAAGAGATCTGTATATAGCTATCTTGTCCAATTACCTTCTTTTCTAAATACATATATCAAAGTTTAGCGTTGGACGAATATCTCAAAGAGTTCGGAAGCGGATCTAAAATGACTACTTGTGTGGTCTATCAACGATAGTCAAGCAAAATGGCGTCTATAAGAATGTCGTAATTAGTATTATTATAAACCTTTATTAATTGGTATTATCGTAATTAGTAACTTGTGGGATATATTTTGGATTTTAATGCCTTGTTTAAACTAGAAAAAAGTCAATTAATCTACATCTATGAAAGAATAGGCCAGTAAATTGTATGCTATTTAATTTGTACAAAGAATATAAATACAACGACAGTACGTTATGTTTACTGTTTGTACCCAACGTATGAGACGCAGCAAGGTTTTTGGTGCTATATCGTGCAACAATAAATACCAAGGAGAATTTATGTCCTCCTATTGGACAAATCCTACATTTAACTTTTATTTTTGGTAAAAAATGCATCTGCGGTAAGTATGGTTTTGTTTTTCAAATATTTGGCATTAATTACAAACGCTGTAGTAAAGGAATACCCCATCTCACCAGCTACCTTTAGGCAACTTAGCATTTCTGAAATCATCTCTTGAATAGTTTAATTTTTTTCTCGTAAAAATCATCCACTTTTTATAACTAAATACAAGCAGATATATACTTCGAAATAAATAGACGGTATTACTCCGTTTGTTGAAAAAACGAAACGATTCCATTGTGTTCATTCGCTTAAATTTGTTGAACCACAGTGTGAATAAATACCAAAGAAACGCAGGAAATCTATTTGTAAATTATGCGATCCAAAGAGCTGTCAATTTAAACTTTAAATTGTATTAAAATTAATTTTTGAAAATTTTAAAACAACGACATGCTTGTTGACAAAAGAAGAGAAAGACTTTGTTGATTTTCCATTGTATATATTTTCAACACGACCGGTTTCGCTACCGGAGTAGCATAATCAGGTGGTGCTACTGCTACTCCGGTAGCGAAACCGGTCGTCTTGAAAATATACTGTGGAAAATCAACAAAGTCCTTCTCATCTTTTGTCAACAAGCATGGATTTCCACAAAGTTACGCCTGATAATTTAGATTTTAACGACATACTTGTTCGAGTGTTAAATATGAGAAAGACTGAGTATTATTAGTAATTTTAAAAGTGCATCGACACATAAGGTCACTTCGCACGTGAGCCTCCACGGGAACCGAATCCAGGACCGTTTTCAAAGAACTTGAATGCGTTGCCCACATGGCTATTCGGAGTCCCCAAAGAGAGAAAGACCATCCCTCAAACATCCACGAGGTAAATCAAAAATGTAACTCTGAAAGCATTTTAAATCAGTTCCTATAAAAACGAAAGACACGCATTCTCATGGAAATTACCTTTTCTAAAAATATCGGCCTTGTCATGATATCTTTCCAGGCTTTAATGAGAATTCGATGAATTTGATAAAAATTCAGTTCAGAGAACATTATTCCTAAGTTGCAACCTTCATTGCAACGTAGGGTTAAAAAGATACTATCTACGACTTTTCGAAAGACTTTGTCGTGTCTTGTAAATTTTGGGGTGAAGTAAAGGCTGCCATTACGGTCACTGACTTCAGATCACTTCGATGTTAATCTATTTCGTTTTGATCTTCAAAATATCTGGGATCAGACGTTTCTAGGTCACAGGAGGAAATTTAAGAAAACAGACAAAAATAGAATTCCGCGGAATAGATGAGACGAAGTTATAATATCTAAATAGATTTCTGGAACGTTCTAAAGAATACTGGCAGGTGAAAAGATTTTGCGATCACGCTTACACTGTGCAAACGGACCAGACCAAGATATAGTTAGAAGTGGAAACTGAAATATGAATAACATAAATAATTTTTTTTTAATCATTAAACCGCTTTAAATTTCGATATAATAAATTACACTCGAATTACATTTTGGGAGAAGCTTTTCCTACAGTTTCTAAATTCTGGAAGTATCTAATTTCTAAACATGATTGCAAATTTATCATTTCCACTGTTAATTAAATTACCTTAATCCGATTCTATACACTCATATTCATGGAAACGACCTCGGATGATTGAACAGCATTCCCATGTGAGACGTAAACCTCAGTAAAATTGCTTGAGGGCTCTACTTGTTCAAAGGATGGAGTAAAGGAATTCATCCGTGTCTCTTACTACATCTTCCTCAAGGTAATAAGCACTCTTCCGTATGTGTTTCTATCACACGGCATGGTATGATGAGATCTGTTACATGTAAGGGAAATCCCAACCCTCGACAACTCAATCCTCGACCTCCCCTTACAGTGATGCATAGGTAGCGTTCCACACATTATCCCGATTTTGATATTAAGAAAAAAAATTAGGGGGATATTACTTCGATGTTTTTTTGATTTGGGATTGCATGAATACCTGAAATGCATGAACTTTCTCTCTGTGGACTCATTTGCTCCAAAATCCTCAATAAAATCCTCTTGATTCTTCATAACTAAATATTTTCTTCCGTTTCTACAGCAAATTTTGTGTTTTTCTTCCCACCTGTCCTCTTCCTTGCACCTTCAATCATTTTCTCTATCAATCCCAACATTACGAAATAAGAAACTTTTAAAATCCCAATATTTGACTTGCCCGTTTTTTCTAACTTCATATTATTTCGTTTACCCCCTTCCCTTCAAACATCACCATTACTTTATTTTCCTATCAACTATACTTACTTTATCGGACAACATCACACAATAATCTCCAATCCAATCTCTTTGTTTCATAATTTATTTAATCTCACGTTTTAAACCCATACAAAAAATCCAGGCAAAGTATTTCCCTAAATTCACTCTTCAAAGGGCTTTCATCACTTCGTTCCATATAGTAATCCTCATACTACGGCTCCTGCTATCCTCTTAAACATCTATTACAATTCCCTCATCACCTCAGATGTCCAAGTACAAATTCATACACCAAAAACCATCCTCGTTTGTTTTCCCAAATACCCAAGCTCTGTTTCCACGCTACTCCACATCCACAACCATCAGTAGAGTAACGCTTCTGACCAACATAGCTCGGTGCACAAGTTGAGGATCATCGTACCCATAACTTCGTTACCCTAACTCAATCCCAAAAATCAATTAAGCCTCCACCAACCACACTGATAATCCCCATAACATAACCCAATAAACCTTAACCGAACCAGAAATTCGTTTCCGATCCCAAACCCTCTCATGACCCCCAAAAGCCATCACCCTACAGTGGAAGTAAGCCCAAACAGAAGGAGCGGCAGCTTTTTACCATTTCCTCCAGAGGACGCGAGATGACAAGTGTTTCGCAACGGACGGGAGCCACTTGAATAATGCGCATTTGGCAGGGGCATTCCCGCCGTTTTCGCAAACGTCTCCCTCGGAATAAGCGGTATTTTTGAGGCGCAAGTCGACGCTTCTAACGGACGGGAAGCGGAACGGGGAAGATGAAATGTCAGCGAGGTTTAAGAGGTGGAGGGATGTGTCTATGCGTTCGGCGCTGAAGTGTGAGCGCGGGAAAGAGAGAAAACCGTGCGTGATGGGAACGGGGTGTGGGAGGGGCGTATTTATTCGTTCCGTTCTCTCCATTCGATTTATTTCGTTCAGCGATAACGTCCGAGCCCGGGATTCGGAACGTCTGAAAACCGATGAGGAATTGTCGCGTAGGAGGGAATGGTTTTATTTTTCGCCTTCAGCAGCTGCTGCGTTGAAAAGGCGAGTGAAAAATTTAACGATTTGTAAAGTAAGGGTTTAAAGCGGGGAAGGGAATGCTTCCGGAATTACGGAAAATGTTTGCTTACGCTCTAGCTTGCTGTTACGTGGAATTCTGATGCGCACAACAAACGTAACGATGAATTGTCTATCTTGATGATGGAAGTTCATATTAAAGTGTTCAGTATTTGTGAGGTAAGAGCATCGACCGCAACCTTTGGAGGGAATACTGGCATTACATTTTGTTTACGTTCTATTTCCTCGCAACGTATTTTTAAGTTAATGGAGAAAATAATTTAAATAGTCTTAGATAATAATTAAAATGTGTTATTTTGCTCACAATTTCAGAAGAGAAGCTCCGTGTCGCGAAGGTTCCGGCACCTGTAAACACAAACAAGAAACCATAATTATTTTCTGCTGCTACTTCTGAAATGACAAAATAATGTGGGCAATAGCAAACCAAACTTCATTTTTTATGGCTCTTGCTATTAGTAACACAAATTCACAATTTTCACGTCTTTTATATTTTAAATTTGGTTTCAAGTAAGTTTCCAATTTAATTTGGTTATACATCATCTTTAGATTTTTAAAAATTCAAAGTAACCGGTAGCATTGTAAATATTAAATCTCTGGAAACATATAAACCCTTTGTATAAATTCAACAGATTTATTCGCCAACACACCAAGCACGACCGGTTTCAACTACTTAATGGTCATCATCAGGTAAATATCACATCAAGTTATGAAAGTAACAAATATATCACTGGAATTAATAATTAGGAGTGGATAAGTTGAGTTATAAATTTCCAGTAAATTTTCGATATCTTAATATACACGTATTTATTGTAATTTAAAGATATGGTAATAATATTTTGATTTGCTGGGTTAGAATGCTGCAATGAGAAATAAAGCACTTCTTGAGGTCAGTTCGTGGCCGCTGTACATTTGAGAGCTTCATCTGGACTCTAGGGAGTGATGAAAAAAATTCAGGCACAGCGATTTTCGATCGCGTAGATTGAAAACTTATGATAAAGCTATCGAGTAGTTATATAAAGCTGTTAAGTATTTCACAATTTACTCTCTTTTGTAATTAACACAGCCCAAATTCAACCAGGTTTCAAAATTCAACTCAAATAAATGTCTTTTATAGGGTTTTATAGATAGTTCGTAATATGCGAGTAGAGATCTTCTTTTTAACATTTTCTTCGCGGAAATTCTATAGAATATCCATCGACGCGAATTACTATTAATATTTTATATTCCTAAATCAACTTGTTATACAAACTGAAAATAGTATAATAACCTGTTCCTTGATTAGCCAGTCAATAATATTTAGCTGTAAGTCCACATCTATCTAGGAACTTATTTGCCGATTTTATGAAAATAATAAGTACCCTGTAAAATAATTTAAGAGCAAACACTGCTGAAAAAATATTCGGAATTTACGGGCTAGAATTTTCTTAAAATATCTTATTATACTTGATAACATTATCATCCCCTGAGGTAATATCCTCAATTTATTAACAATACATATGAACCACTCCGACTCTTCTGAGAAAAAGGAGTATATGCCTCTCATATATCGAATAATTAATCACACGATGAGTATAATACTTTAAGGTTTGCGAGGTAAAATGTTAAAGGTAAAAACAGAAATAGTCGCTTCCTTTTCTGGCAAGAAAATGTAATTTCAAAATGTCATGCAGGTGAAGTCCAGTAAAGTCTGGTGAAAAGAATTCTTCTGGGAGACTGACGTTGTTCCTAATAGATTATTCTATGAAGGCAGTCATCATGGAGCCAGCTAGTATTCCCATAGCTCTATATACTCAACGATTACCCTATATTTTTACCTCCGCCGTCCCCTCAGATGATTTCACTCATCGCCATTGCATAAAATAGCACGTGAGTCTCCACACGAGCTTTATGAGACCCAATTAAGGAAAAAGATGATATTACACTTTATTTTAAATGTCTTCTGAACCTGCCCACATTCTTTAAAACGCAAAACGTCTATAAATAACATACAGACTTGGACACGTGCACGTGGAATAGAAGTAAAGCCGTGCGGAAAACAGGACTTCGTATGGTAATTATGAATGTCCCCATGAATTGAGGCAAAATAGACACTAGAAGCAAAAGGTACAACATTTATTCTCACATAAAATATACATTTGAGTTCTGTTGGAATTAATTTGAATATATGCATATGTGAAGTATAGAGAATGATTTCTAGGAATCATCAGTGTCCTTGAAAACAGAGTATCAGAAAGGAAGTAAATTGTTATTCCGTATGATGAGTAACATCCTCAACTAGAATAAATAATAATATTAGTACCGGTAATAATATTTTCTCATACTCGCATATGTAAATGCATTTCAAAGAATAATTATGTTTCTGTCCGTATAAAACGAAAGAATTATTTACACCAAACATGATTTAAGATGCAAAATTTTAAATGATAATGCTGTGGTACATTTAATTACAAATATAACACTGATATCTTTGTGCTTGGTGTGCCTCGGAAAAATTTGGTAACTCTGCAATTGAATATGCATTTTGCGATCCCTATTCTTCGAGTTAAATGTATTAGCGCCCAGATGACTAGTGAACCCGGAATTTAGTTATGGAAAAGGAAATTTAAATAGTTGGTCCAACACAGTAAAAGTCAGCACATTTCATTAATCTTTGGAAATGGTCAGCGTAATGCAAGGGTACATTTCCATTTCGTAAATCATCATTGGAAGCTAGATTACTACAATAAATCTGTGGAATAGCGATCAAGTTATTATTAACATATGAAAGTTTTACTTAAAGGTTTCACTTCCTAAACATTTTAACTGCTTCTTGTGCAGTTCATTAATGAACGAAGTTAGGCTAAAACTCAAGCGAAAATGTCCAATATAAAATACACTCATCATGAAAAGAACCTATGTTCCACTCGAAGAAAAGAGTTTGGTTTATTGTCAAAGAGAATAAGAGAATCTCCCTTATAATATGGTCATAAAATAATCTCCTGGCAGGCATAATATATTTTTTAACGGATTTAAACTATATTTGGATAAGAACTATTTCTGATGGTTATAGACAGATATATCTCTCCCAGGAAAGCATACATTGTATTATCCGATGGATTCGAAAGGGATAAACATCAACCACCCTGTTTTCCTCACCCTGGCCTCCACAATTCTTCAGGATTCACTCCTCCTTATTCTGGTAACTTTCTAGATATATTCATGTATGCATTCTTCGCCTTTAACCCTTTATTCACACTCCTTTCTTCCTGACCACATTCTTCTAACAATCTTTCTTTTCTAATGAATGTTATAAATTTTAATTATCAATTAAATGCATCTGAAGCGAAGCATATACAATACTGCCAATGCTTTCCATATTATTTGCACGTTAAGCTGGAATGTAGAACGTTGCCAGGTTTTGCCACTGGTGGCGCTAGTGTAGACTAATGAAAATTGGCATAATTCAGGGTTCCTATCGCTTTATAGCGTGATAAGCTGCACTATACTTCATCCAGGCACACTTATGCATGGGAGGCGGTCGGTTGGTATTTTTAAAAGGCTTGGTGCAGTGCATCACGAGAAATTTACATAAAAAATATGCATTCCGACTACCTGAGTATTTGTAAACATGTGAAAAGAGAATATCCATGTTTGAAGTACTGACTTGTTACCCTAAGAGTAGGATCCTAGCAAGATACGCTGGAACTGATAAAGTAAGAGAAAACGACGGAGATCACGAACGATATGAATGAAGGGAATGAAGGTCTTGATATTCCCGTACCCGATACAATAATTTTTAAATCTATTCATAATTGTATATATTTTTACTTATGTGAATAGGTAGTCATACTAATAGGTTTTAAACTTTTTCAACAAAAACAAGATTGTATAATATATCAAGATTTCCACCTTTATCTTCTTTAGATACTCTAATGAGATCCAGTTCATTTCTTCCTATTTAGCTTACTTATTGGTTAAAACTTTCCTTACTTTCTTCCCTAACTTTATGAATTGTAGATGTGTGAGAGTTGTTGATTTACCGTGATGTAAAGCTGCGTGTAATGAGATTTCAGATACAGTTGCTGAACGTTTCTTCCTGTCAAACTACGTTATTAATCCGAGGGCTAGTTGGATCCTCAAGCCTACCTCTAAATCAACAAAGAGCTTTAGAAAGAGAAGGAGTATTTTCCTCTTAAGCCAGAACAAGGTAAGGTGAAAATGTCCACGTCAATGCAACGCAGTAACCTGGATGAATTGGACTTCTTATAGCACTAAATGATATTATATCAGAATCGTTCATCTCTCAACAACTTTAACATCATCACATCCATGAACAAGACGCTGCAGATATAGTAGTGAGGATTCGCATAATCGCGGGAAGAAAAGCAGTTCATCGGGATAAGAAATACCAATAAAGATAAGTCATCTTAAGAAAACGAAGCTCTCACTTCTCTTAATTCCTTACATATACTAAAGAAGTAGGGTTATACCCGCCTACTAGAATTACAGCTTCGAGAAATGTTAACTACGTAATTGCGCTTCCAACACATTTAACTTTACTGCCTCGGATCGAAATTGCCTAATTCGTTTAACGAAAAAAGGCCCGGCTCGTAGTAAAGCTGGTACCCTTCCCGAGTTCCGTGCAATCGATCTGCGAAGTACCCCATAATTTGTATATCGCTCTAAAAGAGGATCCAGATAATCCTACCCAAAGGACTTTCGTGCCCGGAAATCAGTATATAATGCCAAAGGCATTTTCGGACAGAGTCCTACCACAGCCCTTAATTCAGGCCGTCGATAAATCATCCCTTTCTCGCTCTCCGCGTCCTCTTCGACTTCATCTCTTACCTCTTTCTCTCTCCACAAATCCCTCTTCCGTCCCATAACCACCCCCTGCCTTCCCTCCCATCGCGCGAAAATCCCTACCCGTTCCATTTCATCCCAAGAAGGGCATCCAAACCGGTTATGACCTAAGCCGGTTAACCGTTTTTCGCCGTATTCTCGCTCAGTACTTCCAAATCGGTGTGCCGCAGAAAATTATTGTTCTAATTTCACATTGAATTCGCATGTTACTTCTAATTTCGCATTACATTCGCCCTGAAACTTGCGAGTTATATTGCCCTTCATAGACATTTCACAAAAGATGTACTGAAATACTTAATTCTATCTCACAATCATTTGTTTTCTTCTTCAATTTGAATCTATACTGAAGCTGAAAAATGTGCGTTTTTGTGTGCCACAAATATAAAGAATAATTACAACTTTCTTAGAAGTTAAAACTTTGAGAAGCGCTGTTCTTACAGATACGTATAAACCAGGCAACAAAACCGGGTAACAAAACCGAGTAACAAAACTGGGTAACAAAACCGGGTGACAAAACCGGGTGCCAAAACCGGGTGATAAAACCGGGTAACAAAACCGGGTATTCTAATTCCATTATCTATTTCATCTAATTTTACGGCTGCGAAGAAACCACAGCATGGATCTGTACTGACTATTTATTTAAAATTTTGTTTTGTGAGAAAACTATAAAACGTAGCAAAGTTTTCCTCTAGTGAGAGGAATTCTCTTCCTCTATCCTCTTAGATAGTGTAAGACTCATGAGACAACCGTTGACATTTTTATCATGAGATTTGAATCCGCTGTTCCACTAAATACATAACCTAATAATTGGTCATACTTCCGCGCCATTGGACAATATTATTCATTTCGAATACTCTTTGTGCATTAGCCTTAGTAATAGACGTGGTTCTCGCCGTTAATGCATTAAATATCCCGAGGATGTACCTTGAGGACTTATACGTCCAATGATGTAATAAAAACAGTTGCGATTAAATATAAGGCTAAAATTTCTTCGGTTTTCCGGTTAATCGGTTAGTTAGAGCTACAATATCCGAAACACCCTTTTTTATTTGTAGAGTATTTGTTGCAATGACAGCAACCTTATATTCCCTCTCTTTCATCACTCCTCACTCATTTTTCTCACATCGAGTCACGCTCTTCTTTTCATGGACAGTGCGACTTCCATGGGGCCTAACGACTCCACACACTTTACGTGACCTAGAGGAAAGGTTACGGGGACATTCATCATTCACCTTTCCCCTAGAAGCGGCTGCATGCGTCGCAAATAATTTTTTCTTCGAAGAATTTTGCACGGTTCGTTTTTTTTCTCCTCGATATATTAACCGTGATGCAGACATTTTTTTCGCGACCGTTCCGTCATCCCAGAGTCGTGCTAAGATTGGGAAGTTGACTTCTGGGAATTAAATCGCTCGAAATGAAGCGAAGCTTTGCCTCATAATTTAGACAAAATTCGTCGAGTTCATTCCTTAAGATGTTGAGAGAATATGCTCGTAGCTTTTCTGGCTGAAGATATCGATACCAAATATGTCATCTAATCAATATATGTATACAAAACAAATAAACAGAGACAGATTCTATAAAATAATATATGCATAACAAGAAACAATACAATGTTTGGATATTAAATTTATCTAGATATCAGAGATTAATAAAATTTAACTTTTATCCTCCACTATCACAATAGGTGCTTAAAGTGGTAAGCCATTAGCCTCAGTTATCTAACCAGTACGGCAAGCTACAGCATGAGTTACAGGCCAAATTGCTCATAGAGATAGATTGCGTTAGTCATACCTATCATTGTTTTAAAGCTAATAGCCACCTATTAAACACTTTTTGTAATTATATAGGACAAGGATAACTTGTATTGATCTCACCAAGTCCCAATAAGTTTTATATTGAAATAGTAATACGAGTTTACTTTTACTGGAATGTGTACACATTTAATTGGTGGACTGCATGGATCAATGAATATGTTTATTTACTCAAGTACTAAAGAACCTCTGTCAGCCTATGATGATCCGACGCAATCGCTTCCCTTGCACGTCTTCTCATCACAATGAAGTAAAATGTAATCGTTTTAAACGGTATATTATTTAAATATAATGAGAGGATACTTCGCTTTAATCCTTTTACGTGTTTTCCTCGTAAATTCTTTAACAAGAATCAGTTTTTACGGAGAATTCTTATAAACAGGGCCAAATTTTCATACATTTTTTAATGCTCTATAGATACATTGTGTGTCCTCTTGATTGCAAATTATTAACATAATTCAATGCCGTATTGTATACCCTTTCTCTTGCGACCTATTTCGGCTTCATAGGAAAATTACTTCTTATTTAATTTTGTAAAATATATGAAGATTACAAGCGATAAAAAATAAATTACCAGTTACCTTCTTATGAAAATAAATGTGGATGATGAGGAAACACATGCAATTTTGGGTTAGTAGATGCTTATACTTTGCGTATGTAATAGTGGATAGTAGTCTATTACGATTGTAAAGAGGACATTTAATAATATACATACAAACATACGTGTTCTACCTTTCGGTAGATTAATGTGCCTTAATATTTCCTATTCAATGCCGTTTCTTTCATTTCTTAGCAACTTACCCCACCCTTTATGTCATCTGACATATTTTGCCTTTGTCTTTCCCTCTATCTTTTCACTTTCAGTCTACCTTCATATAATTTCTTTAGAAATCCATTTCCTCTGAATATTTGATCCACCCATTAATAATGTAAAAAGTTTTAAGAAAATACTTGCACGCATGAGGAGAAGAGAGTCATGAAAGCGACTAGATGCTGGATGAAAAAACAGGTTGCAAGCAAAAATAAAGACGAATGATGAAATAAAGATGTGATAGATACGATTCTGTGGGATCAGACTCGAGATGAAATGGATTGGTAGGAGAAATAAAGTAATAAAAGCCTTGAAAAAGGAAGAGGACGACGGAAACGAACCCCAGTCGAATCCCCTTCAAGCGCTTACGCTTCTCGGCTTGTTATTTCTTCGACATATTATTAGTAAATCAGGTTTCCGACGCTAATTTAAGAGAACGTGTAGCGAAAAGCCCCCAGAGATGTGCATCTGAAAGATAACTTGTGTTGAGCAAAGAAACGATCCACCCGTGTTCAAAATTGCCGCAGTTAATATTTCCCTTCTTTCGCTGAAGGAAAGTGATAAAAATTGAGATAATATACCTCCAAAATTAGGATCCATTTGCATGAAATCAAAAGTCTGAATTTTAAACGTACTACGATATCAGACAATCTCATAAACACCTTCGAAAAAAGTCATTCGTCAATCCGGGCAAAAACAATATTTTTACAGGAGTCAACACCATATACTCATATTAAGTTAAGGAGATGTTAAGAACTATCTACAATAGTAATCATGAAATAAATTCAATGATTGCATCGTATAACAAATTTTGATTCAAGAATGATGGAGTAAGCCAGTTTGAATGTAAAGAAGGGTTCAGATCTCTCAGATTTCCTAGCTTTGCAATAAATGATCCATATCAATTACAGTAATTTAAATAATAATAATAATGTCATTATTTAGGCGGATTCTAGTCTAATGAGACCACTCTTACAATTAACCTTATAAAGACTAACACAACCATACACTCAGCAGGATTCCAACCCGGGATCTCGACATTTCTATGCTAGCACGCTAACTACTACGATCATGAAATAGTGAAATGCAATTTTAATAAGAACAAAACTTCAAATATGTATATATGTTTATATCATTTCTTGTCCTTTTTAAATCGAAACATCCTATTGGTATAAATGAAGGTAGGATGTTGTCTTCCAAATAGAACGCCATCAGGGAATGAGAAACATTGATTTCATCAACTCGCGATAGATTTATTGAGTGACCGGATTCGATAACTACTTATTTGCAACAGGACAAGTTACAGGGATCGCTGACTTCACTTTTCTACCTATTTCCTCTTCATCCCGTTTCCTACATTAATTAGTCGATATCTCTTTGCATACTTGTATATACCCGATAAGAAAAAAATAATACTCCCTCATAATTGAATTAAAAGAGCTGAAAATTAAATTAATTTACCAAATAACACAAATGTGAATATTAACATTAATAACCATAAATGTGCTTATTATATAGATGCCAATTAATTTTTTTACGCTAGATGAGTGTAGCATAGCTAAAAATCACTAAACTCAGAAAAAATATAAATAGTTAAAAAATATAATAGATTAATGTCATTATCTTAAGCTATTATAGTACTTTTATATATTCTTGCTATTATACTACTTTTGTATATTATCTTACGTATATATTCCAATTTATACATTTTTAATGTAAAAACTGTAATTTTAAAGGATGGCATTATAACCGTAAGCTTTAAACAGATGAGACAGCAACTTGTAAACAGATGTTTCCTTTAGTCTGTTAGTTCTGCGTTTTGTATCATGTTTAATCATGTAAGCGTTTTATTCTATTCTATTATATTCTTAAATTCGGTGCTATGACTTATGTTTCAGTCCATAAATTACACAAACTAAATCACTTATATGAGTTCATACTCAAAAAGCCTTTTATCCACTGATTTTAATATTTCTTTAATGTTAAATTAAGTCAAGCATGTTATGTTAAGAGTGGTTGTAGGCGGATCGCCGTTATAGAACATGCACTATATAGCGCGAGAAGTCAATAAATCAGATCAAATGACTCTAAAGAAAAGAAAAAGTCACTAAATATAGCGACAAAGGCGCTTATTTGACAACCATTGCTTATTGCCATACACAGGTAGTGCACGAAAAGTTGGGATGGACACAAGCCTGCCGTAGACTTGCAGAGAAAGTAAGTAAACTCTGTAAACCCTCTGTAAACTTCTCATGAGAATATATTTTGTACTTTAATTGGCATTGGCTTTAATAGGTAACTAAGTTTAGGTGCAACTCTGATTACGAAGTCTTTCGCTAATGAATGCATTTTTGTTGCTCATCCGAGACTTTAATACATCTTCTTTCATGCACAAATGCACCCAAAAAGCAAACATTTCGTAAACCTATTGGATTTCGTCCATCATTCCACTCTATTAAAGTGAACTGTCCATGCCATGGCAATTTAAAAAGTCTTTTTGATGTTGAAACTCATTGAAGATAAATCATCGGCTAACAAAGCTCTCGATCAGCAAACAACTCCGGAGCTATTATCTTCGATAGCTTGCTGTATGTATTTCATAACTGCAAGCATTCGGTCTTTCGCAGCGTGAAATGAATTCATAAAGCTAGACAGCCTAAAAATAGATATCCGGATACCATTTGATTCGAAAAATTAGAAAAAGGAATAATCCATCTCTAGGATGGATGAGGACCTCTCTTGGCGACGTATCGGAACGTATCACTTTTATCCCCGTTGGAAGGGGCATTAATCGCTTCTGCCTTGGTAATCGTTCTATGGGCAAACACCGCAGCCAATTTTGAAAAGGATCTCCAGGGAAAATGGGGATCATCTACCAATCAAAAGAAACCTTGCACGGTAATGACTTCGGCCATATAGTAACGGTCTATGTCATTGGCTGGTCATGACCCGATCTCTTCTCTTCGGAGTCTGTTATCGCCGATTTTCGGAAGCGGCCGTATAATGATCGGATGAATTAATACCGGAGGCCAGGGTGGAGAACAACATCGAGTAAACTGTGGCTTTTTTAATTATTCGGCTGTAATTCAACGCAGCTTTTATTAGCTGGTGTTATTCGGGTCTAGCTACTGTACCGATCCTTATGATTAAGTGAATTTTGCTTGACTTCTCTGTATAATAGCATAATGTGACGTTGTCAGGTTTAACAGTTCAAGGGGAGAGTTTCAATTTATAGACCAGTAAGAGAGAGGGAATGTCTGGTAATCAATACTGAGCGTCGCTCATCAGGGTAACTGTAACATTAGCTGTTCTGGGAACAGCTTTTCGAATGTATAATCTGTAAAAAAAAATATTTTTTCTATTGGAAGAAATTTTTCGAATTAGCGATAAAATACTCCATATTTTACATACCAGGTACTCCAATGTTATTTAAGGACAATATCACGCAAAAATAGTTACTGGAAATTGATTTTGAATACAGTTATTCTGATACTGATTTAAAATGGCTAAAAAATGCGTGTAATTGGAAGGAAATAAAAAAAATTCTTTTCGTAATTTCTCTGAACAGCGACTTGGATAACTATCCCAATTATTCAAATTAGTAGACACAATAAACAATAGTTAAAAAATGTTTTATGAATGATAATAATTATTATTATTATATTTCCTCTATTTTTCAAGAACAAACTAAACTAACTTCAATATTTTCGGTCAATCATATTTTTTGCGTACCCCAACATGTTCATAGAAAAACTTAATTATTAGCTAAGCCTGAAAAACGGTGAAAGTCTTTGTTAGCTAAAAAATTATTAGCCGAAGTTTTACTATATACGTTGATTATTTTCACTCAGTAGGAATATTATTTCATCACCTCTTACTCAATCAACAACTAAAGTGTCCCGAAATGTGGTAGATAAGTGCAAATGAGTATGAGGGTCTGTGAATAAATTTGTATGAAAGTTAATTATCTATAGATGAATTTTTCGGATAAATAACACTCTAAAGCCATTAAAAACAATTCAAAAATCAGTCGCAACGCAATTCAGATCCATAATAAAACTTTCTAAATGAATAACGACAATTATTAAAATAAAATCGTCGTTAGAACCAACACCGATGCTTAGATATGTCAGCAAATAACTTCTTAGACACACCTAATAACCTGCACTAGTAGTCGTAGCGTGAACCGAGTTCAAGGAAGATAAAGTTCGCCTTCGTATGAATAGGAAATAACGGTGTCAATTGATGGATGAAACTTCAAGGTATAAACATTCTATTCAAGGTGCGCTTCATCTCGTATGCACACACGAATGCGCCGAAGCGATGTTTATGTGTTTGGCGGTTGTAGTATTAGCAGTGGAAAGCGACGGTTTCGTAAGGGCGGGGAGGCGGGAGAATTTGAGGACACCGATTGGGAAACGTCTCTTCCAATAAAGGTGGCACGGAATTCAGCGGTGCATAAATACGACAGCGAGGGAAAATAATATAAAAGAGCGGGAGAAAGGAAGGGGTTGGTGCGAGGGTGGCGGAAGAGCATTTAGAGACTGGCGGAAGTCGAATGCGTGGAACAGGATGTCGAGGGAAAACGCGAAATAGGGGGAGCTTGAATGCGGATGGAATGATAGAGGGATGAGAGGGTAGGGGGGCGGCATGTAGCGGTGGGAAGAGGAACTAGAAATCGCGGTAGAGAGAATGTTTGAGGGGAAGATGGAATTTTCATGAGAGAAGAGGAATAATATTTGAGAGAAGTTTCGTTTGGGGAGGAAAGGGTGAAATCCGAAGAAAGGAGGAATGGGAGAAGATGGGAGACGAAATGATGAGAGAAGTATTTTGAGAGGCAATCGAAGTGAAAAGGGAGGCCGTGATGATTTGTGAAGTACTCGGGGGGAAGAATGAACCGTTTGATTCGATGTTTTCGTAGATAAGAGTGTGAGTATTAAGCGATAACACAGAATATTGCGTATCCACTGAGAGAGTGTTTGTAAAGAGAGCGCGTAACAAAAGGGGTTGAAGGAGGAGAGAAAAACGGCACCTCATTTTAAATTATTCTGTGAGGTGGCATAATATGATGTATTTGCTGCTGTGATGTGTCATCTTTATATTATATTCCGGAGAATTGACATATTATTCTGTGTTATGCTTTCATTCTTGTGCAATTTTGTTTCATTTTATATGAAATGACAGGACAAAACGAATAAAAACAAATAAATACACTTCTCGCTCTGGATTGTACAGTTAGAATAACATCCAACTCAAAACTTCCATTAGACAAATGCAAGATTATCACCATGCTCTCTTATGTTTTATCAACGTTTTCCTTGCGAATTTTTGCATTTAGGACGCATAGTACTTTATTTTGTCGTTTCTCATACATTTTCTTTTTAATTTTACAACAAAAAGGCTAGATCCATCAAAAAATGTAACAAAACGCAATCATAATTACATTGGATATTTGATTACCATGGATTCCGAAGCAAAGTAAACCTATGAAGTTATAGGTGGTTTCAGAAGCTCATTACCAGATAAGGAGATCCTATAATTTACAGTACGCTAAAATGGTCAAAGTGCTTTGAAGTTATCGACTTGAGGATTGTTATTTTCTTATGTATGGAGAGATAAATGATTACGAAGCATGATTGGATGAATTCGCATAGAATTTTTGGTGATGAAGTAAGATTTCATTAATTTCAAACTCAACATAACACTTCTAAGCCTTTATTTTGGCACATCCGTTTGACTTTTCTTTTGGATACAAGGAAAAAATTAAAGGTGACTGCACGTTAAGGCGTGCACCTAGGAAAATTCCCAAGGAAAAACGGACATTGAAAAAATGGCATTGAAAATGCGTTCTGGCTCGATAGTTGAATTGGATAAAGCATCTGCCGGAAAGAGGAAAGTTCCTGGTTCATGTCTTGGTCCTGTCAGACCTTTTTCATACCAGCTTTTCCTTGAGAATTATTTTTGGATAACCACACTTTTCTTCAATGTTTCAAAACTCAAATTAAACGAATAATTACGCTGAAAATAATACTTCACAAGACAAGCACGATGAAGTTGGTTGGGAGAGAAGATTCTACATTGTAAGCCGTTAATATAAGTAGTAGCAGTAGCATTGTTAAAGCTGCGTCGACAGCTAAGGCCATTTCGCACGTAGGCCCCCACCGGGAATCGAACCCGGACCGCGTTTACCGAAGTCGAACGCGTAGCCCACTGGGCTATCCAGTAGCCTGGGTTAATATAAATTACTCTCTAAAAATTAAGTATGTATTAAGCTTGTTTAACACGTTCACTGCGGATACCTCCATTTCCAATGCATTTATCACTCCGATGGTGGAGTAGTCCGCAGTGAGCATGTTAAAATAAGAGCCATACAGTCGAGAGTTTAGATAATCAAACGGTGAAAGCTACTATATTAAGGAGATATGCAGAAAATAGAGCTGTGCTCTATGAGTTCCACGACGTAATTTACCCATTACTCAATATTCAAAACTTGGTGCGAAACAGCCAACTAATTTAAAGTCACCCAGAAAAAGCACATAGAGGTTGAAACAGAAACACACCGTGGAAACTTCTTCACATTGGTTTTTTGAATGTAATTTGCCCGACCTAGCAGAGGCTGTCTGATACTAGATAAAATACTAACTTCAATAGCTAACTTATGAGAGCATCACTCTAGTAATTTATGTTAGTTTTTACGATTATCTGAAAATGTTATGAGTATTTTAAAAACTCACAAACCGTGATTTATAAAAATATATCTTTAGTAGCGTGCATATTTTTCTCCTAATTTGTTGAATTTATACAATTAAACTGTAAGTAGTCCTTACATAGGGTTCAAATCCTGGTTAGGGCATGGTTTTTGTGTTCGTCTAGGTTAATTGTAAGAATGGTCTCAATAGACCAAAATTCCCCTAAATAAAGACGTTATTATTGTTGTTATTATTATTATCATTACATACCTTCTAACCATATCATCCTGGGAAGGAAGGGAGGAAAATAGGAGTATTGATCACCAGACAAGATTCCTGAAATCCTTAGGCTACCACAAGATATTTAAATATTTCGTCATGTTTTCCTTTTATGCTGTTAATTAAATTTTACTATGTAGCATGAAGAGAGACGTTGTACTTAAAAAAAGGTTTTTTCCTTTAATGACTAACACGACCAGGTTTCGGCGAATAATCATCATCATCATTTTACGAATATCGCCATGTCACCTGATGATGACGATTATTCGTCGAAACCTGGTCGTGTTAGTCATTAAATGAAAATGTTTGTGGAAAAAATACAATGTCTCTCTCCGTTCTACATGATACACCTCCATAAGATCTCGCCTATGACGGTGAATTGCTTTAAATCGTACTAGTTGCTTTAACTTGATATTAAATAGATAAATACATTCATAAATTAGAGATCGTTTGAATTATCGTTTATTTCCGCAGATGAGACGATCTTCGGATAAGACGAGGTGTAAATGTTTGTCAAAATATTATAGTTTTAATGTATATCTGTCCTATAAGACGACCTCCAAACTATCACCGGCCTATACATTTTGTTAAGATCAGCGATCATCATCTGGATAATACTACTGTATAAAGTATACGGAATTATGTCCACGGCGTATTTTTCGAATAATTTATTTTCTTGCATCTGGCAGCACTGCCTTGTGATTGTTTCGCTCTGATTTGAGCATTCGGGAAATGCATTTATATAAATTTCAATCGATCTTTTTGTGCCTGTGCTATAAGACGACCCCGGATTTTGGGAGCCTTTTTTATGATTCAGCTATCGTCTTATCAGCGGAAATATACTCTAAATTGAATTGTGAATTGAACCGAATACTCTTCTGAATTACTATATTAGAGGGAACTAGATGCCCCATGTTCAGAACTCCACTAGAGGGAAAAAGGATATTTAACAATAATGAACGACATTAAAAACATAAGACACCTGAATTTAGTTTACAAACGGTTATTGAATACGTATGGAAAAACCGCAAAGAACAGCAAATGCAACCATACTGAGATGTAGGTACTTACAATTTATCACTGGTTTTAAAACTAAACACATATCAAGGAGACAAGGTTTAAAATAATAGTATCTTAAAATATATACGTAAATTCTAATAGACGTGACATCAGGACAGGGAAATAATATGCCAGTCCTATCCTGAATACGTTTCTCTGACTCTTATTTTCTAATTAGGATATTTTGTCTTTATAATCTGTCAAATTTGGGACGGGGAGGCCGAAAAGTATGGGAGGCCGCAGAATTTGAAGTGGCAACTAAATTAATGAGAT
Organism: Ladona fulva; assembly: GCA_000376725.2. Taxonomy (NCBI): domain Eukaryota; kingdom Metazoa; phylum Arthropoda; class Insecta; order Odonata; family Libellulidae; genus Ladona; species Ladona fulva. The sequence goes on from KZ308390.1 coordinate 563,168, forward strand.
TTTTCTCATTTTCATCTCCGTCACAAATGCATTAACTGTTTCTCTCGAACTTCTTAGATAATAAAGTGCGCGGTTCCACTTTGAAAGAAAAGTCGGATTTAAGCATGAAGTACATTTTGTTATAATACGGAAGCTAAATGTTCTCCAACTGTTCCGATAACTCGTAAAAAATAAGTGTACGTTTACTTGATAACAGCCCCTTTTAGGAGTTTATGCAAAAAAAAAGGAGTGGTACCCGTGTATTCCAACTGCATAAACTCCCTTACTTCATTTTCCAAAACTCTCCGCATCGGAAAGAAGGCTATAAAACTTACAAATGTTCATTTACCCGAGAATTCCTAAATTAACATGTCAACTCCGTGGAGTAAAGCATAAAATGCATACGTGTGGGCTCGAAAAATAATATCCCTCTTTTCCAAACGAGGTCAAAGTTAAAATGGCTCACGTTTTTTAAGCTAGAATTTCGTTCATCATAATTTGCTATTCGATGATGAGAAAATATTCCCACCACGTTATGCAAAGAAATTTTATAGTACATGGCTACAGTGTGCTTCTGAATGAACGAAAAAGTATATGAAATGTAGGGGTAGAATCCAACGGCAGAGCACAGCTAGCAATTTTGCGGTTGACTGACCGGAGGCGTCGACCTTTACTTCATTCCCAGTACAGAAATTCAATCTAACCAGTCTTTTCATTTGGTACACACTAAATGTTTTGCGTAAAACACTATTTTATGCCACTTAAAGAGTAATTTAGGGAGCTATCGTGAGAGCCTAATCTCTTAGTAGGTCGATAAGCTAATTTGATCAAAAAACTAAATTTTAAACGTTCTAAAATATAAATATAATTAATGATAAAAATTCTCTGATTACGTCTATTCTCAAAGATTCTAAATTCAATTTTATATATTTTATAATTTCAAGGAGTAAATCTGGATCAAAGCTGGAAAATAAATTAAACAGGCCAGTGAGACTGCATTTTTAGCTCAATCTGCTGTATACATGGCCAAAGGGAAACAGTAATTTTATCTTGTGATAATTTAAAATTTTGCTGAAGTTACTTACGTTGGATTAAGTTAAGTTAAGTTAAGTTAGATGTGACTCGTGAAAATTAAGTCAAAAAGTAATTCGAGGAAAGTGTTTTGCACAGTAATAACCCTATCTGTCTCTCAAGTAATTGAAAGATTTATATTCGGATCGTCGTTACAATTCGGTGTCTACAAGCATAGTGATATGGAAAATATAGTTTTGCTTTAAATCCGACAAGTGAGACGGAGCTTTAGTGCAAGTTGGGAATTTAGTTAAAATGTTAACTTAATTTAAACCCTGTGAAAATAATTTTTAATTACAAAACCAGTTACTTAATGGGAATATGGGAAGACAAATTAAATACACGTCCAATGTGCAGAAGTGTCGCAAAATTATGAATTTGAATATAAAAAATAGAAATGATTGCATTATTCCACAACAAGTTATGAGGATATTAAAGTCAGTTCGGAAAAAGCTTTCCAGGATTCGCTTTCTTGTTGCACGTAATTTTATTTTTAATAAAATGCAGCTAGTGCTAATGCATTTAATGTTAATAAATTCAGTTTCGAATTAAAATATAAAATTTGAAAAAAAAACTCAATATTAATGAATAAACGCTTTAAAATTGTTAATAATTTCTCAAAACTAAACGCTCACCATTAACTTTCCAGCAGCGCATGTCGAGAAATAAAAGGATTCCTTTGATATTTTGCATAGGGATTTAAGACCTTCTCATACTCAAGGCCTCTAGTGAAGTCCCTTGAAATGCAGGCATGCGAAACCTAATCGGCTACCTGTGGTCCTCCTGTACTACGTGCGTAACAAATAAAATGTATCATATAACCCATAAAGTATAGCATGTGTCACGTTTTAGTGTCACATCTCGTGTTTGCGTACATCGTGACGTCTAGAATATGTAACAAGTTTGTGCTCACAAAGGCGCAACCCGAGTATAAGAATCTGAATTTAGTGACGTGAAGTTTGGGACAAAGATTTCTAGAACCTTAGAACCTGCTCGCTGATTTTTTTTAATTTAAAGAGTTACTTAAAAAATAAACCTTTTAAAAGCGCGTTATGTTCCAGCCGTCTTTTAATCCTGAATATTGGAAAAATAATATTCGGCTCGTATTAGTTGAAAGGAAACACAATCTAACTCCTTCAATAGTGTTTTCTTTGAAATAATCATGGAGAAGTTCCACCAAGTATCGGCAGAATTTATTAATTATATTTGTCCCATACTATGAATACAATGGTACAACGTGAAACCATATGGAGAATGGAGGGGAAAATTAGAATTATTGGTCAGAAAAATCACAATGGATTATCATTGAAAAACGTCAGGGAAGATTGCAAAAGAATTGACGGCTTAAACATAATCCCCCTATTCGCAAACTATTGGTTAACAGACTGCTGATCTTAGAAAGACCCCAGAATTACATTTTTAGCGATCCTTTTCTAGCTATAACAATTATTCTTTTCTTGACTTTTATACGTACCCCGCATTAGATAAAAATAGAAAAATAAAAATCTTTCATAGAAACATAAATAAATAAAAACTCCCTTAGGGTCCTGGAAGGACCTAGATTGGTATAATAATAATACTATTTATTGATGCCCTGTGGCAGAAGGTAGACAAGGTTGCTATTTCTGCTTGCTCTATCCCTTCATACCTTTTTCTTAAACATACGCTCTGATCGAACTCGAGGTTTTTTTTTAAATAATATGCGAAATTTGGGATTTAAAAAAGATGAGGCATCAATAAAAACACATCAGCAAAAAAATGGGAGCCTTCCACACTTCCGACAAGACCACCTGACAATCACCTCAACCTTAACCATTCTATTTAAAAAATCAATGAACGACTCGAAAACCGAGGTAGCACACCACTCCGTCGGCGGGAAAAAATCGCTAAAATAACGATTTTTTGGTTTCCGCTTTAGTATAATGACGCAACTGTTTCAAAAGCGAGGAAAAAACGGTTCCTTCCGACGCATTCGCTTGAAGAGGAACCAGCGAGAAGAAAAAGACGGGAAGCGAAGAGGAAGAAAAAGGGAGAGAGACGGGCTTTGAATGGGTGGAGAAACCGAGGGGAGACAATAGGTGTTCCGATGGATAGAATCGCGTGTGACAAGGCGTTGCAAGTAAGCGTGCTCAGCGGAGACGAACGAAATCCTTCAGCCGACACCCAAAAAGCGAAAGAGGGAGAAAAAAAGGATCGAGGAACACTTTTGTCTATTGAGATTGCAACGCCGTTTTTATTGTGACAAAGGGGTTTGGTACGGTTTACTCCCACAGACCATTTCTAAGGCTATAAAACCCTCGAAAACAATTTATTTCTTTTTCAACCCGTCCTCGCTCCTGCTCCACCCTGCTGTACTCCATTACTCATCTTGGTGCAATTCCCACTCCTGCCACCTCCCGCTTTTCCAATCCCAAAGCCCTCAGGACTCTCTCTCTCCCTCAACTACACTCCAATGCTTATCGCTATAAAATATTACACACGACCGATCTTTTCATACGCTAACATAAGAAATATATATATTTACATGCTTCGCGAGATCGCCAGCTGGGTTGGCGACATAAAAATCCCGAAATAAACTGCCCAAGAGTAAATATATCATATAAGTGCATGCGACGTTTTCGAGGAGTCGGGAGATATCGTATAAAACGTAGGGATGAGATACGGTACTTTTTCCACACAATTCAGTCCATACTCGTACAAGACGGGATTCGGCCAATCACTATGAATAAATGATACAGAGTCAGGGGTAATCTTGTGGTAATTATTAATATTAAAACGCTCGATGAGAGTGAACTTTTACTACACCATACAATATAACATAAACACGACTATGATTGATGAAGATGTAGCCACGCTACGAAACCATGGTCGTGTTTATGTTATATTGTGCGATGTAGTAAAAGTTCACTCTCGTGGAGCGTTCAAATCGCTATGAAGATCGAACCAATCAGGTCATCAAATGATGATAGCCACCATTCGCTAATACTGCTCCTGTGTATATCAAAGTCTTTCCAACTGCTTATTCCTTAATTTATGCGATGGATTTCGTGCAGGAAATGAAAAACAGACTTTCCATAGAATTTTTAACATAGAAATGTTATTCTGCGACCTCGGTGTCGACCCCTTGTGCCATCCCAGGTACAAGTGCATTTCAAAATCAAAGAATATATACTTGCACTTGTACCCGATGATGATCCAATGGGTCGAAATCAATATCGCAGAAAATTTTCTGTGGTAAAGTCCAAATTCTATTTTTCATTTTCCCTCATGATGGAAAACTACCACAAAGTCGAGCCCGATTTAGTAGATTCCAACGATGGATTTCCTCAAGACTTCGTCTATCAGCGAATTCCAAAAGAGATGTTCCTTGGACTTCAAAAACCAAAGAAGTGGGAACATTCTTATCAACATGTAAAATACATGGATCTTAAGTTTTGAATACATCTATGTAAGTTTCTTGCAACCCGCCTTGGAATGTGTGGCAGGGGGTTCGTGCACTAGGACTCTTCTACTCTTATCGATAACTTTCGCATATCGATCGCGGAAAAAATGAATTCTTAAAGCGATTTTACGTTACCCCACCATCCGACCCTAAAATCTCGCTGCATTAATTGTGTGATGTAATCCAACAAAGAAGGTGCATGAAAGATTCACATATTCCCTTATACAGATATCGCCAACAAAATATCTCGAATCTTCCCGTATTTTGCCGAATAAATATTTAATATATCATAATAAGGGCATCATAAGATCCACAAAAATTGAAGCCGGAGAAACAATGTTTACTTTAAATAGAAATTGACAATGGCTAAGATGTGTATAATACAAATAATCGAATTAGTGGGCGAAACCCTAAAAAAACAGCAGTATGAAAATGCATCAATGGATTGTTAATACTGCAAACGGAGGAACCTGAGAAAACAGCAAAAAAAGTCTCTGAATGAAATTGGAAATTGCAGAGATAAACTCTGGAAAGATAGTGGTTGACGTGTATAAGTGTTTCTGGGTTCGAGTCCCAGTCGTGTCGCTATTTTTCACACTTGTTATTCATTTGATAAATGTTATCTTTATATGGTTGTATCACTGGAAACTTCAGTTTTCAATCATTAGTTCTCAGCTTACATCTGGCTGCATTTAAACCCTCAAAGGGAAAAACAGGACACAAAACGTTGTATTGTTGCATAGGAAATCTCTATTCAAAGAAGTATTTAAATACATATTTCACATCTTATATTAATAAAATTTAGATCATAAGTATTTCTAAAATGAACGTAAAGTATGTTCCAGTACATCCCAATCTTCATTTTGGGCAAAATTTATCAACAGTAAATAAAGCGACTTTTAAATATTATCATAGTTATTACTTTCAAACACACATCTATCTAAAAGTATAGGTTAGCTGGAGTATAATACCTGTCATATTTTCTCGAAGCTTTGACTTTTGGTGTACTTTCAAACACAAAGAGACCTTTGATTTCCATTTACAATTAGAATGAACGATAAAACAGGTTAATTTATTCTAGCTTTAACAGGTCACAGGATTATAACGATTTTTTAATTCCAAGATAAATAAAATATTTAATCAAATAATGAATTTACAACTAATAAAACCCAGTTTTGTTATAGATCCTCATTTACGCAACAATCTAGTTGTCATTTCATCAGCATCAGTGTTTTCAGCATATGCATTCACAATCTACACATCTTTAAGATAATTTCTTTTTTGAATGAATATGTCCCTAAAGCTCAAAAGCTAGCTCGAGATGTTCTACATCCTATCAACCTGCACGAAACTTACATCAGTACATAGATTGTAGACATGCGACATAAGACCAAATTCTATGTCTTATAGATTTGATTAAACTTTATTAACGGCAGAAATATGCATACCCAGAAGTTCCATTACGGCAAGCATCCTTCAGGATCACCCAAATAATAAAAGGAAAATGTTAAGGAAAAGGATGCATTTTTGCTCCCTTCGTACTCTGTTTTCTCCATCTCCACCAAGAGAAGAAACACCAGCGACAAAAAGAAAGCCTTTTTAACACGCCTGATTATTTTTATTATAGATAGGAATGCCCTCTCATAATTGGGATACTCTTCCTTTGTCATTATTATCTCTAACAATCCCTTCGGATGATCTGGGAATGCACCCCCATTTTTCCTTTCCGAGTTCAAAGGGACGCGAAGACTTCCATTGATCCGACCACATCCTCTGCAAAAGAAAGCCAGCAATTTTTATCGCCTCTGTTTTTTTCCGTGTCCTTTGCCCTGTCTCCAATCATACCGCTTTTCCTTCTTCCTTTTCCCTTCACTTCCCTTTCATACTCTTATAACCACCCGCTTCAGAGCGACTCCGCGACCCCATTCTTTCATGTTCCGGTTCGACTTTCAGAAATCGGCGCATGAAATTGGACCGACAGGGCGATAGGAGGCGCTCTAGAAAGGAAGCCCTTTTGCGTACTCTTTTTCCCCATTTCCTCTTTCCTTTCCGCTGATTTCCATGCATTTTCGCGATGGGGAGCGCTGATCTTCCCCATCGTCCCCTCTTCCGCCGTTACGCCCCTGCTTCCGTTCCTTCTTTTTGTTCTCCTTCGCGGTTGCGTTCTCCCGGAGTTTTGTTGCAGGATTGTCGCCCTACTCGCCTTGATCAGGATATCCCCGAGGCGTTTTCCGAGAGAAAAGGTTCAATGAAAGTTCCATCGGGAGACTTTCCCGTTGAATAATAAATGTGAGATATTCTATGTGACTTTCGGATAAGAGAGGCTTGCAGCGCCGGGAAGAGCTATGATCTCGATGACTCCGAAACCATGGTGACTGCTACTCGACGCGGAGGACACATCTACGATTTTCGATCATTTTCGACATTGTTTTCGAAACATTTTTTCGTCTCGTACGCGAATGTACCTAGTTACTCTTACTGAAGATAGGGACCGGGGACATTTTTACATCGGAAGGTCACATATACTGTTGGCTGCATAAGATAGGGCTAAGATTATACCAGCAAAAATACGGTTCCGGGGCAGTTGGTCGAAGGACAACTGGTTGATGGGACAACCCGTCACTGGACATTTCGTCGCTGAGACATTTGGTCGAAGTTGAGTTGGGTTGGGTTTGGTTGGGTTGGGTTGGGTTTGGTTTGGTTTGGTTGGGTTGGGTTGGGTCACCAAATACTCCCGAGTTATTACAATGAATATTACACCATAACGATACTAACGCACCGAAAACTTTATCATAAATAACAACATTCCTTTCCGTCGACGGTCTAAGTGACACCGAACTAGTAAGTTCGGTGTCACTTCGACCAAGTGACACCGAACCCAAAAATACACCCTCGCGTAGCTCTAAATTCAAGTAGTTAAATTCGAAATTGTACATGAGAAAATGAATGCATGCTGAGGTAACTAAAAGACGTAACTTTCCATTTTGTTTTCATTTTGCGGCATTAGAAAACGTTATTTGAATACGGGCATTTGTTTCAGGTGGTGACTATAAGTTCGCAATGAACGACCGAAAAGGCCACATTTGACCTGAAGGCCGCCGGTTCCCCACCTCTGGTTTAGCGTAATGCTTCCCAACCGGTGTACAGTGGCACATAATATACCGTAACTAGGTTCTTGGTTTTCCGCGAGAGTAACATATAATTCTAGCTTCACGTTACATATCCTCTTTATTTAAATATATTTTTTCATTTAACAAAATTCACTTATGATAATGCTAAATACTTTTCTCCGGTAGGTGTTTCCTTCTTTTTAAATTTTAATTACATTGGAACCTACAAAAACTTGGATTAGCGTTCTATCGTATATGTGATGTAAATATACAGTAAGAGTGATATATAGGTGTGCCGTGAAAGATAAATGCTTGGGAAGCGCTGTTTATAGCACGCTAATATGAGTCGTCTGTTGCAGTATGAAGTCAAAATAAAAAAAAAACGAAAATTAACTCAAATTTTAATTTACAACCTACAGATATTCTTCAACCTTGTCGGCTTATGGATGTCTAACATGATGGCCATTCTTCTAAAGGCATTACAAATAGCGGTTCTACATTTATTTTTATCTGTATAACAGTTGCAGAGGATTTAAAGAATGTTAGAACGGCTCATCATAAGTTTTCTACCTTTCGGTAGGTTCATGTGCCCTAATATTCCCCACTAATCACCATATCCTTCACCTTCCAGTAACCCACCCCACCCTTTATGTCATCTAATAACTTTTGTCTCTTTCTTCCTCTTATTTTTCTCTTGTATTCTTCCCTCAAAAGCATTCTTTAGCTATCCCTCTCCCCTCAATACTTGGCTCGCCCATTTCCTCTGTCGATGTTTAATTATTTCGATTAAAACCCTCTCTTCCCCAGCCATCTTCAGTACTTCTGCGTTTGTTCTTTTATCAACCCATCTTACCCTTCCCATTCAACGCCATACCCAAATATCGAATGCCTGTAATCTTTTGATGTCCTCCTTTCGTAACGTCCACGTTTCACACACAAAACAAAACACTCCACACCAAGGATTTTGCCAATATTTTCCTGATTCCTTTATCAAGACCTCTAGTCAACAGTTTCCTTCGTTTCACGGGAGCTTCTTTGGCCAACGAATGCTATTCCTTTTGGAGCTATCCTAACTTGTGCTGTTTGATGTAAGTACAAATTTTGCACCAAAAACCTATCTTTCCAGTCCAACCTAATTTTCTTTAAAATTCTCATCAGTACTGGGTATAATAGGTAGAAATAATAATGAAAGAATATGAAATAGTAATTAAACCGTAATATTTCTGCATTTTTATGAGCGTGTAAAGCTACAGGAACGTCCAATTCCAGAGCTCTCACAATTGAAGGCAGGTTTTCGATTAAAAAAAGAACTCCCATATTGGAATGTCACGTTACTCTCAGAAGAAAACATTTTTTACGACATATCTGGCAGTACCAGATAACGGATATGTTTCATTTCTAATACAGAAAAAGAGGAGCTATTATAGTATTATCTCTAAAAATATATTTTTGCAACTAATTACCAAACAAATTACATTTCACACACCACTCAGTCTAGCAGATTTTCTAATTAAATTATGTCCAACACAGAATATCTTTTTCCTTATCTTCCTCAAAATAACTTTAGCATTTTCCCTCAAAATAATTAGGTCTAAATGTCCTTAATGGACTAGTAATACCTTTTATTTCTATTGAATCTACCTATACAATACCTACACAATCGTTATTATCATCATATACGTTTCATATAGCATCTATGCAACAGCTTCTCTTACTTCAGAGCCGACTTAATCTTTATTCATTTATTGTGGCTTCAAAACAACTGGTTATTAGAATTTCAGCCAGTTTTTCTACGAGTTCCAGCGTATGAGTTACCACACCTACGAAAACAATTATATGAAGAGACTGCTGAAGCCATATAAAGTGAACCGGGGAAACAAAGGGTTAGAGCAGTTAAGAATCCTTCGCAGAATATCTTAAACGTAATTCGGTTGCAACAAAACCACGAGAAAAGCCGTCTGTGCGCGCTACTAATTGAATAAAAATAAGATATTCTGAATAGTCTACTATATCCTTTATCCTGCAGCTTCAATTGTATACTTTGTCCCTTCGGTCCGATCTTTCCTTCGTGTCAGTTAATTGACGCTTAATCTCAAATGTTGACGTTTAATCTCACTTCATCATTCCGCCGTAAAAAAATCTATCCTTCAAGGGGAAACGCTACCTCAGGACTGCCTTTATATCATCTATTTTACAAATCAGTGTAGTACGTAGTCCGGAGGCTGTGTTGAGCCTCAAAGCCTCCAGAATTAGCTTCCAAAAGCTCCAGAGAGGGAAAGAGGCTTATTAAAGGAAATGAGGAGTTGGTCCATACTTTTCTTACTGACAAAATTCTAAATAAAAATTTTCCGTGTAAGTGCATCACAATGGCACTACGCTTTGAACGTTTTTAAGTATTCAATTAGGGGAGACCTAAATGAATGCCATTTGCCAGCACCATTCATACCTTACAAAATGTTATATAAGACCAGCCACGAAAAAGACTGATACTAAAATACATTAATCATACATTTTACTCTATCCTGTACCAAAAGACGAATGAAAACATTTTTTCATATTTCAAAATACTATAAGGTAGCAGAAAACTGACTGGTGTACTTTTGGTCGATATATCTCGGAGTCTTGAGATGTTTTTAATGATAATGAACTCTACTTATAATTATTCATATTCCCTTCACTTTTAAGTGTTAATATTTACTTCACATTTTAATTTTCTTACGTGGTATTTCTACAGCTAAAAATCGTGAGCAGCGCTTTTAGTAACAATGTTTGTGTAAAAGTTGGTTATTTTTGAATTGTGAATCTTGCAAAGTTACTTGACAGAATCTAGTTTTCTTGATGAAAATTGATTCCTGCCTCCTCGTATTTTCCTTTGTGCATAAATGTTCACATAAGTCATATTCTAAACTAAGGCTGACCAACCTATGTGCATACACTACCTTTTATCGGACATAACCCACGATCTACCCTTGAAGCGGTTAGAAACACAGGAATAAATATGAGTTCAGTCCTTCCACATATCAAAATCAATCATGTAAGGTTGAATCACGGAAAGAAATCTTTGTACCTTCTTCGCCTTCCGATCACGTTTTATTTTAGATATAACCCGAGGTAATTTGAAGGTGAGTATGAATTAAAGTTCCTTATCTTATATTCCGACAGGTCTTTCCTTCCAAGAGTGTAGCCGTTTCTCCGACAGAATTGATCGCGCCCCTTATTCCGTAATGACTGCGGATATTCCATGAACCAAATCGAAAACGTCCTTCCGTAGGTGGGGACCGCCCTGATCTCTCCAATATCCGAGACAATTTTTGAAGTTCCTGACCGTAAAAGGCTTCTGAGGAAGAGTGGGTAATCCAAGGCCAGCCTCCTTTCCGGAGGTATCTCCGAGATACCCTTGGGAAATGTCCTGTTTGTGAGACCCTACCTGTACCATCGCAACATGATCGTGACAGATCCTACACCCCTCCAGTTCTCCGTAGTCCGGAAAATTCAGGTAAGCATTCTTTTGCCGCAAATAAAATGTGGAATACTTGTTTTTGATGGAAGTCATATGAAAGCTACTAAGGTTTAATTAATACTGACGGCATTCATCTTGATCACTTATTGTTCAATGATATAAAAAAAGTGATTCATGAGACAATTGTGCTGCACTTTTGTGGCCGTTTTCCACTTAAAACACTCTGGTTCAGTAAGAAAAGCAACTGAAAACTACTTCAATCCTCATCTATGCTTGTAAGTCTCATTTAATCCCCCTAGCTCCTTATAGTTAATGGTAAAAAGGATGAATATCCAACCAGTTTCCGAGCTGATGAGTTTACAGGCAGAATTAGCTTCGGACGAGGTATTCTAAATTTTTTCTTGATAAAGAGATAAATGCAGTAAAATATCCATACTCTGTTCCTATTTAACCAACAATAGTTCAATTGCTTAGCAAAATTAAAAGGAGAAGTCAGTGATAAGAAGAAGATGAGAAGATATATCAGCCAAGGAAACCGTTGTCGATTTAATGAAAACCCTTTTTATTTCACAAAATTCGTTTCATTCATCGCGAATATTATAAATCATTTACGAGAGTTTACGTCGAGATTCATAGAACATTTTGCGCATTATTATTAATCATTAAATACCTAGCGAAAGTTAGGTATTTAATTTCTTCCTCAAATCCTTTAAAGTGTACAATTCCAATAAGGAATGTATGATAACCGATAAACTCCTCATTGGAATTGTAAAATTCCAAATCAAAATCTTCCCTCATACTAATTGATGAAAATCTTACAAATGCGCAGACCGAAAGATTTTCTGAGATAATATGCTTCCACGCAATAAAATATGGGATAAAACTGAGGAAATTGGATTACAATTGACTGACCTAATCTTTTTTTGGCTTCTCGTTCTACGGAATTTGATTTTAAATATAGGTGGTTCTCGACTTGCGAGCTATTTGAATTACGATCAATTGCACTAACAACAATTTCATGTTTCGTGTGTATTTACACCTGCAACTCAGGAACCAAAATCCCCTCAAATTTCAAACTTTCGTTGTTAACGGATCATTGTTAGTATAATTTCACCAACTACTTTTATCACACCTGAGAAATAAAATAATAAACCAAATATGCACAATCATTATAGTTTAATACTTAATTTATGACCGACCTACTCGACTTACGTCCAAATCACCATTAAAACAGTCACTTTCAACGTAACCCGTTCGAAAGTTGAGAACCAACTGTACTATGACATTTTCGATTATGTCATAACTGTGCACATGATTATATATTTATAAGAAATAAAAGCAACTTACGCACAAATACGCCAAATAATAAGAACTAAATCANCTGAGAATGAATGAGCCGTTGGAGAAGAATCATGCATTATTTAATACATCGTTTCCTCGATGGATAAATATTTGCATGACTATTTTAAAAGTAAAAGCAAAAATGACGCATAAGGAATATTTTTTTCGTTACGCAGAATTAAATTGCATTACAGGGAATTTCACACGCAAACATCTCTCCATTTAAAGCTAAATTTTTGAATAAAATGGAAGGGTAAATAAACTTTTAGAAGGGTGGAAATAGGACTGAATTAACGAGCATTAATAACGGAGTTACTGTATACGAGCTTCTCAGGGAATTAAAGATAAATAAAATTAGACTTGGAATAAAACTAAAATTTAAAATAATTGCCTGAGCGTGAATTAGTTGAAGATAAAGGAACGTTTTCGCTAATTTTTACTTTTTCTCTTATTCATGCACAACCTCATATATTCAGCAAATAAAATATATTCTCTTAACGTATACTATACATATCAATGAAGCAGTGTCAAAACTGAATTGTCACGAGGAATTGTTGAATAAAACACGGTCTTGAACAACAAAGAAACATTACGTTTACTAATCAAAAATACATGTAAACAGCAAAAGGCCTTTACAATGTATTACGAACAATTACCCAAGTAACAAACAAACTAATTAAAAAATAGAATTAAACTGTACAAATTTAAAAGAAATAAATAAAAATTATAAAAATACATTTATAAATAAGAATAAAACTAATCGTATATCGGCAATTATAAATTAAAGTACAAGTTACAATATAAATAATATGCGAGGGAAAAATCATACAAATGGATCCAATTAAGGACAATGAGATAAAATACTATTGTACATATGTGGCAAGCGGTAGATAAAGCATCGTTTAGTTATGGAAAGTCGAGGTTTAGAACAATGAAATATGAGTACTTAAATGTATAAAGTATGTATGTAATATGTATGTATAATGTATGTAATAAAGATTTTAACCTTGATGTCTAAAGCCATGTTTCATTCAACAATTCCACGCGGTGTCATCAAGATTCCACAAAGTGACGGCCTACTTCGTGAATTTTAGAACTGAATTAGATTGCGTGGTTTCTGAACGACATTAACCATCGAATCATCAGACTCATTGAACCTGTATGGAATCAAACGTAATACGGCTTCAAATCATGGCAAAATTCTTTGTCGCTACACATTTCTTAAATTTTGCTAAAAACTATAATTAGCCAAATAAGTTTTCCGGTACGACCGCCGCATTGTGGTACAAATTACAGCACGCTCGAAAAATTCCTAGAAAAAAAGAGAAACTCACGTAACCGCAGTATCATGGGCAAGGCGGGCGTGGAGCAGAGCGTGTTAAAGATAGCGAGCCCGATAGGAAATATCTCGGGAAACAAAAGAAAACCGGGATCGAGCGAGCAGTGACGGCGCTCATTCGTGGGCGACTGCTCTTTTCTGAAGGCTGGAATGTAATTTTCGGCGGAATTAGGGTGAGGAATTGAAGAAATAGGTGGCGTTTCTTCGGAATTTGTGTGCCCTCGATCGCCCTTTAACCTTCATCCTCTCCCTTTTTCCGTCATTCGCTAATTCCGACCTTTCTCCCGAGATGTAGCCGACGCCGCCTGACCCTGGCGACCCCTAATTCGGAGTCCGCACCGTGCCTCGCGTGCGGCTGATCGGCGTGGGATAAAATGGGAAGAAGAATGGAAAATGGATGAATAAAGTGGATGGAAATAAGCCGATGTCGGGCTTCGACGGAGTTTTAACCGAACGTTTAGGCCTTCGGAGGGGTAATGGAGTCGGATGGGGATATTGTGCGTGATCTAAATGCTACGCCGTCGATCTTGTTGCTCGCGTCTTACTAGCATTCTCGATACTCTAAGGGGATGGAAGAGAGACTTACTTAGGGGGGAATGCAAAACGTGTAATGGGAGAGTCGGGTCGAGCGAAGACGCTTTTCCCTGACGAAATTGGTATTCCTTCGTACGCCTTTCCCTCGTTCTACGTGGGTTGTTCGCAAAGTTCGATGAATTGCGCCAATCAGGAGTGTTTGCCTACTTACGGGAGCAATCATTTTGCAATTTCTCTCATACTAATCGAGAAAAGAAGTTGGGGCTCTGGGAGAAAACACCATAAAAGCACGGAGGATTGGTTCATTGGACAACACTACACGCAAGTCCTCGGAGCTAACTTTCTTATTGAGACTCCGTAGATATAAAAGCGCATAGTGATCCCTCGGCCATTGAAGACAATTTGTTCCGGAATTGTCTACTACTAGAATTAAACTACTCCATAGCAACGCAAAAGACTTTTGATTCGAAAGCACAAACGAAAAGTGACTAAGTCTGCGGGTAAGGTAAAATAAAAGCACTTCTGTATTGTTTTCTTTAAGGCAGCCAGTTTTCATTTATTGCTTCGAATGAAGGTATGAAGATGCTCCTCCAAACATCTATGGAGTTATTCGTTATGCCATAAGCTATCACACCATGCTACCATATAAGAATGGGGAGCATCCTTTATCTTTTGGCCAACTTTGGATTTTTGACCCATATAAATGAGCATCCAAAAAAAATTTCGCCAACGGAATTGGTGTCCCTAAATCTGAAAAACGGAGAAGCTTCGTCGGCCGAAATATATTTTAGTGCCGCTCGTTATTCGAATTAACACATTAGAGATAACCATAAAAGAAATACTCAAGAAATACCCTTCTGATGTGATCTATTTTTCGAGGCATTAATTCCACAAAACCTTAGGTCAATTTTATTTTAAAGAAATGGTTAACATATAAATAAATGGTTGAAATATAATAAATATCCCGTCTAAAATTATACAACAAAATTTTTAACAAAACGAACCTGGATGTCACAGGAAATTTCTGGGATCATCGGCTATCAAGTCAAAATTTATTACGGAAAGATTCGAAACTTTCGTGTCTATTATATGCTATAATCACAAACCAAAGTAGTTGCGTACGGGAAAATCTTGTAAATAATGTGGGGGCCCAATGTATAACAGATGGGGTCCCTAAATCTTGAGGGCCCCCTCTGCATTGCGGGAGATGCGAAGCATATCAGTACTCCCCTGGCCAGAAGAATATGACAAGCAGTTTTACGTTCAGATTTAAAATTACCACATCTATGAATAATTGGAACATTTTAATTGATAATGAAATTAAGTTTTAACAACCGGTGCCTTTAACGTTACGTAAGTCGAAAGTTTCCATTATAATGAATAACATCATGAGCTGCAGCAATCATAAAGTGCAATGGATATAGAATTTATAGGTAATTAATGTCTACTAACACAAACCCTGGAAAATGCTGCTTGAATATTTACGAGTAATTAAAAAGCTCCTAAAAGCTGTGTTATATTATGAATATGCTGAGGAGTCAGGTAAACTTTCACGCGTGTAATGCTTTAATCATTGAAGATTGGTCCAATTTAGAAAATAGTAATACATATTTTAGAAGGGTGGAAATAGGACTGAATTAACGAGCATTAATAACGGAGTTCATTAATTTAGTATCTGAGCTGAATATGTCACGGTAATACATATATTAATGCAGAATTTTTTATTTATGACGTCGCCATGTGATATTTATTCATGTAAATTCGGAGGAGTTAAAACGATCATGATCTAAACAATTGTTTACATGTGCCACAAAACCGTTCGAATATCGGAAAACCGTATCTAAACCAGCTCTCAAGTCGAGAGGGCGCTGTATATCAGAGCATCACGAACGCCGAAAAAACAGTTCCTTCATAAATATCCTCCTATTTTCTCGAAAAAAATTAATACATGTTTGCAAAAGCTCCAGGGTATAATTCCGACGAAAACCAGAAAAAAATTAAAATTTGACAAAACCTACGGCAGAAATTGGAATTTCTCCGGGACGAGATGGGTTTTCGGATATCCTACTTGGCATGGGACTCACGGAATCTCTACCGTACTTTCTCCTAACAAGCTATTCCCTGCATCCATCTTCGTTAATCCTTACCTTAATCTACATTTACTCCTATAATCCACGACATCTGTTAGTGAGGAGTTGAAAATTACATCGCGTGAGAACTTATTATTCAGTGGCTGAAGCTCCCTTAGAAATTTCCCCGTTTTTTCCAAAAAATGGAGGGAAACACAATGAAAAAATACAAAATTCCAACGAAACATTATGACCCAACGAAAGATTAAGAGCCGCTCATCGTAAAATTATTACATTTTGCAGAGATCTAATCTTCTATGTCATACTTATGTTGGAGTAATCATCAAACACACTACACAATTACTTTCAAAATACTACGGAAGTGATGTTAGGAAGAAAATGTAATTATGATTAGTATACCTAGAATCCAGAGAAAGCTGAGGTAATGGTAGGAAAATTAAATAGAAGAAACAGCCGAAATTGAAAAAATGGATTTGTTTTGGAATCAATTCCTGTCCTAATATGTTTATATTTAAATATGCCCCACCCTCACCCATTCTAATACTGTAGTAGTGTTTAAGAGCCTATCAAGTGATGCTCAATATTGTTCCATTGAATCGGTTTATCAGTAAAAATAATTCATCTTTCCGAATGATGAATATCTTGTTGCATAAAAGAAATTCTACTTTACTTAATCCTGGTTAACGCAGCAACCTTTACTATATATGGAAACCTGTTTCACATATACATAGGAAAAAGTTAGTTCGGTGATAAAATTGTATAACTCTATACTAGTAGAAAAATTACATTCATTGTATGTTTACCAAGCATATATATATATATCAATTCCACAGTAGAAAAATAGTTTTGTAATCATTGAAATTTTAGTCAGTACGAAATATGTTACTTTGTAGATGCTTATAATATTGAAAGAAATAATATTCCAAATATGATAATATTATTTTAGTATAGTGAATATGTAGTAATTTAACTTTATTTCACTATGCCTATTTTTTCAGGAGATCTGATATAGCCTGTTAGACTACCTGCCAGTAATTTTAGCTCTTTGGCACTCTTTTAGCCAGAATGTACTGCGCCTAAGCAATATACCTAGTAGTATTTGAAATGATACCATGACATTTGGGAAACTGCTGTAATTCTCATACGATAAATAAAAAACTTTATTTTAGCAAGAAAGAAGTATTTCCCAAATTATAGTGGGGTTAAATCTAGCCATGGATAGTTGTAAACGTTGTGGTACGAGTGAAATTTACAATGAAATTAGAATTAAACGATTGTAATAAAATACATCAATATTTAAATTAAATAAAAAATTATATTTTCAAGCGATTGATTTAGGTAAACGTTAAAAAAAACATGGGTTAATTTAATAAGCAAATATGTATTGCGCGAGGTCAAAATAATTAACGAGACCTACATAACTAACAGATTCATGCGTACTTATGAAATGAATAAAATATTGAAAATTTTTAAAAAATCACTACAGTGTTATAAAGCTATGAATAAACGTAAAAATGAATAGATATTAGAGCTAAAAATAAACGTTATGATCTGAGACAAACTATCTTTCGATACTGATAAAATATCGAAAAATCTCAAAATAATCGTAAGGCAATTGTTAAATATAGAAAGGCACACAAATTAGCATAAAATACGTCATGATCTGAGAAAAACTAAATGCTTGCGGACGGATAAAAGACAAAAATACTAAAGGGAAAGCGACTTTTATGTCTCCTAATATTCGTCCCGACAGTGGAGACTTTTGAAATCGGATATTTTTGCTGACAGCTCGCCTCCCCAGAAGATAACCTCCATCACGAAAGCTTAATAAACGAAGATGTTAATTACGGGTGAAATTTAGAGTGGATAGAACTTCGCAGCCAGGTCATGAGCGAGTGTGGGAAAATTTCCTTCGAGAGAGGCCATTATTTTCCCCGGTCATTCGACTCCCCTATCGAAAAAGGAAAGGCAGAAAAGGTCCGCGGAAGAAAAGTTTTCGATGGCTGAGAATGCGCTAATTTCATTTCCGCTTACCGCAGACCGAGAACAACGAAAAAGACGAAAATCTCCCCGGCAATTGAGCCAGGCACGGTCAGGATTGCCGCTAACACGCGTGAGCTAATAAAATTCTAAGCTCGTGCCCAGAGTCCTTCGAATAACATTTGTCCCTTTTTGAATTTTTTCGAATTTAAAAATGTTCGATTCACGCGCAGTTTTCTGCGCTGAAATCCCCGCTTTTTGGCGCATTCGTTTGAAATGAATTATTCATGTGGCTTTTATTTTTGGAATCGCTTGTGTGGCGGACTGCTTCCGTCAGGGGGCAGGACTTATGCGCTGAGCACTGTAGGGGTCCAGTTTTGCAGGTGACACTAAAATATTCTCGGATTCCCTTTGTTTTTCCTTTTCGCCGCTCTTTTGTTTTGATGTTATCTGCTTATCGGATTCTCGCTATTTATTCTATTTGCATAAGTAGCTCGGTGAACTGGGCGGTGTTACGGTGTGACGCGCAAGATCATTTTCATTGAGAAAGTTTCCCGCTGCCTTTAGGCTTCTAAGATAAAGGCTAGTTTAGATTTGATCAGTGACAGCGTTTGATTCGGCATTAGTAATGTTTTCAGCGCCATAAACGGGCGCCGTGCTGAGAATGAATGAGCCGTTGGAGAAGAATCATGCATTATTTAATACATCGTTTCCTCGATGGATAAATATTTGCATGACTATTTTAAAAGTAAAAGCAAAAATGACGCATAAGGAATATTTTTTTCGTTACGCAGAATTAAATTGCATTACAGGGAATTTCACACGCAAACATCTCTCCATTTAAAGCTAAATTTTTGAATAAAATGGAAGGGTAAATAAACGAGAATTCTTGACAAATTCAGGCGAAATATTGTGGAAATCCGTAATTGGAAGACACTTACAAAAATAGTACTTTTTTCCACAATTATTTACTAAACAAATAATAAATAACTGAGCGGAAAAGTGATACTTTTATAAGTGTCTTCTTAATAATTCTTTCTCACAAAGTTGACAATTGCCATACAAAACTGCTGATGATAAAAATATCTGCTGACTTTAAAATGTTTCTTCGTCCAATGTTTAAAACTTTCTTAACAATTGACCGATAATAGGTTGATTCCCTTCGAAGATAAACCTCGTATCTATAGTTGTAGTAGTAGTAATTTTAAAAGTGCTTCGACAGCTACAATCATTTCGCATGTGAGCCCCCACCAGGAATCGAACTCGGGCTTCATTTCACTGATTTCACCGAAGTCGAACACGTTACCCTCACGGCTATCCGGAGGCCATATGCATATTTTAAAGTTATAATATAAGATTAAGATACAAAATTAGAGTTGGTCCACAAAAAAATCGCCCAAATATAGCTTAATATGTTTCGTCATATTTTAAAGAATTATTTCGCTATGAGTGCATGCACTGGATAGATTTTTCAGCAAATCACCGCGATAAAATATCTTCCTTAAAGTAACGAAATTATAACTGCAAATTAACACGTGCAGCTTCACCCAAAGTTTCGGTATCATAAATAAATAAATAAAATAAATAAATGAGGGAATATATCTATTTAGTACAGGGGTAACTAAAATGAAGGCTCTGAATAAAATATTAATTAAAGCCACTAAGAACGGAAATAAATTAGGCGTGGGACAGAAATAATGTATCTCTGTAATTCCGCGGGATCCATACTTGTATCAAGTTTCCTGATTAAGGAGAAAGTCTGTACCACCTGGCTCGATAGCACCCCTCGCAGACTTATGTTAAATTACTACCGTTTTTTTTAACCTTCCGTTGAATATTTTACAATGCCTTCCGGACTTAAGCTGTGCTTCTCGATCGAGATCCCGCGATGTATTAAAATTTTAAAGGGTGCCTCAAATTCAAGGTGCACCATAATATTTTACTCTGGTAACTAAACGTACTACGGAAACGATGCCTGGTACTAATCTGGGAATCTTAAACATTATTGTACAACATTGAAAACATTAAAATATGAATGAGGAAATGGAAATTCGCAAATTATGCATATATGCAGTCCATTTTGACCTCCTGCTCAATCGGGAGGCTCCCAGATAGCCAAGAACTTAAGCCTTAGGTGAAAGCGGTCAGGGGTTCGATTTCTGGTACGAGCCCATGTATGCGAAATGACCACAGGTGTGGAAGCACTTTTGACAATACTGCTGCAGCTGGAGCTACGCTGCATAGACATATTGAGTCCGACATAACCGTGTCAAGGTATATTTTTACTTAATTCTTTAAATAAATTTATTTACACTATTTTGTTTATTTATTATATGTATAAATGTATGTTTATCTACACCATACGTATGAATAATCCAATAATTTATAGTAGGCAAGAAAGATAGCGACATAACTGGGACTCGAACCCACGTCTCCCTCTTTCCGGGCAGGTATTTCAATCATTTTAATCCCTCCGAATTACCTTCTTTTAGGTTATCATTTTATATACTTCTATGTAATAAATCTAAGTAATATATCCTAATGTATGGTTATCATTTAATTATTCTGGAAATTAAAGTTTTTGATTACATTTCGCAAATAGTACAAAAGATGGAGAGCGAAAATTTTCAAACTCAGAAGATCGCCTCAGATTTACTTTTATCATTAAAATATTTTGATCTGCTTCAAATGAATGTAACCGTTGGTATTCTCAGTTCCACCTTTCAACATAAATAACTGCCATAGCGGCACAAACACGAATACCATGGGTAACCATGAGTACGTCATTCTCACTATAATAAAAAAATACTCGTGCGCTTACATACGCTTATTCATTCTGGATAGCATTAATGCAGCAATCAAGCTCTTGCTTGGTGGGAAAATCGCACCAGGAAAATCACAGTTAAAAATAACTAAACTTAGGAACGCATAGAGTGTTTCCATGTCTCCGTAATTCTAAATTAAAATGGATGTGGCTGTTATCTCTGCGTAAAATAAAGTTTTCCTTACAAAAACACACCATTAGCTCCTGTGAATGTGCAGCCTTAGCATAAATAGAGATTCCTAAATTGGCAATTTCCGGAAATATCCCACACATACGAGTATTCCGTGTTTTAGCGATATGTAGTGAGACAATTCATTCGTAAATTCTATTTGAACTACTTTTCATTCCGGCATTTTTGACACTCACCAAGCAACGGATTTCAAATATTTGCCCCCACCTCAAAATTAAGTTCTTGGTTTGCGCGAATATCATCTACCATTTTCAAAAAATCTAAGGATATAACAAAAAAAATTATAGTTGCTCTGGTCTTTAAAGTCACGAGATTTCCCTGGAATTGCTACATGAGGCACACTATATCGACGCACAAGAAAATTTTGTTTAGGTCTTTACTTTCTGGTAGTTCATATTACTCAAAAGTATTTAGAGGATGTAATAAATTTCACAAAATGATGACATTGCGCCATAAGAAATGAAAAGGCTACTCAGAAATCGATGAGTCGCGTGGCTGGTTTAAATGTTTATGAAAAGGCGTAACTGTCAAGATTTTTTTAAAATAACTTGTGAAGCAGATTACATGGATCAAGATGATGGTATCGTTCGAATAACGTACATACAAATAAAACTATCTAAAATACAGAACGGTGGAGTCACTATCCATCTGATTTTCCCTTAATAAAGTTTCTCTTAATAAAAGCAATTCCCTTTCGCTTGTGGCTTATTTTCCCTTGCACTTTTTCTCTTTAATCTCT
Source organism: Ladona fulva (assembly GCA_000376725.2). Lineage (NCBI taxonomy): Eukaryota > Metazoa > Arthropoda > Insecta > Odonata > Libellulidae > Ladona > Ladona fulva. The sequence goes on from KZ308390.1 coordinate 585,267, forward strand.
TTTAAACTTCATATGACGAAATGTTAGTTGTTAGAAAAGACTTGATAGCCTCAATCTCGCCGTTATAAAGTCGCATTATTATTATTATAAACGACAGAATACGTGTAAATTATTTTATCGCAGTGTACGTTAAATTCACATTAATCCAAATCAATGTAAAAATGAAATGAGGATTGATTAAGAAAAAAAAGGTGTGGAACTTAATGCAAAATCAATTAATGTTGTTAAATAGATTTTGGGTAATTTATTTGAATTTAATCGAGTAAGGATCCTTACTCTCAACTATCCCTCAATGGTCAAAATTATCTTCACCGGTTAGATGCAGAGGCAAGAATAATTCATAATTTGGGGATGAAGAACGATAGATGGAAACACTGAGACGCTCATTACCTCAAACAGATCCATTATAAATCAGCCCCTCTCAATTCTGTATTTCCACTACTAATAGATGGTACATATTTCTGCTAGTAAAAAATCGTTTTACTTTTTCCTCAAGTACTATAGTAGTAACAATCAATTTGCATTTTTCCGCCGGCCTTCAATCAACTTGGGAACTCAAATCGACCCTAGCAATACAATTTAGACGCTGGGAGGTCGATATTGGTAGAGTAAGAAAAGCATTACAAGCGGCGACACAGAGTCGAGTGCGATAAATTTTGTCGCAATTTAGGATCCATGGAGATCATCCAAGTTTTCAGTTAAATTCGAATTAAAAACTACTGAATGAAAACCTACGGCATTACTTAACTAGCATAGAAACGATGCTGAATATACTGAACGAATTCTGTTTCCATAACAAAGTTAACATCTCAGATGTAATTTCATTGGTTGATGTACCATATTTAAAATAAAGAGGAAGTAATGTTAAAAAAAAACAAACAGAGAAATGGGGAGGTAAGTGCAAAGAGAGGATGGAGTTGCAGTTAATTGGTGTACGTTGTGAGAAAGAGAAATATCTAAAAGCAATTATAAGATCAGAGTAAATATTAAGGAGACAGACATCCCACGTATGAAAAAGCAGATTAATAACCTATATGTTCTCATATTTAATCTACCGTTTCTTTTAGCCTACCTTCACTCGCTTACAGACGTCAAGTATCGCACGATTCGCTAAAATACCAAGATATTTTAAGTGGTAATTCTGTCAAGTACGCCCTCGACACATTCTGAAAATAAAAGTCACCGCTTCATTTTGAATCCTGAGCGCTTATCGCCAGCTTGGTTAACGGCGGGCATTTCATACATTACGGTTATACAGTTTCGGGGAATTACGCAAGGAAGTGGGGAATTAAGTAATCGCGACTCTAAACACCCTCAAGACCCACACAAACGATATAAAAAAATTACACGCTCATTTACGACCGCTGCCATAACCTGTAAAAATCGTCCGCACCGGGCCCCATTTGACCCTCGGAAGATTTTTAAGGCGCATAAACTTCCATTCGACTCCTGCGTTAACATCTGCGCGAGCGGCAGTGCTTGCGGTTAATTCCAACGCAGAGGAACCGAAAAAAGAAAACTTGGAGGGCCGGAATTTTTTCCGTAAAGAAAGAGACGATAAATATTCCGGATTTTCGTATTTTTTGAAGTCGCGGGAAATTGTAGCGAATTCGGACGGCCTTTGCGGTGCGGCACAGAAAAGGGAAAGAGGGAATGCTCACGTAGACGGAATATTTTTTACAGAACGGGAAGGGTATGAGGAGGAAGGTTAGGGCATACGGAGGGTAAGGTGGGGTCGGCGCAGATTATAGGGTTTTTGAATATGGGAGGAGAGGGAATGTTACGTCGCGGTGCTACTCTGAGGGAAATGGCGTCCTATTGTTGCCCTCTGAGTATTATTTCCCGTCTTTTCTGCTTTTTTTCCTTGGATCGATAGCTTCGGCTCTGAATATCCCGAGAGATGTATGAATGGAACGCATTTCAACGCTGAGTCAGGCCGGGCTTTCATATCGCCCTGCGAATTACCAGCGACGAGAGAAATGTTAAATCTCTTCCGAAGTGAACTGTGGTAAGTAGCGCACTCACATACAACACTTGAATTATGCATGTATATACTGTAGATTTGTACCTATGTGCCCAATGCATGTGTTAAATGTGTTTATGCATGTACTTATTCCCTTTAAATGACGATATCTCTCATACTTTTTCTATACCCAATTTTCGAAGGGGAATATATATTGTTTATAAATAATGTCATGCTCGACTTCACTAACCCACGATAAATGTAAATATGTAAGTACGTGCAGGGATTCGAACCCGTATCTCTTTGGCTCAAGTCTAGCACGAAAACTATCCATCACCAGTGGTGATAAATTATGAGAGAAATTAAATTCAAAAGTTTTTGAGTTTATAAAATAATCTGATGCAGTAATGTATTCAAGATGAATTTTAATTTAATGTCAATAATTAATATTATAATACTTCTATGAGTATTTAGAATTAGCTATTTGATTGGTGATTTTTCACTAATGGGGTACCTATACTCCTTTAAAAGTAATGTTTTATTTTGTACTTTTATGTAAGTAAAAGGAATAGAAATGTTTGCTATTATTATTATTTTAAACTTGTTTTCAATATTTAAATTGAGTCTTGGTTTGTATATATATATATTTACTAATATTTATCTGCTCGAAAACAAGCTGTCGAAAGTGTTAATTTTAATATCTCTATGTTTCATTGCACATTGAGTTTATTTTTATANCTATTATTATTATTTTAAACTTGTTTTCAATATTTAAATTGAGTCTTGGTTTGTATATATATATATTTACTAATATTTATCTGCTCGAAAACAAGTTGTTGAAAGTGTTAATTTTAATATCTCTATGTATCATTGCACATTGAGTTTATTTTTTTAATCTGAAGTTCACTGTAAAACTGAGTTGTATAATATATCCAACTGGGAACCCGCCGACAAACCTAGCATGGTTTGGCAGGACCCCATTGGGTGAGCTCCCAGATAGCCAAGTGAGCAACGCGTTCAACTTCGATGAAAGCGGTTCCGGGTTCGATTCCTGGTGGGGACCTACGTGCGAAATGACCTACACTGTCGTTTAATAATACTACGACTACCCTATTGTGTTATGACACATCCCTAAAAAATATATTATTATTGTGATACATTAATATTGTAATTCTTCATGNAGTTTGGTATTTAGAACGATTCATCTAAAAATGTTACCTTTGTTGCTCTACTCTAGTACAATAGCATGTCTTAATTGTAATTGTATTTTTAATATTTATATTTCAATATTTGAATTTGTAAACTTCACCAAATCAGGCAAGGTGTTGTGGTAATCCATAATGGAAGAATATAAGTATAATTTGTACTTTTACCACCAATTTTATTTTCACAAAACAGTTACACGACCGGTTTCGAACGATTAAAAACTTAATTAATGAAGTCGTGAAGATGACGATTAATCGTTCGAAACCGATCGTGTAACTGTTTTGTGAAAATAAAATTTGTGGTAAAAGTACAAATTATACTTATATTCTTCCATTTGAATTTGTATTATTTTATTTTTAATATCTGATAAAGAAGAAGAACGAGCAGTCTTGTTTACGATTGATAAGTTACAGGTGAAATAATGCAAAGCTATAGATTGTGGATGCAGAGCAAAAAGAAAATATCGGGAAACGAGGAGCTACGTATCAGAAAATAGGAAAATGTTAAGAGCCTGGGATAACTAGGAGTCGCGGATGCTTCATAAAAGAAAGTCAACGACGATGACATTTGCAGGCATTCTCTAGGAATTATTGAAGATAATTCAGAAGTATCGCTCACATTCTTTCTGCGCGTGGGTTATACAGATGAGTTTGCTGTCACAGATCTAAAGGAAAGTTACTCTCATATTTCAAAGATAAGCATGACATTAGCAATACGATGAAATCTGAAATTATAGCATACTTGGTATTAGTATGATTTCAATTAAAAATCCTTGTGCTACTTCATTGTGTTTGAAATCAAAGCACATATATACATATAAAATTTATAGAGACATAGTGAGAACTTTTGTCGCTAGTCGGAGTTGCTAATTCTTGGTCTTATTTTTTAGGAAAGAATAAATAAATAATTAGATATTTTTAATAACTGCTTCACATTTTTGGTATTCACTATCGGTTCAGATTAAAAACTCCAGTAATTAAAAACCGGTTCAGACTAATTACTCCCACAGATATCTTAAAATATCTCTCTTCAAACATTTAACAGAGGACGAGTTGCACTAGAAACTACGAATTTCTTCGCTTTACTCTAGTTTATAGTATTCCTTATATATGTGTGCATTTTTTCCAGAGAATCCAACGATTTCATATAAAAGTATAACAAAATAATACAAAAATCATGCATAAAACATATTTAAAGTAAAATATTCAAAACTAATCACTAGAATTTTCGAGAATTCACGAGATGAGAAAATTGTTGGGAGTTTCGACTTTGATAGACCAAAACCTTTATATCGCACCCCTCTAAGAATTTGCGCCCTTAATTTTTTTGGGGTTTTTCTACTCTCACCAACACTCTTTTCCAAATATCATGTAAAAAACATTGCAATGCTGCCGCGGTTATATTTTTTAGGAAAGAATAAATAAATAATTAGATATTTTTAATAACTGCTTCACATTTTTGGTATTCACTATCGGTTCAGATTAAAAACTCCAGTAATTAAAAACCGGTTCAGACTAATTACTCCCACAGATATCTTAAAATATCTCTCTT
>KZ308390.1:590310-870283 GCA_000376725.2 Ladona fulva
ATTAATACTTTATTATACTATTAATATATATTATAATAATGCTTTCTGCAAGATAATTTCGGCATGTTTTCAAGTAATTGGAATATGATGGGCTGAAAAAGCATTTGAAACTGTGACATTTCAAAGCGTATTTGTACGTAAAATTACAAAAACGAAGTCTTATCTTAATTTTCGGTGGTCGTTGTAATTAAAGAATTCAAGAATAGTATATTGACTTCTTCAGCAGATATCCATCACCGTCAGTTTCCTTCGGAGTAGGCGTTGGACCCTGCAGAACTCCACTTAGCAAAATGAAACAAATTATTCCCAGAACGACGCGATTATTAAGTATGCATCCACAGAGCGAAAGACTTTACGTCCGCTTTGTGGCGTGTAATAAAAATATGGAGGAATGGATCGTACTAGAGAGAGACCCTTACGCTTTTTTATCCCCGCACTCCTGTGATCCGAACCGAGCGCGCTAAGCTATAATTTGAAATGTAAATGTAAACATTCGGGCGCGTCGATTCTTTTTTCCTCGAGTGGCTGCGATGAACGGAAATGGTAAGTGACGGGTACTTACTTTAATTCGCACTCTGCGGGAGATATTTATCTGCTGCTTTAAAGCTTGATTTCGTGTCCGCGTCGGCCAATTAGAAGAGAGAGGTAACGATGCGACGGATGCAAATGCGGTCGATTCGCGGAATTGTAGACTTTCGGTGTCGATTACTCTAAAAGGTCTGTGAGAGATAACGGCCGAAAAAAAACATTTTTTTATCTCGAAACATCGCGCCGGTACCGTTATTTTTTTAAGACGGACTTTTACAAGCTCAATGCAAAGGAGCGCCGTAGTCGATGTGTACTCTTGAGCATTTTAAAACGACATCGAAACATTTAACTGATAGTAACTTAACTGATAGTGTTTTGTATGGCAAAAAAATTGCTCCGTGTTGTCCAAGATTTTACCCTCAGGGGCCACATTAGCTCCTATTAAGACTTCACGGGCCACAGATAATCTAAGTAACTAGTTGAAGTTTGGTATTTAGAACGATTCATCTAAAAATGTTACCTTTGTTGCTCTACTCTAGTACAATAGCATGTCTTAATTGTAATTGTATTTTTAATATTTATATTTCAATATTTGAATTTGTAAACTTCACCAAATCAGGCAAGGTGTTGTGGTAATCCATAATGGAAGAATATAAGTATAATTTGTACTTTTACCACCAATTTTATTTTCACAAAACAGTTACACGACCGGTTTCGAACGATTAAAAACTTAATTAATGAAGTCGTGAAGATGACGATTAATCGTTCGAAACCGATCGTGTAACTGTTTTGTGAAAATAAAATTTGTGGTAAAAGTACAAATTATACTTATATTCTTCCATTTGAATTTGTATTATTTTATTTTTAATATCTCTATTATCATTAATTATTAATCTTGTGTATATCTGTAATTTGTATATTTTCTTTTCTTAATGTATAAGCTAAATGGTAGATGGGACTTCATAGTCACAATTTCTGCCCAAGAAAGTCTTATCATCTGTTTACCGTGGCCATATCTGATCGCAGATTCCCACCATTTTTTGCCTCTGTTAATTTTTTCTGTATGACCAGTATATAAAACTGTATGAAAACCTCATGAAAGAATAGCCTGATGGGGCGCATGCGGCCCACAGGCCGCGGGTAGGACTTTTCAGCTGCATCCTTATACATACTGCGATAACTTGTCAAACGACTGACTTCGCTAAAAATTCACTAACAAATTCGCGGCTAGCGATTGTTTGCGGATTCGGCTAACGAACGCTTGAGCAGACATGGGTGAACGTAATGGTGCACTATACTACATGTACTATACTACATGTGTATATCAAAAATAACGAAAAACAAGTTTTCCCCACTTTAAAGATAAAGAGTTAGGCAGTTTTAGACAGTGCAGTTCAGTTTAATTTTAGAAAACCTTTGGGAACTAACGAATGCTATTTCATGGCAAAATACCTTCATTTGGCAAGGTATGATTCTGATAATACGGCATACGTCCAACGATAGATTTGAGTATATTAAAATGTTCAATAAAATTGTAATTTTGGAAGATAAACTATGATCCCGCTATTCGGAACAAATTAGGACCGAGCCCTGTTCGGACTGCAAAATTTATTGATTGTCCGAAAATGTTATTATTAAGGTAAAAATGCATTCAAATCTCTTTGTTTGAAGTACTGATACAGTAAATACATTTCTGTATTTGCAGAAATCTGTATAACACTCATTTATAGTTTTGTAACGTAGCCTATAATTCTGTATTTGAGACTGCAGAGATTAAAGTATCCGCACTACAGTAGTTTTGTACCAGAGTGTAGTAAAAATTAATTTATGAGAAGTTTTTATAAGTTTCTACTTTGCTTTTTTCCTTTGATCCCAAGAATTCAGCCAAAGACTATACCTTAAATTTTTAAAATATTTAAAAAAATTCTGTTGGATGATCGGTGTATCGACGCACAAGAAAATTTTGTTTAGGTCTTTACTTTCTGGTAGTTCATATTACTCAAAAGTATTTAGAGGATATGCATTATTTAATACATCGTTTCCTCGATGGATAAATATTTGCATGACTATTTTAAAAGTAAAAGCAAAAATGACGCATAAGGAATATTTTTTTCGTTACGCAGAATTAAATTGCATTACAGGGAATTTCACACGCAAACATCTCTCCATTTAAAGCTAAATTTTTGAATAAAATGGAAGGGTAAATAAACGAGAATTCTTGACAAATTCAGGCGAAATATTGTGGAAATCCGTAATTGGAAGACACTTACAAAAATAGTACTTTTTTCCACAATTATTTACTAAACAAATAATAAATAACTGAGCGGAAAAGTGATACTTTTATAAGTGTCTTCTTAATAATTCTTTCTCACAAAGTTGACAATTGCCATACAAAACTGCTGATGATAAAAATATCTGCTGACTTTAAAATGTTTCTTCGTCCAATGTTTAAAACTTTCTTAACAATTGACCGATAATAGGTTGATTCCCTTCGAAGATAAACCTCGTATCTATAGTTGTAGTAGTAGTAATTTTAAAAGTGCTTCGACAGCTACAATCATTTCGCATGTGAGCCCCCACCAGGAATCGAACTCGGGCTTCATTTCACTGATTTCACCGAAGTCGAACACGTTACCCTCACGGCTATCCGGAGGCCATATGCATATTTTAAAGTTATAATATAAGATTAAGATACAAAATTAGAGTTGGTCCACAAAAAAATCGCCCAAATATAGCTTAATATGTTTCGTCATATTTTAAAGAATTATTTCGCTATGAGTGCATGAACTGGATAGATTTTTCAGCAAATCACCGCGATAAAATATCTTCCTTAAAGTAACGAAATTATAACTGCAAATTAACACGTGCAGCTTCACCCAAAGTTTCGGTATCATAAATAAATAAATAAAATAAATAAATGAGGGAATATATCTATTTAGTACAGGGGTAACTAAAATGAAGGCTCTGAATAAAATATTAATTAAAGCCACTAAGAACGGAAATAAATTAGGCGTGGGACAGAAATAATGTATCTCTGTAATTCCGCGGGATCCATACTTGTATCAAGTTTCCTGATTAAGGAGAAAGTCTGTACCACCTGGCTCGATAGCACCCCTCGCAGACTTATGTTAAATTACTACCGTTTTTTTTAACCTTCCGTTGAATATTTTACAATGCCTTCCGGACTTAAGCTGTGCTTCTCGATCGAGATCCCGCGATGTATTAAAATTTTAAAGGGTGCCTCAAATTCAAGGTGCACCATAATATTTTACTCTGGTAACTAAACGTACTACGGAAACGATGCCTGGTACTAATCTGGGAATCTTAAACATTATTGTACAACATTGAAAACATTAAAATATGAATGAGGAAATGGAAATTCGCAAATTATGCATATATGCAGTCCATTTTGACCTCCTGCTCAATCGGGAGGCTCCCAGATAGCCAAGAACTTAAGCCTTAGGTGAAAGCGGTCAGGGGTTCGATTTCTGGTACGAGCCCATGTATGCGAAATGACCACAGGTGTGGAAGCACTTTTGACAATACTGCTGCAGCTGGAGCTACGCTGCATAGACATATTGAGTCCGACATAACCGTGTCAAGGTATATTTTTACTTAATTCTTTAAATAAATTTATTTACACTATTTTGTTTATTTATTATANTACAAACTAAAATACAACTTATCAAAGAATCATTGAATTAATGGTAAAAATATTTTTTCTTGTATACTGATAACTATATCCTAAATGAATAAAAATTTCAGAAACAATCAATTCATTTTTACACTGCTATACGATTAAAACTTTGCATTTTTATTGACATGAAGATTTCTCCGTTTTTATTTCTACATTGATAGGATATTATTATGGATTAAAATTGAAGAACTTCTACGAAACATAGATTCTTTTTCATCAAATCGCGATATTTTTGACAAAGGCAATAGCAAATATTGGTAATTAAATTGTTGGAAGCAATGATTTTAGAACAATACCGGAAAATCCTGTAATAAAAATCCAATTCGTGCGAAAATTCGTTAACACAGTAACTGGTTAGTAGAAATACTGCTTTTTATTTTGTGCTATTTTGAACAAGTGTATAAACTTTTCCTCACGAGATAAATTCGGAATATTTTGGAGTCATCCAATATGTGACATTAACGGTGATCGCGCACAAATATTAGTAGATGAGTCAATATCAACCCACGTTATTACCAGCCGATCTGTTAGAGAATGTACACAGCATCTAAATATGGCGAAAAATGTCAACAGAGGCTCTGCGGAGAGCTCTTCGTCGATCGAGTTACGGCGCCGGCGAAATGAAATAGAACGGCGCTTTACAAACGGCTCTCTCTCTCATTACAACTGCCTTGAAAGCTGACCCTCGATTGTGATTGTGATGTAATTCATAACGACAAAACGGACATTGAGTTGGAATTAGAGAATTCCAAAAAACAGAGCGAACGCGCTATCATGGAAGTGCTCTGCGAAAGAGGCTGGTCGTTGAAAAGGTCAACACTTGGTCTGAACTTTGCTGAAGTTATGAGTGGATCAGTGTTGAAAATATACATCGAAACCTTCCGATGATTTATGATTTATATTTTAAAGGAACAAAGATTTGCGTGGAACCGGATCCTTGAATCGTCCTTGATTGTAAAAAAATATAGGTGAATGTAAATTCAAGTATAGAACAATCTATGTATATTCCATTTTCATTACTTCTATCACAAAGTGATCTTCTTTTAAATAGTTATATTTTCAATTAGTAATGTTCTACGCTATTTCCATAGATAATATTTTCATTTCAACCGATTTCTGTTTAACCGACCACGTCTGATTCTATGAAAGGAACCTTTTCCATGGGCAGGCGGCTTGAACTCTAAGGAAGGCTGCTTTTGCAACCATCTGACCGCACTTAAGTAGCGTATTGCCTACATTCAAATAAATTAATGTCGAAATTGTGTATAATAAAGCGAATTAATCCTCCAATAAAATCCAGAAAATATGTTTTTCGTTTAATTTTCACAGGAAGTCATTGGCGAGATCGGGGGATGAATTGGGAAAATTATTTCAATAAAGGCATGTCTTTCAAGGAAGGACAGACTGCGTTTGCAATTAATAAGGCCGCGTGCGGTCTAAAGGCGCAGTTTTTCCACATCCGATCGATGAGAATTTCACTTCTTTAATTGGAAGAACAGCATTTCATAAATGACATGTCTACTAAGAGTGTAACTACCAATAAAATCTTAAAATGAAGGAAGAATCTTTAATGTCTTAATCGTCATACTAGATAAATAGGCAACTCTTAAAAATTAAATATTATATTCATTATTTAAATAACGAAACATATCAAACGATACTTCGAACGATCTCATAATAAATTATGGAGATGTCCCACCCATATAAGGATTATGAAACAGAATTTAAATAAGAATGATTTGCATAAGTATTTAAATATATTGCATTCAGCATCGAAAGCCAAATAAGCCAAGTTTGAATTTGTCTGAACTACATACAAACTCTGTAGGCTTAATCCATAGTAATGAAACATATCACGGCGTTAAAAATTGGAAGAAATACTTGTAAATACTTATGTATCACATACAATTAATTATGTATAAATATATCAACTGCACTCGTAATTACTGCCTATAAGTGTGGCCGGTTCTTAACAACAAATTCGCATGCGATGCATAGAATATCAAGACCAAAGTATTAAGAGTAAATTTCATTCCGAGGTATAAAATGAGACCTGAAGTACGAGTACTTAAATTAATGAAGACACCTTTCGCGTGCGGAATTTCAATCTGTAATACTTGAATAAGAAATGACGGCGATGATTTCTTTTAAATATGCAAAATCTTTTATCATAATATTTTCTTTATTATGTACGCTTAAAACTTTTTAATTTCCAGAATTAATTACAAGCAAATTTTTATCTCCTTATTCCCTTAAAAAACACATCGCTTGGACCTTAAAATAGTCTAAGCTCGTTCTTCTCACATCTTCACTTATCCAACCCTTATTTAATGAGTATGATTTATGACGAAATCCCTTCATAAAATATAGTAACTTGCGGATTAAAGGGCGCTTTTGCACGGTTCTCCACGCACGCAACCAATGCGGTTTCCGAACTTCTTTTGTTCTCTTGAAACGAAGTTGTGTTGTGGTGGGTAGTGAGGGAGGAGAGGTTGAAAGCGCCAGATTGTTAAAACGTTAATGAGAGAACAAGGACGATGATAAAAACGCGGACTGGTTATGTTATTTACATGGAGCGAAATTCGAGTGCAATATACGTTGTTGGCTTGAAAACCCTGCTGGGGACACGAGGAATAATGGATGATAAAATACGGGAATTATGAACGGCTTCTAAAGATCTTGGGATTCATAAAAAAGTATAATCGGGATTATCGCATTTCTGATACCTGTATGGCAAGTGTTAAATGAAATTTAATCTTATCATACTGAGAAAAGGGAAGTAATTTTATTTTATATACTTCCATCTAATGCAGATAGGTCTTTAGTGAGGGTTCACAATTTAACAGCAAATATATCATGGGAATAAGGAAGCGTCCGTTTCCCGACGTCTTTTAAAACATTATTTTGCCTTAAATTAAAAAAATTGGAGTGAATAAACTTTAATTTAGAAATATCACTATCCAGAGAAACAAATTAATACAAATATCAACGTTTTCCGGCAAAATCCTAATTAGTTAAAGGTGTGGAAACTTTTCTGTTTGAGTGGAAGAGGAGTTTGCATGTTCCAAATCCAGGGACGCGGGTTCAAGTCCCGGCTTATCGGATTTTTGTAGTTAGGGAATGGTTGTGTACGTTCATATATTGTTACTTTTCCCTCCCATCCTGTAATTGTCCAAATAATTGGTGTCTGTGAGGGATGGAGAAAGTAAATGAATAAAATAATTAATTCCCGGTTCCCTGATTGTTATCTGCAACTTTAAATTCATTGTGTCACGGAATAAGTACTGCTATAATCATCAAAGCATTAAATATATTTGAGGGCCGAAATAGGTTTAAAAATTCCGATCTGGAAACTTCACCATACCTCATCACATGCAAATTAATATTAAGAGAAAACTCAAACTTATATTAGAGCGAAATGGTGACATTCCTTCAAACGATTTCGCAATGAATTTTCTATATATGCAATTTCATCGAGGAGTGAACTCAAATTCGGTGGTAACATTCGATTTTTTCATCATATTGTTAGTTATGAAACCTACATAACTTACTGAAATTTGTTTTGATAGTTTTCCGCACATTAGAACAATTCCTAACCTATACCAGAAAACTTACACAGCTTTCGTCTGATAAAAAGAGTATTTATTTAGGGCAATCATTTTCATAATCGTACATCGTAATTTAAGTAATGAATTAACTCTAGTGGCTGAAACTAACTAACTTTAATGGTTTGATAAGTGCATTTAAGTATAAGAAACGTTTTTTTGTATCGAATTGATTACCTTGTAACGTTCCTAGATTAAGGAGAAATGCTTTAGATCTAAGGTATTATCATCAGCATATCACTCATTCATTAAAGATGAACATTAATATCTTAGAAAAAAAGAAAAAGGCGGGATTTCTAGTACGGGCATCCGCTCTATGAGTGGAATACACAGGTTTGAGTCGGAGTAGACTTCCTAGTATTGCTTTGGATCATGAATTATAAATTATCATTAAAACGTATTTCACAGTGATATTTAAAAACGATAATAACTTTGAAAAGTATGCGAATAAAACTGTAACTACAAACTTGGTTAATGTTGAAGGTATTCGTTATGCTACTAAAACCTCGAATCGAAGCAATCTCGAAAAGGCCTTTGGAGATAAATAAGGAAAGAAGAAACGTTATTCTCAGTGGCCTACCTATTAAGTATTCCTAATTGAAAAGTTTCGAGTGTTAAATTTCCAAATTTACATTAAATATATAATTTCTCTAGAAGAGAAGTGCACCACAATATGGTGAAATTAGCAAATCTCGTACGATTACTAAGCCGTTCTTACTCTCATGGATTCACGCATGCGGTGATTTTCTCTAGGTCAACTAACCACGTACCGATTTAACTTCAACCGTAAAATTCTCCGAGTTAGCGAATTTCCGTTACGATCGCTAGAACCACGTTGAGTTTTCCCAATTAAAAAAATTGCGAGTTTTACCATCCTTCAAACTGCCTAATAATTTAATTGATGCAAAAAGCTTTCTCCAAACATGCAAAAGACTCATCGAGTACTCACGTCCCATTTTTTGTGTACGTTACATCCGCTCTGATTTGCATCGAATGTCGTCTTCCGCAGAACTGTTCCCAAATTCGCGTATTTTATATTCCGAGGGATACGCGAAGGAGCGCGAGAGAGCGGCCGCATACTCGCGTGCGAAACGCCGCAATTGCATTGCATTACTCACTAATGTAAAAGGCATGCCGTGCACGCTTGCTGGAGTGAATAGATGCGTGCCTCCGTGTGTGCACACGTAGCGAAAGGTCACCCGCGCGTTAACTTTTGCGTGCATTGGCACGTCGGTAGCACGTTAGCGGGTAATAGCCCGCGTTTGTTTGCTTACGTGTACTCCCTAAGTGCGAATCCATTAAAGCGATCACCCGCTCATTCGTTGCAATATGAAAAGCAATTGACATCTGTACATTTACCGCAACTTTCGATGTAAAACTTAAATTTTTCACGCCTGGTTTTACTTGCTGGGTAATGATTACGCATGTATGTTTTATGACTCTTTATGTTGTGATATTGAGATGTTATCTCAACAATGCCTTTGCATAGATTTGATGCATACAATTATCAAATAGTTAAATATATACAACGCATTTAAAATTATTTACATAACTGGAAAACAAACCATCCCAGTTATGAATGTTAACTAAATAAGCACAGAATAACTAGAAATTATTATTTGAAGGAAAAGAGACTGTACTTTTTCCACAGGATTTTAATACAGGTACTTCCAGGTTTCAGCGAATGAACGCCTTCATCAGACATCAAAATTTTATTAGAAATTATTACAAAAAGCAGCTGACGGAATGGTATATATTGATTATCAAATCTAGCTAATTTTTATTCATGAAGCTTGATTTGACTATGCAGGAATGAATATAAACTTATTACATTATACAAGCATCTTATAAACCACGTAAACAGTGCATGTTCTTCCAGTTTTCCAATAGTTTTTGCAATAAATTTATAATAGAGCACGGAAATGTATTTAAAATTTTATTCACCTTACTCCATGGAATATCCTACATTGAAAATGTTGCGAGGAAGACGAGAGATGTTAGAAACTTTGTTTCGGCACAATTTTCTTTCCCTTCATTTCATCATTCAACCTCTGCTCATACATAATCTTAGTTTAATGAGCGAATTTTATACAACATTAATTGTTTGTAATAGGACTATTTCAAATAATATAAGCCTGCGATTCTATATTAAGATTGAATCAAAAGAAAATCAACTTAGGAGACTAACTATGCAAAAATAAATTATTACAATATTGAAAGAATTACCTCTTAATTCGATGAAATGAGTAGCTTATATTACTGATGGACTACCTTTACATAGCTTAAGTTGAGCTTATTTTCCAGTATGAAATTGAAGATACTTCAGTTATCAACTTAATGAATAATGTGGTGTGTAATAGAGAAACAGAGTGCTACTCATTTCGAAAGAAGCTCCGAATTGTTTGGTTCCGAGCCGAAATATTTCCATCCTTCCTCTTTATACATTCACGTTTTTTGTTTCGATTGCTAGAATTTTTTTCTTAATTCTTCTCGAGCTCTCCACTACCACCAATGTAAGTTAAGGAGGAATTTGTTTTCTCTTTATTTTATTATTTAATTATTACCTTTCTCATCACTGAGTCGACTCTCCTTTCCAGTAAAAAAATCCTCACTTGAATTTACCACCGCTTACTCAATGCCACAACTCATCTTTTTACGACATTGCAGACTTCAAAATAGAACACCGAGTGCCTCCTATCGTTAATCCCATTCACACTCCTACGTCATGAGACTCTCCATTTTGCGTTTACTCTTCCCACACTTATATTCAAACCAGCATCCTCCATGCTTCCCTAATTAATTTTCAAGCCTCGGTTTTACCTTATCAGCCCAATTCTTTAAGTTTTGTTTCCGAATCCTACAGCTTGCCATTTTCTCTACGAGTAAGTGCTGAGTTTAGGTAAGCATAGGTTTATGACGGGAATATTAATGCTTTGCCTTTGGAGATCACATTTCGCGTGGTTTTAGAAAGTGCTCTTTGTGTACCCTTCTTTAAGTTTTTCTTTACTACTTTTGTAGTCACCTAAGATAAGCTCCAGTTAAGAATGTTGATGCAGTGAAAGCAGTTATAGGACACCGAAACAAGATTAATAGCATTCCTTGTTATGATACCATCAATTACAAGCAGTTTTGTGTTTTTCTCATTATAGTACATGAAATCTAATCCTTGAAGCTGTCAAATAAATGAAGCTGCTCTAGATAACAAAACAGCTCAAGGAAGTCTTATCGTCGGAACTGTTCTTTAAGAGAGCTTCCTAACAGGATTATTATGAAAAGGTAAGTATATCAGGTGAAAAGGCAGCTTGGAAATGGAAAAAAATAAGAGAAAGGGGAATTAGTAGGAAGATATAACTTGATAACTAAAATGAAAGTGAATATTCCGTTATGAGGGGGAATCATCCGCAGATATATATACATGGGAAGATTTTTACAAAGCTATTCATCCTGTTGTCCTCTAATCCTGTATTAGTCGACGTATCATAAGAATTGTAATTCCAATCTAAATTCCGAAAAAATTGTGTAATCTATTATTCAAGTATTAATAACAATTCTTCATGTAAATCATGACGTGAAATGCCGAGAGTTAATATTTGATAATTTTGAAATGCAAATGCCTAGAACCAATCGATATCAAATCAATGATTTTCGGCATAAATTAAGACCTTGTTCTGGTAACGGTACTCTTTTCAGTGACAAACTCTCAAACAAAACTTCACTATTAAATAATCCGATACTTCTTCGAGAACATTTGTGAACTTCCACATTAATTTTCTTGGTTTACGGATTCCAATAATTTGTATGATGAAAATTCACGACTTTCATCCGTAAGGGTCGCATACCAATATTATGACTTGAGAGTCGTTAACAAAAGTAGCGTACATATATAAATCGGAACGGTGCCACTTTCTACACAATAAGAAAAATATGTGCCAACATTGCCTGAATCGATACAGTATAAAAGAGGCATGGGCTCTATCTCCCTTTTTTGTTAATTAAATTATATTATTTAGTCAATTATTGACTTAAGATTTTATTGATAAACAACAACAACTGATTAATGGAATTAATGTTTTATTGGCTTTAATAGTCCAACCGAAGAATATAGGGTAGCGTAGTTACAGTTCCACATTAAATTAACTA
Organism: Ladona fulva; assembly: GCA_000376725.2. Classification (NCBI taxonomy): domain Eukaryota; kingdom Metazoa; phylum Arthropoda; class Insecta; order Odonata; family Libellulidae; genus Ladona; species Ladona fulva. The sequence continues at coordinate 602,281 of KZ308390.1, forward strand.
AGTCTGGCTCAACCTTGTGGTAGTTCTCCATAATAAAGATGCAGAATAAACACTTTTACCATTACCACAGAATTATTTATTATACGACCATGGTTTCGACCCTTCGGGTCATCTAAGATGACCCGAAGGGTCGAAACCATGGTCGTATAATAAATAATTCTGTGGTAATGGTAAAAGTGTTTATTCTGCATCTTTACAGTTCCACATATTAAGAAAATATTCTTGCGTAGGTTCGCCACCCTAAATCATTAAGTTGGTGTACGAGTACGCAGATTTCAATTTGTTTACTTGATTTTTTTGAGTTTATTATCAATAATTTTGATTCGCTCAACAAAAATAGTCATCCTTTCCTTGTAAAGAATACGAGACTAGTAAGTTATGACAGTTTCACGAATACATAAGCGAATCATTTGAAAAAATTAAACATAACTTCATACCTTTGTGGGATATGTTTTCACTGAAAAAAAGACATCTGGAACGTAGAAAAGGAAAAGTTGAGAACTCGTAGCGCTCTTTACCATAACGAAGCAATTAAGGTCGTAGTGTAGCCGCTACCTACTTTATTTACTGCACTGAAAATGTATTACCTTCCATTTCTTGAATACAAACATCCCTCACTTCGCCCAACCTAACTTAAGCCACCGTTCAAATCCCCATAACATATGCTTGAATCAACACATATCGTTGGGAATCGATCCTAAACTTGGCCACTCTTTCCCTTTCACTCCTTTATAGCATATAAAACACTATCACCTGAACTGTCAATGTACTGCACCAATAACGTTACCACTCCTTGCTCTATTGCACCCTCTACCGAATATCGTGCCTCATTCATAATCCTTTATGCATTCACCCTCAGAGCTAAAGTAGTGATTTCACACAAGTACCTTGTCCTCCCCATGTATACAACAGCGCTATCTCCTTCGTGCAAAAGTGCTTCACGCCCAACCCAAAAATGTTTTTGCACCGGCGACACGGCACTTGTAATCTGCTATGATCCTTTAACTTGATGCATATAATCCTCCTGGCAGACCAATCCTATTCTTTATCTTCCTTAATCTCTCCCCTTACTCAACCCAACTTCCTCTGACTCACCTTTTGGAATTCCTACTTCCATAACCCTAATATACTTCTTCCACATGTTACCGATCGAGAGCACGCTATATAATTCACCTTAAAGCACTAGTTGAGAGTACCCCTGCAAACGTGAGCTTCATTCTCAGGAGCATTTATCAAGGAATTAATCTTTACTTTTTTAAAACCTGGATTACACTCCATAATTAATATTCAATATAAGTACAGATACCATAATATATTTATAGACAATCACACATAGCACAAACGGCCAACTATGATATAATCCAAGCATTAATTAAGAATGAACCAAAAAGGGTTGTGTTTTGTATGTACAGCATGTGATATTTGAGAATAAATTAAGTATTAATGAGTAAATTTTGTAGTTGTTCTGTGCGAACTCTTTCCACGATTCAACCATTGATTACAAGGACTGCCTTTTTATGTACGAATTGCGTACAAATTTCAAATATAATATTTAAATAATTCTTACAATGAAGTTGCCAAAATCCTCCATTTTTCTTCCATTTAATCCTTTATTAATAGTATCTAGGACTTAAAAAGTTCTTGCTTTCCGCCTCAAAGAGTTCTAAAATATGAAAAACAAAACATCATGCCAATAAAGCGTCTGTGAAATGATAATTCAGAAAAAAACAATAAACGATAGGGAGACAAATCTTGGACAACTTTAGACGTATTCAATCAACTTGTGTTTTCTATTCATTTCATCCTCTTGAAATGTCTCGGATCCTTGAACGAGACGAGTTAGTAATAAATTAAAGTAAATATATTTGTATGCCTCCCAAATGCTTAACCATTTTAAAAATTGAATACTTAGTTCCTCGGTGTATCATAGTTCTGATTTTTCAGTTCTGTACCCATTACCTCCTAATTCTCAGGAGTTCCTATTTTCAACTGATAAAACCTACATAACCTTCATCTATAAGGCTTTGTTATTCCATACTCCTTTAATTTCAAGGATAAATTATACGTTTATCCCCTCGAGTTCATCAACCAACCATGTAACGATTGATAAAGGAAATGGAAACACTGACTCAGACTGTTTACTAATTCACTAATTGTTAATTATTAATCAACAATTCACTAATTGTTTATCGACACGTGATATTCACAAACCTTCAGATCACTCGTATTCAAAGGCGTCCAAAATAAAAAATCATGACTGGAAACAAATTTCTTCATCGGATGAACATTTAGAAAGATGAAAAAATATGAGTCCTCATCTGCAATTTTTGAAAATGATTGGCCTCTATGCAAAGATGATTTACATAAGTATTTTCCCAAAATTAAAAACCGAGAAGTAAATTATTAATACCTAGCCTCTCTTTTTAAATACGCATAATAGAAATACGTAACAAACACTTGTATCGAGATTTAGTATTATGATTTAACAGAGGTGTTGCAAGAGAAGATTTGGTTTCAAGCCTTACGGCACAGAAAATGCCAAAACAGCATTCCCTAATAACAGACAAAGACTGTCAATAGTTGAAACATCTCGACGAAACTGCCAAATTGAGCCTTTGTGATAACCCTGCAGTAATGCCTCGTAATTTGCATTATAACACACTAAGCTAAGAATTCATTCTTGAGTATAGCTTTGCCAGGTATCGTAGTGGCAGTGCGCTGCTGTTTAATACCACTCAGCTCTCAGGACGCTAACTCGTAGCTCCTTGATTATGGATGTGACCGATGCGTGAGCGATATTGCAAGGTTCGTTGCCACAGCAACTCGGACTTGAACCTGCGTCCGCTGATCATACTGTGCTTACATGGGAAGCACTTCAGACGAAGGTAGATAATGCGGGTGTAGAAGCAGAATGAGCCGTAAGTTTTTTTTAAGCAGAGGCGATCCTGTTTCAAATCTCACCGTAAGTGTAAAATAATAAAAATAACAACCACAACAACAATAATAATTATGACGATCATAATGATGATGGCGATGATGATTATTATGATGATAATAATGATGATGGCGATGATTATGATGATGATGATGATGATAATAATAATTGTTTTATAAATGATTCAGTCACCAATAGTGATGAAAACTTCAATAATTTACAGTAAGTTATTGAAAGATTCTCCTTAACGAATGCTGGAATATTAAGGCATATGAACCAATCGAAAGGAAAAGATTTATGTAATTTGTAACCAATAGTAATTAAAATTACTCATTCCCTAAGAAAGCAGCGCTCATTGGAGCAGAAATAACGATTACTGTTTCCATTTATTTCGATATATTTGGAAGACATATTTTATTATATTCTATACTATATTTTATTGTATTTTCGTATTTCCAGAAAGTAAAATAATCCCGATGCATTATACAAACCATAATATGAATGAAAAAAGCTCGAAATTTTTACTGATAGTTTTGTATGTGATAGTTAAGTTCGTATCGATGCCGAAATTTTCGGAATTATTCAGGCGGAGCGACGGTATCAAAAGAATATATGTTTCTTCGCTTAATGGAAATAAGGCAACCCATGGCTTCTACGTTGAGGAAAATCGATATGGAACGTATCTGACCCTTACCAGACATTGGGGATTTGAAAGCTTTTTCTCGGCTAAAATATTTTCAAACTCAGCGAAAGTTGAGTTGAAATCAAACGGAACCGTATTCCATTCTGCTTAGGAAAGGTACAAAGTACACTTTTATAATCTACGCATACGTCAAATCAAAATAAATTGGTCGAAAATAATGATCCAACGAAGATATTCACTTTCGATATAACAAAGTTTTGAGGTCCATTTATTGCTTTACTAAAAATGTTCCAGTCGGGTAACGGTAGTGTATAAAGATAGATTATATTAATGTATGCAAACGTGATAAAGTGTTAGGCATTATGCTTCATTCCCGGGAGGACCCAGTTCCCAAAGAGGTATCCCTGTGAGACATTCATTGCGAATTACTTTGAATCCAATTTCGTTGGAAAGGCTAAATTCTTATAAAGTTACATGGTCTGTGCCATATAAATTCATTACTATAAATAATGTTTCTAATGATAGTAACAATGTATTCTTTAATAAATTCAATCGTCAAAGCCTTAACTTTTTGGAACTCCGTGACGGGAAGCATGGTGAGATAACTAAGATGAGTTCCACTGGAATATATTATGGTGACCGGTTTCAAACGAACATGTTCATCATCAGGCAAAGACAAAAAACACAAGAAAACCTTTTCACACAAAGATAAAACGCGAGCAAACCTTTTATACTAGCCTTGACAGCTTTTACCTCTTTGTATTAAACTGTTTACTTGTGTTCCATTTTTGCCTGTTGATGAACATGCATGTTCGAAGCCGGTCGCCATTAAAATATTCGTGTGGAAACTTACGACTTCATAATGCAAAGAAACTCACCTTTCCTTAATCCTTAAGGTGTTCTTTATTTCATGCAAGAATATATTGCCAGTAACCAAAATACTATCGATTGCTTCAGGCACCATTTTATGGAATAGCTCCATAATATGAAGGAAGAAAAGTATACTAACTAAACATTCACACTTATAATACAAACTGTAAAGATATGTCACAGTACAGGTAAAAGTTTTTGTTTTTTTTCATCATCGGGATGTTACGCAGAGATAATTAAGGAATAATCGATTAATAATAATATCAATTTATCATAAATTAACCTATGATCTTTGACACGTTAACTCTTCGAACTCGAGGTAGTTGAGCTGAATTTTAGTTATTATATTTCAAAAAATCTACCAAAACGAGCCGTTTCAATCGTATGGAGCCAAGCTTTTCAGTGAACAGTATATAGTAAGTAAGCTTTTAGATGGAGTTTTCCTCTCTTCCTTGCCATATACGAGGTTGATGAAGCGTGTCCCTCCTTTTAAGGAATTTTATATAGTTACATTATTGATGTTTTAGTAATTAATTAGAAAATTTTAGGTTTGCAATCAACCTCTGAACATATCTTGTGTTTGAGTTCCGGTAGTAATCATAATAATACGTTGAATATGAGGATCTTAATTTATCAGTAATTCATTTCATAAAAAAGGAGAAGAAAGGCCTTTTTAGTTTATATTCTGAGTTGTAAAGTAAGCATAGATAAATCCATTTCATTTCTTAATAATCAGCATAATTCTTAAATATCGTGCAAATAATATAGTGACATTTCGCATCAAATTATTGAATACTTCCAGTACAACCTATTTTAATCTTGTTATATTTAAACACAGTAACAATCATCCTTCATAATAACATATATTGATGTATGACAACAATTAAAATGTGAACACCGAAGGATAGGAATAAAAAATTCCTTCCTTTATCTTATTAGGATTCTAAAATTTCTGTAATTACCAATAGCAACCTCTATAATCAAGAGAAAAAGTATTCTTAAGACCAAATTTCACACTTAATTGTGCTCAGTTTTCTTACAACCGTCAGTGTCCACTCTGAATATTGCTCCACTTATGTCCATGGGTAATGTAACTGTTCTACAGCAATAGGAAATTATTTGGGAGACTTCGTGTGGCTACGATAGACATGCAAGGTGCCTTCCGTTAGAAGGTAATTCCAGGCAAACAGGACAAATTTAGCAGCCTGTGGGATGTCTTTTGAAGGAAATTTACCGCAATTTGTACGGTGGAAATACATCTCTTGAGCGATTTGAAAAGATAAATGTTTTGCTTTGTATCAAAAGGCTGATCTTTTATCCTGTCCCCCGTGTCCCCAATATTTTCCTTCGTGCCCCATTTCTTGCCTTCTTAACTTCCCTTACCCACTTCCTCACCCTCAATTTCTTATTTCATTCGCCTCTATTCGTTTCATCTCCATGTAAACCTATTCTATCAAAGATATACGCGAGGATTCCATTCACAAAGGAGACAGATAAAACCTTATTGCCGGAGAGAGGTCTTCAAGCCCTCACCGAAATCAGATAGGGAGTTGAGAGTAAGAAGTAAGAGTGTCTTACGGTCATTTGAATTATTTTCAATTTTTATAAAATAAAGGATACAGCAATAAAAATATGCATTTTAGTATACACATTTATTGAATAGTTGCAAAATACTAACCGTGTACTTTCAACTGTAACCGAACTTAATATATGATTGATATGATGATATTATTGACATTGATATGATGATATTACATATGTAATATATATTACATATGTAACACATTTACTTACAGATATTAACTTGGCTTCTCCTGTTATCATTATGATATGCGGATAATCATGGCCGTTAAAAATAATGCACGACGATGTACAAGAACATTACATAATTAAATAAACTTCACTGAAGTAGGCGAGGTGTTGTGGTAATCCATAATGGAAATAATTATGGAAAAATTGTTGTACTTTTACCACAATATTTTATTAATAAGAACACACGACCGGTTTCGACGGATGACGATTAATCGTCGAAACCGGTCGTGTGTTCTTATTAATAAAATATTGTGGTAAAAGTACAACAATTTTTCCATAATTATTTCCATTACATAATTAACTAAGCAGTATAATCTGTCATTCACTTATCCAAGAAGAAAATAACCTTATAATTTCCACAAAATAAATATTTATTACTATCAGTTTATTCTAAGTTCCATACCTCTACTGGCATCCCGGTAGCTGACATGACATTTAACAGGACACATTACGCATGAAATTGTGTAGAACGTAGAAAAAATAGGTTGAACAAACATTTAAATTCATAAGTGTTCTACTTTTCGATAGATTCATGCGCTTTAGTATTCCCTATTATTTCTTTAGTTTCCTGGTAACTTACCCCACCCTCTATGTCCTCTAACATATTTTGCCTTTGTCCTTTCCCTTTCATTTTACGATCGATCGCCCTTTCAGCAATCCTTCTCCTCTCAATAAATAAATAAGTATTCTGCGAAAATTATTAAGTTAATCTCTTCCTGTATTGAGCATTCTTCCTCAAGGTGGAAACAACTTGACCTCATCAGATTTAATCTACATATGATCAGTTTACTTAAGCAGAAAATAATTTAGTTAAGAGAACATTTCAACCTAAAAGTTTGTGAGAGCAAAATGAAGGGAAAGACTGCGATATGAACTGGGATAACCAGAATATAATTCAATTTCAGAGACAAAAATCCTCCGGAACATTCTTTCAAATTTTAGGAAAAGTAATAAGAAACGTATCGTACACAGAAAACTACATCATAAAAACAGCATGAATAGATTCGAATTGGCAATAATTGATTTCCCGAGCATAAAGCAAATCTAGCTTTTTACAACACGAAAGACCTAATGTATCCGTTTAACTTCACTTGGGTTAATAGTAGTTGTAGTACTGTTAAAAGTGCTTCGACAGCTAAGGTCATTTCGCTCGTAGGTTTCCTTGGGGAATCGAACCCGGGACCACTTTCACGAGAGTCGAACGCGTTGGCTATCCGGGAGCCCTATTGGGTTTCAGTTGGTCATTGGTCCAGTTTATTTGGTCTACTAATCGCATTTTCATCACAGAATTCCTTACTTCCTCGATTGCATGTTTTCCGGTAAATTTCTCAGAACTTTCGAAATGATCAGAATTCATTGTTTATCATTCTATCTGACAGAACCTTCAGCTAAGTACTTAAAGCGTGATATTCCGCAAATACCTTACATAATACCTAAAGAAATTTAGTAAACGTCAGAAATCCTAGCTTAACCATCAATAAGAGATCCTCTCCTGTGGGAAATGCGGAACAAAACATCCTTGGCAGAATTCTTTCTTTGGGCGCCGAAAATCTTCCTACATAAAAGCAACTGCCTCTAAACGCTAATTCGCGTTTTCTAAGTACTGCAAAGATGAATGTATGCCTTCTGCTGAGCATAAACCGCAGTTTCTAGGAACGATTTGAAATCTCGAGCCTCTCACAATCTGCATGACCCGCTTTACTCCCCAAAACGTGGATTTTAGCCAAGAATATATATAAACGAAACTATAAGAGCGCCAAATATGACGTTAATGGGTTTTTAAAGTCGGTATTTTCACTCCGCTTTGCGTTCTCATGTCATAAACCTACTTTCCATAACCTTCAATACCTTCCCAATGTGTTAAAACTGTAAACATTGCTTAGCGATGAAATGCTACTCTAGTCTGTCCGAAAGCATGCGTTATATATAATGCATCTCTCCCATTTAATTTGAAAAACTGCATCGCGTCTATTAACAAAGATAATCAACCAAAAATTTCACTCCGTCATATCGTGAAACGTGAGCACGGTGACCATTATTAAGTGATACACTCGCCGAAGCGGAGTTTCCAACAATTAATTTCGCCAATTTAGGTCAGCGAACGTGACAGAGAGGACGGCAAAAATACCGAATTAGATTATATAAGGGGCTAATAAGCAGTCCGGCCTGAATGATGGCTTTTGTAGTTGCACGAAATTCATTTAAATATTATATCACCCATTTTAATTTAGGTTTGAAAAAATGCACCTCTCGTGGAACACTAATACCTCTGAGTTTTATGTAACGGTTCCCTCAATATGTATGTTTTATAGCAGCTAAAAATGTGTTTACACTAGTATTTCCGCAATACGATTGAGTTATCAAAATTTTGAAGCGTAAAGTAAAGTTATAAACCCTTTACAGACTGTAGAAATTAAAGAAGAGATGCGTCATTTTAGATTGTAAATGACAGATGTACAGAAAAAAGCTGTACTTTTAAAACTACGTTTTCATCCTTAAGTATTTTTTTAAATAAACTTTATGCGGTAAAGAATCGGGAGTTCGGTGCATATATATTAAAGAATGTTTCTGAATTGGGTTAAATTACGTGATATTTCACAATAAATGGCTGAATGGTTGACTATTTCAATAACACAACTGAGTGTTATATGGAACGACATCTAAATTGAGAAATATGAGCTTACACATGAACACTGTACTGTAAAGGTGTACCATCATTGATTGCAATTTCAATAAAAGTTATCCGATGTAATGTAGCACTTGTTTGTTTATTCATGTAATGAAACGACTTAGATACCTATGGGATGTATATTTGTGTATTTCATGATAAAATTCGAATTTTTATTCTCACGATTCCAAGTGGGGACCTCCACCTGATCTTTGCACCTATGGTCTCTAATGGGTAAAATCCGTCCATGAGGTCAAAATTTCTCAAGAAAGTGAAATAATTATTTCATGTTTAAGTACCTTAAATAACAAATATTAATACATCAGTTATACCTGAACTGGGGAAACTTCTGCTTTAATAGAAAAGTATGTATACTACAACTAGTAACTCACTATTAGTATTAATAAAAAACTCCCAAAAACGGAGTACTTTCATAACGGTTTAGTAGTTGAACATCGAAGATCTTGGCTCGAACCTCATCCGCGTCAGAATTTTGGACTTCTGTTTACACTTGAATAACGCACAGATCTAATTTTCGGCTTTCCCAGGCACGATACTCTAAGGCAACCTAAAATGCCCATGGTAGAAATGGTACCCATGGCGATCATTCAGGTTAGATCTAAGTAGTAAACTGAGAAATGAAGATCAGCAAAACGCTTCCTATGATAATACGAATCGAACGCATTTCACTCACATCGTCTCCACAAAGTTCGTCGCGAAAATGGCGACGACAGCGGTTTTATCCAACATCCCGATAGATTTACCCCAAAAGAACGAACTTTTTCAATCTCTCCACCCTCTGCGCTTTCATCCCCGACAGTTGGGAACCATTCATAAATCCGTAGTTGGATTTAGACACAGAACCTCTGTTACGCTCTCATTGTCAACATAATTCAGAACATCGCGGGGATTTCCTCCCGCCTAAAGCATTCGGAACGCTGCATTCATCCTCAGATTCATTACTTGTCAGCTCGCAATAAATAATATGAGCGAAGCAAGTAAAACTTATCCGCGAGCTTCCACGGAATACTTATGTTGCCAAGCAATCCATTTCGGGGGCAAATCGGCGCAGCGGGCTTTTTCGTGTACGTCAGCTTCCGAAATTCGCGGTTCATTTATCACGTTGCATTGATGACGCACATGAAGTGGGGGAAAAACTCCAATCCCTTTCCTCACCCCCTTTCCATTTTCGGCTTTCCCCATCCCTCTACTCATATGGATCGAGATGTGAACACCAGTGGCAAATTTAGAGCCTTGTTTCCGAAAAGGGATGTGCGAAGGGAGTGTGGGAGGGAAAGGGTTTTAGGCGATGGGATTGAAAAAGAGCCAATAGACGATAGAATAGGGTAATATCCTTATTAGGAGGGAGTAAAAGAAAGTATTTTTAGGCATCGTTTGGAGTTCCGCAAACTACGTTCAGAAGACATATGCGGCTATTTGGTACGTAAATACTTTCTCGCTAAATCATATAGAATTGAAATTATATACGTAAAGTTATTTTTTCAAAAATTCATCAAACGGGAATAGAGAAGTAAAATTATTGACGACAAGTTGCGCCACAAATTATAAAAGACTACATATAAACCAGAGTTTAAGAATATTCTGTATTTTAAAAATATATTATAAAACACAATGGATAGTTTCGACCTTAACTTGGTGGAATTCCATAGTAACAACACGGGTTACACAGAATACAACAATATTCGTACAACAAAATAGTTCTGTGTAACATGTGCTGTTAAATTATAAAAAAATGTAAGTTCTTCACTCTATATTTTTGAAAATGTATGAGAGTAACGTAAGGAAAATATTGAAAGAATAGATACTTCTCGATACTGTACTTTGAAGAGAACTTACGGCATTTCTATAACATATAACATAACATTAATAAGGGGTAATGATTCAGAATTCATTCTTGTAGTAGATGAATTTAATTCCTAAGATTTCTTCTGTGCTGTTTGAGATGGTCTTAATTTTTATTAACACGGTTGAAAACTAATAGATATAGAAACAAAGATGTCGATTTAAATTATGCATGTAAATATTGAGAGGAGAGGAATTGCTAAAGAATGCTAATGCGGAAAGAATACAAGGGAAGACAAAAACAAAAGTTACTCTTTGTATAAATATTTCAATAGAGTCATATTGACATAGTTTAAGTATATGTGGTTAAACTCTTAGAGAACTGCAAATTAGCTGAGGTATTGGAAATTAATCTCTTAATTTAACCGAAATGTCATCAGAGAAGTGAACTTGTTAAATAAAATTATTTTTATTATTAATCTTTTTGAAAATAAACATAGTTATGAAAATATGTAGTAATATTCCTTTGAAAATTGGAAAAATGAAGCAGAATCAACTTCCTCGTCATTATCAAAATCACATCTTTCATCTTGTGTGTTCTACTAAGGTAAATTAGAAGGTGTATTACCCTTACGTCAAATGTTGCAGCACAAATTTCGTCTGATACAACGGCGCAAATCCGACTCAAAGGCGTATTGCCATACACAGCAAGAGGGAGAACACGGAGTAACTTCCAGAGTAAAAAAGGAGGTCATAAAAGATTGACGAACTGTTATGCACTCCGAAGCATTTACAAGCAGATGACGTAACTGGAACTGACTTACGCAGCAATAAGCCCATCAAAGAGATTCTCATTCACCTAATTCAATAACAAGAGACTGTTATATTTGCCTTTCATGTTCAGGATTTACCAGCTAATCAAATATGCTACAACCTAAGAAGATTTTCAACTGGAGATCTTGCTAGTCACAAACAAAGGCTCGCCTAATTACACCACTGATTCCTCTTAATTGAAATAACTTTTTGTAGTAAGTTTTGCTAATTCTCATGAGTAGATTATATGATGGGCATTGCTGCAAATCCCGGAAATCAGAAACTTTGATATTTTTGTCTTTCATTATAAAGCTGAACTCAATTACACCTCTTTGGTGTCTTTCCAGTTCTAACAGAGTAAAATTAACACTCCATAAACATATACCGTGATAATGATGATTTAAAGTAAGTAATAAAGTAATGGTAACACACTGAAGTTAATCAAATGATCTAAATGGGATGCTAATACGACTCTAATATATCAAAACTAAATTCAATCAATTCAAATTATTTCGCAACATTCATTAACATGCCTCAAAATTTCCATACTAAACCAGAGAATGAGTATTTAAACATCATAATTTCCTAAACAGAAAAATTTAAACCATGTAGTTATCATAACACTATTTAGTCCATGCTGGTCATTACACTTATATGTCTTAGATAAATGTAGGTAATATCCCAACGGTATCTCTTTTTTTTTTCAATGTCACATTTACGCACGTTAAACTCTTCATGAGGGTCTTCTTATTTCTTTATTTCTTTTATTCTTCTTATTGGTAAAACAAGTACAGAGGATTGTTGATGTTTGTATCAAACAGAAACTTCATAGAGAAGAGCCTACCATGAGTGGAAAGTATAAGTTTCTTGATTAGTTTATATAAAATTTTAAATCGAACTGAGTTTAAATTTTGCCTCATATTGACATACGAGTTAGGTTTACTTTGTCTGTTATTGTGTAAACAATAGCCACTACTGCGAAGATTACCAAGCAGGAATCACCAGTATCCAATTCGTTATCAGTTGAAAAATGGAAACACTGAAATTCTCTTAACTTAATTCAAAGGCGTGTGCTAACATCAATATATTGGGAGCTCAATATTCAGTCTAGCTAACAGCTATAGCTGAGATACGATAACGATTCCTTCTACTGTCCCTTTAAATCTTTCCTTTTTCAAAGGACGAGGAAACGGGAAAAGGTAGCTCTAAAAAATGGTGCCTAGTTCGAAATTTCTAAGCAGTCAATTAAAAAAGAGTTATCACGGAAATTATAAACCAACGAAGAGTCCCAAGATTAGTGAGGGGATCAATGCTCTCCCACTCTGAGAAAACCTGTTTCAGTAATTTCCAAATCACTGTGGATTTCAGTTTAGATAGATGTTATTCTTTCAGCAAGACATCTATATCCACTTGACACAGTTCACTTACTACCTCCGCACGACTAACATTCTACGGGTGTTTGAGAGGATATTCATTAGGAAACTTGACGTCAACATATCACTTCAGTTCCCATTTGGGTGAATCAGATAAATCTATTACCGTAGAAGTGACCACCTGTCTAAGAGAAACTAAAATACATGTTTTATAATGCTTTCCTCCTTTTCCACTTTGTATGCATATCGCAGGTATTTAAAGAGCAGTATTCAATTGATACCGCAGTCAGTAAGCTAACTAAGCTGACTAAGAAAATAGATACTACAGTTCAACATCTGCTATAGGTTGAATGGCTGCTCGCAGGGTACCAGATACGATTACAGGGTAAAGGTACATGTAGATATTTTCGTATATATAGATAAAGAGTATTTCCCTTCCTTTCCTGACTGTTCCAAAATTCTTTCCCTTAATCAATACATTGCAAAACAGTAAAAGTGTAAAATACAGTACTGTTTTACGATGGAGTTTCACCAGATATCTCAGCGTCAAGATCATTTTATTCAAAACAGTACAGTTTGATATAAACTATTGAAGTCCATATACCTTGGGAATTGCAATTTTTACTGTACTTTGAAAAAGAAAAAAATCTTCTCAGCTTAAATGCTTCAATGATTGTTACTTTGGGCCTAAAATATTCTGAATTTTAATTTAACATATTTTTGTCTAATTATTTTCTTGAATCGCCCTCCAAATTCCAGTCGTAGGATTAATGCAGTGATATGTCCAATTAACGACGCACACAGGCATCCATTCCCTCAAAAATTCCGAGTTCAAGACACGACTAACCGGTATTTTCCGATTATCCGCGACTTCAACAAAGAACCTCTGCGTTCAAATGTTGGAAATGCTATTCCGCTTATTAAATTAAATCATAATATACAAGTTTGACCTCTTATAAAAAGATCTCCAACTCAAAATAAAATAGTTTAAAGCTAAAGAAGATGTGCAATATCTTGCAAGATTAAATGATCAAATACTTGCTGCGTCGCTTCAAACACTAATTCATATAATATGACTATGATATAGTATTAGCATGTATAAATAACAATATAGCACAATGACACATCCGTGTCAACTGTGACAACCTTTATTAGTGGTCTGAATGTAGGACGGGAGTATTTAGTTTCAATTTCTTCAGAACTAGAATATAAAGGGCCAAAAAAATAATTTTGATTCAAAATTTATCTTTAGCTAAGTTAATTTTACTTATCAGATAGATTTGAGTATCTTTTTTGAAGCTTTGGTTTGTTGGAAAATTTAGGAAACGGAATAAACATACAGGTTTCATTAGACCACTTCATTGAATCTTGATATACCAGAAACGAACCGATAAAGAGCGATGTGAAATATTTAATTCTAAATACAGTATGCCAAACTCATTTGGGCATATATACGTAAACTTTGTTTCCAACACCTAACCAGCTTCCGTGAATGATACCACTTACTCGGTTACTTAAACTACAAACATCGACGAGCCTTCGGATATCAAACAGAATTTCGGGAGAAAATCCAACGCATAACCTAGTTTACTACTTGGTAACCGCGTCTCTCATTCCTCCTAAACTATCGCTCCCGTTTAGTATTCCTACTCCGCGACGATTTCGGACTCCGAATCCGAACTTAATTAGCACCCAAATAAATCAACGTCGTGTTTATCCAGGGATGAATCAAACCGACACGACGACCCGCATAAAATCCAAAAACGAAAAAAAGGTCGACCAAAAGAGGGAGGATATTAGAACTAACATGCCTTAAAAGTTAAGGTGCTTCAAAAGTTGTAGTTACAGCCAGTCACGTGTTAAGTCCTGCAGTCAGTTAAATGAACCAGCAGGGGGTTTGAAAATTCCGCTACTCCACTTGCTATTGGTTTTGCGATGGCAACTTAGTTGTCGAAATACGTACAAGGAATTGCGGATGGAACAGCGAAATTTCCCACTCCTGGTTGGACTCTTGAAATTGGCAGCTGGACTTTCCACGTGGATGCCTTTGACTACGGCTTTTGGAGCATGAGGGTCAACCAACATTTCCGGATAAAGGGGTACAGCAGAAATGTCATCAAAAACTGGGGCTAATAATAACTCCTTGTGTTAGACTAGCAATCTTACGAGGTAAAGTATCGACAGCATATTCCGCGCATGTGGGATCCCCAATGGGAATCGAACCTGGGACCCCTTTCACCAAAGGCAAACGCGCTACCCACTGTGCTATCCAGAATCCCTGCCATTCTTTAGCAGAAGTATTTCGTTTCCGCGCGTAGCTAATTTTGACACAGATATACGCCAAGAAACCCATACAAAATGTCTGATTATCTGAATATTATCAGATATTATTATCAGATTATCAGATATCAGATATTATCAGATTATCAGATATCTGAAATATCTGATTTTACATTTTAAACAACGTTTAAGAAATTGATTATCCAATCATTTGAATTATGCTTCAATTAACCCTAGAATACTTTTATAAGCCTTTTAGGCTAATTTAATCAAAGGGTACAAGGTTTTAAGAAATTCTACATCCTAAACCTAAATTTCCTTGGAAAACATCGGGAATCTGGCAGCTCGGTTCAAAACCTTCAGCCCCACACATTTCAGCCCGCGGGCCGTAGGGACAATTCGAACCCAAACTCTAGTCTTTTAGCCCAGCCTACTACTTTTATATAACTCCCTTTAGTTTAAGAATTAACAACGAAAAAACCGATCGCAAAACCCCTTTCGATCGGAAAAAATCCGGAGCATTCGGAAAGTCGACCCGGTGATTAATCGTTTAAAAAAGGTTAAAACTGCCGAACCGAGCCGTTTTCTTCCCACTCCATTTTCGCCCCTTTTAAAAAAGAGAGAAGCCACGTCTATAGCGCACCTATAAATCTTTCGAATAAGGCGCGGGTTGGGTCGGGATCGACGAAGAAAGTCTTAAATCACTGCTGTGCTGGGGGGAGAAAGACTTGGAAAGAGCGATGCAATATGGGAGTCTTTTGATTGACATCGAAAGCGTGTCGGGGAGAGATGAATAGGAGAGAGAGAAATACGCGAAGAGAAAGAGATAGGGCGATAGATAGGAGGAAAGGGAGAAAAAGAACCTCTGGCGATATGGGGAGAAAGAGAGGGTTAGATTAGAATTGTGGTCATGAGGAAGTTAGGGGCACAAAGGCTCCGGGGAACAAGGAAAAAAGGGAAAAAGTGGGATGGAAATGGGGGTGCGAATGCGAGATAGAGGAGAAGGGTCTGAAGGATAAGGGGATGAGAAAGAAATAGGAATGTTTGAAGAGATAGTGGGAGGCTGATTGAGAGGGAGGAAGAGAATGTAGTTGGAATAGCGAATGAGTAAGGGATTAGATTAAAGGAAGAATGCGGAGAGTAATACGGCGGAAGATATTACCCAAATCGCGAAGTAATATTATTTTATTTGGTAATGAGTATAGAGTAAGGGGTTCTGCTACCATATCAAGAGAATATCAAAGGAAATAACACAAACTAAGAGAATACATGACCACTTTCCCTGTGAAGTTATACTCGGCATATGTAATATCTTTCCCACTTCCATATCTTGATGAATGGGATACTTATTCAAATTTGTATTTTTGTACAGGATACAGAAATATTTATCTTTCATATACTTTTTTTCAGCCTTACAGACCGGGATTCACATCCAATAATAAGAATGCGTCTTACAGAGCGGGAAATACGGTGAGTGAAGACGAACTACTTCACAGCAAACAGAATGTTAATCAGGAAGTTAGAAAAGTCAACTTCTAAAGAGGAGAAGCGTTCTAAATTGGGTGGTTTAGGTGGTTCAAACCCTTCCCAGTAAACAGAGCCGACAATAAATAATAATTGTTTTTATTCCGTATTTATGATGTCGATGTTATTGAATTTATGATGCTTGATTATGATGTATTATACTGTTCTGTTTTTGTAAACTTTTATTGCGTTACCTCTTAGCCAGTTGGCTAACTTGCAGCGTTCGATTTAATAATAACAATAAACGAAATAATGCGATAGGATTATATCTCGCAATTATGCCAAACAACACTTCTGGAGATTTGCAGGGTATACAAGTTACAATAAATCGGACTATATTTTCGTTGGATTTGAGGCGGAAGTATTCCTGCCCCTGAATTGAAGGCAATGCAGTTTTAAATTGATGGGTCGAACGTGGACCCCCATGGACAATTCCTAAGCCCCTGCTAGAGAGTAACATCAACTACCTCAGGTATATTGCCACCGGAAATGAGGGTAAATGCATATAGTGGGTACGTTACGCAATTCACGTGTCTGTGTGTAACGTAAAATTTTCTCGCAACTAATAATATATTCTCCAGAATTTGGACCTAATTTTAATTTTTTGTCCTAAATATGCCCAAGAGCATTTCAGATATTCTTATTTTTCATGAACAAAGATCTATATTTATTCTATTACAATAATATGCGTAATATTTTATCTTCATTGCTAAATAATTCAATACGTCCGTCGAGTATTTCAAAGGACGACTGAAATTCGTCGAACGGGATGACGATCTTTATTAAGGCTTTTATATGAGTGAAAGGGTAAAGTATAATTTTCACGTAAAGGTGTACGCCTAGGAAAAACCCACGGAAAAACGGACACGAAGAATGTACGATAAGAGCAGGACTTGGTCCTTTTTTTCGAGGAAACTCCGTAGATAATGATAGGATTAATAATTATCAATAACTATTTTGTCATTAATAACAAAGGATAGTGGTATATATTATCAGGTTATTTATAAGTTAACGGGTATATTTTTATCTTTTACAATGACATTTCTATCACGGGCTTCGGTATGGTATTTAGCGTCACGTGACTCAGATCCGAATAAGTACGCTAGGGTGCGAGATGCAAAGCATCGCAGAGCTCTCGTCACTATTTAGTCCGCAAAGCTGCATAGCGTACTATCAGTATCAACAGGAAGCATAGTAACCATGGCATTCATTAATCAATGTACGTAGAATCTTACCTCGTAAATTACAGTTTATTGGTCCTAGAATTGTTCCGTGATATGTCGAACCTGTACTTCCGGGTTAGTTGGGATGAAATTTGTTCCAAATTATCAGCGTGAAGTTTCAAAGGAGAATATGATTTTTAAGTAGCCAATGAAAGATGAAAATCTGCAATTTCTCGTAAGTAAATATTTGAAATAGCACTGAAGTAGTCACGTAGGTATAAATAGCAATTGAAATTTGAACAAAATATAAACTACTGTTCAATCATGTACGGTTTTCATCCAGACATGAATCAGGTATTTAAACCTAGTCGCAATCTATTACTCTCACTCTTTATTTTTCTATTAAAGTATTTGTAGTAAATATCCTTTACTTCAAACTAATAATTTATTAAAATGAGAGAATAAATAAGTTATATGCTTTAAACGTGGTGAAACTTAAGTTACATTAGGCCTTTAACGATGTAAATACACATTGAGTGTACATTCATACCTCACTTCAAAGTCTTATTTCAGCTCCAGATTGATTAGCCTCTTAATGTTGCATTTAAAGAATTGAAAAAACAAGCTGTAATAAAAGCAATTCAACAGAAGACGTGCGAAGCGAGGTCTCTTTTATAGGAGGAAATACAGCGACTGCGACACTCATAACTTTGTAAGAAAAAAAATACAAAAGTGATGAAGACATGGAAATAATTTTAATGGATGTAGAAATTATGGGGCAAAACATCATAACGGCGAAAACCATAGAAACAAATTAAGAATTAGAATTCCATTAGAGGTCACGTCAAGTAAATAATATATTCTTTGAAAATTTTTTTGCGATCTGGAAGCGAACTTGAGGCTAAGGAAGCAATAGTAGCAACGTATGAATTGAACAAATGTAAAAACTCATACGTGACTGGTATTTGAACCCGGATTCTTTTATTTCCTAAGATTTTACTCCAAATCAATTATGCTACCACGAAGAGTAATCTCATTTTGTTTTTAGAAAGCTTTAAAGGCGTCAAAAGTGGTGGCTCAGACAGCGTCACCCACCAATGCCACGGTCCTCATAAAGATTTTGGTGTGAGTCACATCAAGTCAAGGATTACTTTTTCTTCTCCATTTATTTCTTGGGTTTCCTCGGGTGCTTGGCTTCCCCTACACATTTGTTCCTGAATCATAATCCTTACTTTAAACGATAAATGCGAGTTCTTAGCTAATTGAGGAAATGAACAAGCGATACCCGAGGAAATAGGTTTTTATTAACACCTACACCATTACTAAGGATAAAAATGTAACTGTCAACTCCGAAATCAGCTGAGAAGGGGAAAGTATTTCCATATCAAAGATGGAGACGGTATTGTAGGGACCAAAACTAGGAGTGTAAGAAGTTCATCTAGATGTAAAACAGAATATTAGCAACGTTGTAATAGATGCTGAAGAGTGCTTTTGAGACAATGGGGCGAGGTGCATATATCCAGAAAGAAGGGAGAGTGCAGAGAGGAAGATGATGGAAATGAAAGAAATATCGAAATGGCTGGGGAAAGGAAAAAATTCCATTTGAATGAGAAAAATACGAGCTGGATTCAGATGGAAGAGGGATAGAAATGGAAATGGAATTAGACATTTTTTGGGATTTGGAACTGTATTGGCAATGGAATTTGGACTAGACCTGAGGAAGTAGAAGAAATGGGATCTGGATTTGGCTAGGGAATAGGATTGGTGCATATAACACATTTTCGGTGCGCAGAAGGATTAACTTGGGTTCGTTGTTGATTTTATAAAAATCCTTCAATTTCTTAACCTTCCTTGAAGGAAAATTGGTTTTCTCTTCAATACGTGACATACAAAAAGCACTTTATTATATCCATTCTTCTTTTGTTTTGGAAGGATGGGAGCAATTCCTTTGCCTCGAGAATATTGTAGGAAAACTTTATAATTCAGACGAATAATAGGAGGAATTTTTTTCCCTAATAGTAATTTAAACATGGACTGTTGCGTTGAAGCTGTAAGAAGGAATTATCCTTCATTTAATATTGTTCCCTAGTTTCCTTTGTTGACAATATTGGAAGCAAGTACGAGAAAAAATATGTATTTGAAGTAGAAACTATTGAGGCAATCAGTTATTAGAAGGATAAGATTCAAACGTGATATTATTAATAAAGAAATAAGACCAAATCTTTTATACTGTTTTCGCAATAGAAGAATGGAAAAAATTCCTTTACTTTATTTCAGCGTGAAAAACCATAACATGTCTCTTTCTGAACAAAATAGGGCGTACAATACCTGGTACAATGTACCTAAGCAATAGCAATATTTAATAATATACAAAATAATATAATAAAATATCAATAGCAATATTTTACGTGTATACCCACCAGAGATTCTGGTTCCCGGCCTTTCTCTCGGGAAACTAAAAACGGTTTCGAAGAATTCCCGGAAATACCGGGCCTCAAGACTTTCACCGATTGAGAAAAATTTTAGTTCTTTAACATAGCTAACGCAGTCTAAGCTCTTCATGGCCCCAGAAGTTATTGTCTTTATCTAATTTTCGATCTCAAAGTCTTACAGACTATCATATTTATATAAAGCAAATGTCTGTCCGTCCCCCTATTTATCTCAGAAACGGCTTGAGTTAGAGATCTGAAACGAACTGCATTGTTTTTTTACGATGCTGAAACCCCCAGGAAAACTATTTTCATGACACAACATACATTTCCATAAGAGATTTAGGTATAATACGTTGTCATGACTTGCAGAGGTTTACAAAATTAAATTAGAAAAAATGGTCCTACGAAATTGAGACAAGTGTCACAAGAAAGGAAAATAATCATAGAATCTTACTTTAGTCGTGAATCACTCATATAAATTCGAAATTGCGAGAACTTTGATAAAATGGACGTAAAATTCGTAATTTTTTTCGGAAATAAACAAACCATCCCTTTGACGACCAAGGCAATTGTCGAGCATTGATATCATGAGTTTTCCAATATTAATGCACGGGATAATCAGTAAGTATGTATACTTTTTCCATAATAAATGTACGCAAAATAGGTTTTCGTTACCTGCAGAGGCTTATTCTTTTACAAAATTAAATTAGAAACAATACTATAGCTATATGACAAGTATAGACGTTTGTTGCATTAACGCTTAATCGTGACTAAGCAGTGCTGTCACTGCCATTAGTTAATTACATGAATACCTAAATACTGTCTCTCTCTTTCCAGGATTTTCTTTCTTTTCGCCAGGAATGTCAAACTACGAATAGGTCGCGAGAGGCCGGTTAACCTACTCCTCGCAGTCAAGAAGCTAATTAATTAATAATTGAGTCCTTTCCCAAAGCAAGATAAAACAAAAAGGAAATGCGAATTTTGGTTTTAATCCACACAAAAATTTTAAATTCCGCACTCTCTTTAATAATCGAGGAAAGAGGAGAATAAATTCAATTGAGAACCTCTTAACTCTGAGGAACTCCACGCTAGAGAGCACGATGAAATAACTAGGTGTAAAATATGCGCATAGAATCGCTTTAATATGACGATCGGCGTCAAACTATTACAATTTCATCTTTAGAACCTGTAATAGTTTGAAACCGGTCGCTACATTAAATTATTCTTCACATGCAATTTACTCCTATTTATTTCATCATTCCATCAAGAGCAGTAAAACCAAAGTGTGCAGGAATAGGAAAGCACTTAGTGGTAAGAATAAACGTTAAAAATAATGATTCCTCGGATACAGATTTGTATGACTGACACATAAGTATAGAAAATTTGATAATGCTTTATAAAATCTCATTTGCCTCATCTATCTTTTTTCTTTCCTTATTTTATTTCTGATGTTTTAACATATTCTACTACTTATATCTCGTACTTAAAAATCCTCATCTGAGCTATCAGCATTTTTGGTATGATTCTGCCATTATATTGCCCATTATCCAGTGTTATTGCTGACACTTTCGTTTTTCTTATTTTCACCTTTTCTATTTAAATTTTCGTTGCTATTATCAGTAGGTTTCGCATATTTTCAAACCCCCTTCTCGTGGGTGTTTTCCTGCAGTCTTATTGTTTTCACAAGTACAGACCGGATTTTTTAAACCCGTACAATAGTTCATTCGTCCCTTTTAATTTACTCTAAAAATCTCTTTCATAAAATCTTTCTATGACATAGGATTAGATGTAAGAAGAGAAAAAATAATCATCTATGACAAATAAAGAGACTTCTACCATCACGCATTCAATGCATTATATCTGTATAATTTACGTAATGATAACCGTTTCATAGTATTCTCAAGATTAAATTGTATATACACACCAAAACCTCTGGGTATGGGACACAGACGAGGCGAGGAATAAAAACAAGAATAAATTCCACAAAAAAACGCTGTATTGTGGAAATATAATACTAGTCGCAATCCCGCCCAGAAATAGTCGTTTATCATTATTATTTTAAATACACCGAGGGGTAACACAAGTGGCTGAGAAGGTCTGAAAGGTAAGAGGACGACTAGAAGTTAAAAGCCCCCAAAATCCCGGCCCTATACCATTGCTAGTCGCCATACACAAGCTCTCTTCAATTTGAGCGTCATCGGATGACGTGGATGAATCGCCGAAACAAGTCTAACGTGATTTCATCAGTGTAAATGCTCTACGTCTCCTCCATTCTTTCACCATTCCGAAGAATCGTAAATGCCGTATCGCGAAAATCTTTTTCAGCTTCTCTTCAAAACTCTTCAATTCTCCTCAAAACCCACGGACACATCCGTAAGACCGCTAAAAACAAACGACATCCCTTTATATTCGTGCGGTACACGTCTCTCACAACAGACGCAAGTATCATACCGAGATCGATCCCTTTGTGATCCGTTTTATTCCTAGAGACCCTCAAAACAATCAGGAACGAATCCCCTCGTTAACTCCGCCATCACGTTCTCCACCCGTAAAACCGAATAAACCGGAACGAAAATGGAGGAGACTCATCCCGTCGGACGAAACGTAAAAGAAAGCGGATATTGGAGGGACAATTAGCGGAAGGGGGCGTGCCTTGTAGTGGGTCAACGGGAGATAGAAGGAAATTGAAGGGGGAATGAAAGAGGAAGTAAAAAAGAAGGCGATAAAAAGGAAAGACGGAAAAAAGGGGAGAGGAAGATGAATAGGAGCGGGAAGGGGCGATCCGCGCAAAAAACACGTAGAAGCACGAAAGGGTAATGGAAGGGTTGCTAGATTCTTCGTTTTTCGCGTCGGTAAGGGAAGTGTGTTCGGGATTTTTTCACATGCCAGTAGGGGAAATGGAAGTGGGGGGTGCTCTCCGTGGAGGATAATAACGAGCAGGGGAGGTAAAAAAAGGGCAAATGGCGGATGGTGACACATGAACGGAACACACGCACGAATCCTCCCCCCTTCCAAAGCGGGTGCGGCAGTGGCGCCGCGGGTGGAGGGAAGGAGAAACAGCGGGCGCCTGAAAAGTTAAAAGTGAAGTGACGTAGAAATTGTCGACGGGTTTCAAGGGATGGAGGATGTACTCCGTGCGTGTGTGTCCAGCGTGCGGGTGTTTGTCAGTCGCCGTTGTGTCGTTTCGTTAGTGGTCCATTGATTCGATTGACTCTTACCAGCCCGTATCCCCTCTGCACGTGTGAAAGAGACCGTGGGCGTATGCGTGGAAAAGAATGATTGGACCGGGGTTTTGTGATTACGTAGACTTTTTTTAGGGCACTGAATTAAAAATAATTCTCATATCCTCGTGGATTTTTATGAGTTCGGCCGAGTTTGTCGCAGATATGCCCGAGGTTGCTGACGGAGGCGAGTTTCGGGGAAAATTATCGCCGGAGAGATTTTATTCATTTGTTTTAATTCCCGGTTTATCTGCGGCTATAAATAAAAACTCTGCCAATTTTTGCGGCAATTGCGATCACTCTTCGAAATGTCCTAAATATTCGTTTTCCGCGTGGGATTTTTGTTAAATAAAACCTTGGAGAGATTGAATTCGCCCGATTCGTTCCACTTCCTCGTTTGTTGTGTTCGATGAAAGCCGTTCTGTGACAGCGTTCCGTAGCCAATGTTATGCGTATAGTAAAAAAATGAACCGAAAACACTTCACGGATTCATTACCATCGAAGATTTAAGACTGACCACTAATAATTTCCATTAACCCAATGAAATATTAATGACATGTAAAATGTTATGAATATATTTTTATAAATATATTTGCATTAGTGAAATTGCCTATCGGCTGAGTTATTTCCACAATTTTGCTGAATGCCGTTTGCTTTAAGAATACATATTCTTTACGTTTATATTGATCTTTATCCTCGTTCTATCTTCCCTTTTTTCTTTTCTTTTCCTAAAATACTCTATTTAACTGAGACATATTCTTTATATTTTAACAAGTTATGTTTACGTTTATCATTAAATAGTTAACTTTTGTATTTATAAATAATCTTATAGTGAAATGTTTTCTAAAATACTTGATTTAACTGAGATATATTCTTTATATTTTAACAAGTTATGTTTATGTTTATCGTTAAATAGTTAACTTTTGTATTTATAAATAATCTTAAAAGTAAAAATTTTAACATTGTGTTTTATGAGCATATGACATAACTGACTCGGTCATTGATTAATCGTGAACTTTTATTGAAACATGGTTTCAGTAAAGAGCTATAAGTTATTATTATGCGTTTGATTGTCACTTAAACCGTTTTCATTTCCAGGCTTCAATATTGGTATCTGTTTTTAAATCTCTTAGTATTACACCCCGTAGGTTTGTGCAGGTTTCTCACACCCTCTTATTTATGGGAATTTTTTTGCCGTGGATATTATTTCTTAAATTTACTTAGACTTTATAAATCCACAACTAAATCTTTCTTATTTTTGTCGACTTAAATTAAATTTTATTGTAATTTTATTTGACTTACATTACATTGACGAGGTTTAAATGGAAGAGGATACTCTAAAGTCTCAATTTCACCCAAAATAAAGAAATTATTTATTTCATCCTTACGGCCTCTCTTACACCTAACCTCTGAGTCATAGATATAAATAATTACTCAAATAAATCCAACTTACAACTAACATATATGGGAAATTAATACCAATCTAAAAGTCCTAATATTATATAATGCTAAACCTAAATTAATACAAATATTAAAAAAAAATAAAATAAAGAAAATAAAAAAGTAAAGAACACAAATTAACGGATAAATTTAATTTACGTAAGAATGAAACGATTTATGAAGGCATATACCACATTTTATAATTATTTTATTTCCGAATGACGAATTGTAGACTTTTCGCTAATATTTTACTGGATGTTATCGAATTCAATGCTACCTAGCACCATAGAATAACGTACACCCACGAAAAACAGTACTGATAACCCGCTTTAATTACATCAGAAGAATACATTATCTTAATTTGTAGATTTGTGGTAAATTGTTCAAGTAGCTGGTATACATGAAAAAAATGTACGTTATTCAATGTGAAACTCAATTTCGCTCATTAACAGAAAAGAATTAATTCCAACAAAACAACTATAGAATATAGTCAATAAAGTCACTGCTCTTTGATGAAAAGTGCAACACTTCTGAACCAGAATAAAGAGAAAAAATCTTGATGTGATTAGATATTATTATTCACCTTAAATATACTATGCATACTAATTGGACATATGCCAAATAAGTACACACATAAATTTAAATGAGATATTTTGCTTGCAGAAGCTCAATAAAAATGTAATAATTCGACGTCATCATTATGGCTCCCCTAATATCTCCTCCATCAATGGATTTAGGAAAAATCGCCCTCGCTTATTTTTGAAAAATATTTAGATAGTGTGTAATGTAAAAATTTCAACTGCGTAGGATCAAATTTGCAGAAGAAGATCAATTTTTATATCAGAAGCTTATCAAAGGTCAATAAATCACAATCACATCTCAGAAATACGTACAATTCTTCACGACCATAAACCTTATTTCTGCTAAAAGTTAGGTTTTTCTGTGACTCCTGGGGATTGTTCCACAAAGGTGTGAAGATGACCGAGTCGTGGATTTCGGCGAATTTACCGTGTTTTGATTTGGTTTACGTCGACTCAGATAAAGCAGGAGATCGATATTGAATCTTAATGTGTATCATTTTAAAGGCAAATAAATGCTCTTTCGAAAGATGCGTAATTCGTCCCATTGCAAGGGCAGATCATCAATGAGTAACGCGTTAAAATTCAGGTCTATACTATTTTCAATCCAACAATCCAACAGTAAATATATTTTGCATGCTAATTGGATACGTCAAATAAGAACAGAGATTAATGTAAATGAGCTAATTTGCTTGTAGAAACTCGATAAAAAGTAATAAACATTCACCCTGAACCTGCTGCAATTCATAAACTAACGAAAGCTAATTAACGCACGGTTAATTTTTCCTCAAACTCAAAAGTATGCGTTTGAATTAAACGGAAATGAGTCAAGGTGGATCAGAAAATATTTCAAGAAAACATTATAATATTTTCCGCTATCATAGAAAATAAATACAGATGCGTCATTATGTTACAGGCAAGAAAAATTTGAAGATTCAGTATTTTATTTCATAAACAATTTTTGGCGACCATTACTCAACACAGTAATTTTTATACCTAGAACACATCCGATGTTCATACATATGCACCGTAATAGCAGAAGCAGGACTAAAACTGTCACGAGGCTGTATGCCTTCAATTAACACTCCTGCACGGCATCAATTAACGCGCCAGATAAATCCATGCCGATTTTTCTCACGCCAAAGAAACCTCGAGGGATAAAATTTCAATAAATTCCGCATTTTCTCTTCCCTTCATCATCAAAATAGGGAACGAATCGCCAATTTCCCTTAATTTCATACTTCCCGACGACACAATGGGTTCGAGCGGCTCGTAATTGGTTTACCTTTTTTCCAATCAAACAGAGAGATCCAACTGCGCAGGAGATAAAAATGCGAGGAACCTAATTACTTGTATTCAGGGGTTCTTTTCGTTGTAAACGGTCTCCTGAGAGCAGAATAGAGGATCTGGTGAAGCCATCCTCCTTTACCTATCCCTCCATCCTCGACCTTTAATCAACGAACCGTATGCAACTCCCTCCTCAAACCCGCATCGTAGTGACACAGCCCTCCGTCATTCAGTTCAAAAGCCGAACCTTTCATCGCCCATCTCCGACCAGATGCTGTGCGCACCACCGCCCGGGACCGCGCCTCCCGCACCACTTTCCATTACCTTCCCGTTTAACTCCTCGCGGAGGGAAAAATCCCCTCCCACCTCGTTACACTTTCGATCTATTGAGTCCCGTGTTGTCGCATCTTTTGTCGTCCGTACGAACGGTGAACCCACCCGCACAGCACTGGGTGCAGGTGGCCTCGCCGAATCCCCCGTTATCGCGATATGTTTCGAAGATAAAATAAAGTGCGGAAACATACCCCGCCTCCTTTGACTCCGATTGAAAAGCCGTTACGAACTCGGTGACGTTTCTCCTTCGCAAATAAAACGTCGCCGAACGCTTATAGGAACGAATGAACACTCGAAGAATAACAACGCCGTTCCGTAATTTGCATTTTTCGTTTCCCTTCCTTTTTTTTTTGGGGAGGCCGAGTTTCGGCAATCGGAGAGGCGAAAACCAATTAATCTTTGGAAGGACCTTCGTTCCGTTAATTAATTTAGAAACTGCAACTGTCGGGCCTGTCATTTGACTAAATTAAATTTAGGGAAATAATTAATCGATCGGTGGCGCGCGGGGCTTGAATTTCGGCAGTTTCCGCGATGGTCGTGTTCCACTTGAACTCCTGTACATAAATGTGGGGCGCTACTTTATTATTCCTCCCTTCCTGTAAAATCTCGGCCGCATCTTTGCCAATCGGCTGTCTATTTGAAAGTTACAAATTAGTTTGAAAGAATATAGATACATCTGGAGGTAATGAGTCAAAGAATTCTTCGAAATGAATGGTGTCCAGCGATACTTGATGGAATTAGTATTACTTATACATATATATAGAAACAAGGTAAACAAGTGGAACGTGACATCAGAGAACAAAATCCCAAAGAAACAAGGGACAAAGTGGACGGAAGAGAGGAAAAGAATCCACTGGGAAAGAATGAGAGAAGTTTGGAAGGTGTATTATTTATTTCACTCGGTATCTATAGTTCCGTATTGTGTGTTCTGATATTAGTAATGCTATTAATCAATCAACTGTATTGGGAAAGGTATGATCAAGTTCAGTGTAGTTTTGTAGTATTTTATCAAGATAAATTAAGAAGCTGTACTCATAAAGAAAAATTAAAAGAACATTTATACCGTTATCACAATAATTTTTAGTATACGCCCATGGTTTCGACCCTTCAGGTCATCATCAGATAGTGTCGAAACCATGGGCGTACAATAGAAATTATTGTAACGGTAGAAGTGTTTTTTCCCTTATTCTCTATAATAGAGAACTACCACGAAGTCTAGATGGAATAAGCATAATCTAAGCTTTACTTGTTTAATAAATAAATCTACGAATGTGGAGTTCTCCTCAGTGTTGAATTTATTGATAAATAAATTTTGATTCTAATCTCAAACATTATATATATTGTGCGCTCGATCGAGCACGGCTTAATATCATACTTGCTTGAACCTAAGTGAGAAAGAATATATCACAATTCAAAATCTAGCCAAAAAAATGTGTAACGAAATTTCAACAAAATAAACTAAAAAAACTGCAACTAGAATGTTATGATATCAATGCACCTGCTGTTACATTGACTCTCCATTAGTTCTTCATAATTTTAACTCTTAAATCGGTATATAACTGGATAACTTGACTTAAATCTAGACGTGACCTCTCAAAATACCTCTTCTATAATTTAATTTCCCAATAGAAAAGGCGAATACAACGGTATTACCTTAAAGTTTTCTTTCCTGGAGGACTCATAGCTTTGAATTTACAAGAATTAATGATAATATCTACATTCACTTTATATAAAAATATAACCAACATTAATATATAAAGAAGAAATTGGAAAATGGGTTTGCAAACTACAGCAGTTAACCACTTCCTTGGAAACAAGTAGCTAATTATTTCAGAAATATTTCGTACAGTGCCTATCCTCGATAATAAAGCTGATAACTGAAGTCGAAAGACTACGTTTAAGCAGTTGGGAATCCGCTCCAAACCGCGAAACACTGTTCTTACTTTAAGATCATCGAATTTAGCCATTAAATTACGTGTTTTAGATTATTATTTGGACTTAAAAATGTAGTGCATTACATGATCTATGGCCCTCGAAGTCTTTGAATGATTGCTAGTTTGAGCATTGGAGGTAAAAGGTTGTGCACCCTTTACAATAATAATAACAATACAAGTAATCAGCAATAAGGGTATGATGTATAAGACTAAAAATACAGACAATCCCTCCCTGTTTTAAGTTAATGGCTGAAAACTTCGTGAAAGACGTAAAAGCCAAAAAAAATTTTCTGGACTCCTTTTAACCTATTCGTCTTTCATGGCAATAAAAACATACGGAAATGCCGGACAGGATGATACGTGAAATCCGGTAACTCTAGTTTAACGCGAAGTAAGTCTGGTAGTCATTTGGCGTAACCCGCAAAAAAGTAGCGGAATATGAGCGGAAAAACCTCTGTAACGAATGGTTCACAAAAGACTTCATCATAGGTGACACGAAATAGTGGAGAACGCAACTACACCCAGATGGAATATCTTTTGCTGTTTCCTAACACGATTTTTTTCCGGAGCCTCGCTTTTGTGATGGTTGATTTTTTTACGATAGCTTTATTTAAAAATGTACTCAACTTTGACCGCGATATTTTTTGCCACATTCATCCTTTGAAGGGTTTGAAAAACGCATACATATCTATCAAAGTCTAACCTTCAGAGATGAGCAAGCTCGGCCTCTTCTGCCATTCTCAATATTTCTTCAACACCTTTTTATCCCGAATGGTCTTCAAGGTGAACCTGGAAAAAATAAAAATCAATCATTAATACGAGTTTTAGCAGGATTTTCCTTTGAATATGTAAACATTAGGAATGCGGTGTAAAATATTTGGCAATACTAACTACCAATACGAATTTATATTAATCTTAAGCCTGATGTACTGCGTTGTTAATAACTTAATGTTGGTAATCAAACCAACTCGGGATCAATTTCCATAGAAAAAAACTTTCGAATCATAATTTTTTGCACGATTTTATTACGTTTGCAAGAAAACCTCTAAACTTAAAATTAAATTACCAAAAGTGTTTTACCTCTAAACTTAAAATTAAGCTACTAAAATGGATAAGTAACAACTTTTTTTTCTCATAAGTATCGTAGATATCTACGAAATCTAGTACAGTTAGTATTATTTAAGACAATATTGTTGATAGCGTCATAATTACAAATATTTTTTCCTCTCAATGTATTTGGAGAGTGACATTGTACATAAGTATGTAAAAACAAATATTTCTGACAATGTTTCAATTGGAAACTTGATATATATGGTTACTCTATAAGGTATACGATATATAATCAATGCTTGTATGATTTCTATTAAATTTGTGAATAATTTAAGCGTTATATTGCATGGACATGTTTCAAATCTACTTTAAAGTCTACATCATAATCACTTTATACTTTACTAAAATAATTATACTTTATATAAATAAATACAACGGTTAATAGCAATCTGTATTCACGAAACATCCTCCTATAAGTACCGTAGCAGGGGGACAGGGTTAAGTCCTACTTTTCGATAGCCATGAGAGCCATGGGTGTAGTTTGGATGCACAGCAGATAAGCGGGGTATCCAACACCTCGAGAAGGCCCTAGTCTAACCCTTATCTATCCTATTAGCCAAGGGGATAGCAGGGTTTTGTGAAAAATCCGCCCGATAAAATAGTAATCGTCACTAAGATACCTATCTTAATCTAGCTAGATAAACCTTACCTACTGATTTAAAGGGGATTGTTTACTGGGAAGATACAGTGGATATTATGGGTCTCAAATGGTCCGATAACAAACAAAAAATTAGCCAGATCGGAACGGAAAGGAATCAATTTCAGAACCCTACACCGGAAACAATACGTGTTAACGGTAAACAGTAGTATTCATATACATTATGTTGCAACCTTCTCATGACTTATCTATCCTACGAGCGACATGCTTGCCGAATTAAATACCAAACAAAAAACATGAAAATATGCATTTTTTTAATATCTCATCTAGCAATGTACAGTGCAATGCGGTATTATTTTCGGCGCCAACTCAGTGAATCATAAAAATCAAGGTATTTCGGAGTAATCTAAGCTTCCCCTCCTGGTCGTGCAACGTCTTCGTCACTCGCCCTTAATTCATCCTCTAAATGACACACCCTTTGATTAGTGTGTGTTAGGTAGCAGTATTTTTTTACGTAACCACTAATTATCTCTCTGTGTTTTGTCTCACATACTCCTTATTGTCCATAACTCATAAACTCGGTAAATTGAAATATCTAACAAGCCAGCACTGTGAAAAAAACAATAGAGTTCGAGGGTTTTATAACGAGAAAAAACTTTAATGGCATACTTGAACACTTAACGAAACATACCTTAAGTAATAACTCAAAGAGTTATGGCATATTGAAAAGTAATTTCTCATGCGTGGCATGGCGGGATTTCATAACTTAATACACTGAAAATTATACTCAAAGCGTATGGAAAATTGGTATAAACTGGAGATGTTTGTAAAATTTTACGTGTTTAATTTAGAATATCACCAATTTTTATCCACCGTGTCACTAAGTCGTATCAAGATAAGGTTGCAGTTTTTGCCTTCATTGAATTTTTGTCACAATGCCTTTATTGTTACTAAAACTGCGTTAAAATATAGCATAAGACACAAATATAAATGCTTGCATTAGCGATTATTTAATACGATATAAGTGAAAATAAATTTTAATCTCCGTCAATTTTAGATGTTCATGCAGCAGAAGGAGATAATTAACGGTGTCGTTTTAAGGCTACGTAACTTTCAGTGGAAATATTGGCTCACGTACTTCAATAGCGGAAATGGCTAACAAATTTAAACTTAAACTAATAGTTTACATACTTAAGGATTACGGGGTCGTAAGAAAATTAATTATTACTAATTAATTTGCCAAGAATTTGTGGTATACATCGATAATATTGCATTGCAGGTGAATAAAGCATCGAATAGAATAATTTTTCACTGAAAAAAATTTCGTAAATTTTTCATAGGTAATAATGACTACTGGGGTAGTAAAAACAAGGTAAAATTAATTTGTTTAAAAGTTAAGAAACGATTTTTTGTATAAGATCATGAGAATTTACTTGATAATAGTCGACTCGAAGAGTCAACAAATCAAGACACTGCGTTTGTAGAAAGCTCAGCATCAGGAGACATTAATTGACTATTTAAACAATGTGATTTAAGTCGAAACAGCATAAGTCTACAATTGACACAATCTTTGTAGCTCCCTAAGACCACTGTTGCTTCAGAGTACGTATCTGGGGTCGGTACTGATTGTTGAAGTAATCACATTGTAATTTAATACACGAGCTACCTCCTAAGTCTAGCCTTATTGGTAGTCACCATTAACTAGATCGCTCCTTTAAGCTGTATACGCCTGCGGTTACTATGTATTGACGCCATTGCCTCACGTTTGGAGGACAGCCGCAACTGATTTCGAATGCAGCCTGCCATCCCTATCTCCCCGAAAGTGAGAGTCGTAATAACTCATTCTCGCGAACTCGGAAAACTCCCTCTCAAACTTGCACTTGAAAAAGAACTAGCCCTTGAGAAAACGTGCACTGGAAACATCTGCACCGAAATCAATCCCACAACACGAACGCGCTCCGATATTCCCTTCATAATTTCCTCCGCAGCGCCCCCGATCTCCGCGGAATTTTAAACCGCGTCATCCCTCCCATATTTTCCCGTCTCTTTGGGCATTTCCTAAGCAAATCCCGTCCTCCTCGGATCCAATCCGTAACCCTTTCACCTCCAACTCTATTTACGACCCTCGCCTAGTTATGGGGACGATCGATGTCTTGTGAGAACGGGTCGCTCCCTCGGCCCATTGGACGGTCGCGGGAAGGTGGCGGGTCGGGCGGATTAACCAGGGGTCCCGGTCATTAGGAGAAAAGGTAGGATAATCAAATTTCGGGGTGAAGAGTGGTGTTGTGGAGGGAGCAGATTAGGGCTGATTTGAAGGAGGGATTGGACGATCCGATGAAGAGAAGACGAAGTTGATGTATGGACGGGTACTGTCAATCGTCGTCCCGAAAGAGCCTTCGTTCCTTGATTATTTTCCAGAAAGGACGGGAAAGGTTTCCGGGCCGAAATTAAAGCTAGCTGCAATTTATGCGGGTTACCGAGTTCGCTATGACCCCTTTTCTGCAGATTTGCCCTCGTAGGGACCCGAAATTCATAATCCCGAAAAATGTTCATTCCCCAGTAATTTGGTTGCCTACGATATGTAGAGTTTCAAATGGGGATATTTTCGAGAGATTTTCTAGGTCTCATGTACCGATTATTTCTGGTCCTATGGTTGAAATTACATGCATTAGTGTTCTTTTTTCGGTAGGCTTTACTCCTAAATACTTCTCTATTCGATGTCTTCTCTTTCGTTTCCTGTAACATACCCACCCTTTTTGTCATCTAAACAGTTTTTGTCTTTCTTTTCCCTCTGCTTTTTCCCTTGCATTCTACCCTCAAATATATTCCTTATCAATCTATTTTCTCTCTACATATGACCCAACCATTTCCTCTGTTAACAGTTTAATGACTTCAATTAATACCCTCTCTTTCCCGACCATCTCTAGGATTTTTCTATCCTCCCAATATACTTTTTCCATTCTATGCCATACCCAAATCTCAAAATGAGTCCTATATTTTTATATCCTCCTTTCTTAATATCCACGTTTCACACCCATACAACAAATACTTCAATCCAGGGATTTTACCAATATTTTCCTGGTTCCTTTATCGAGAACTCTAGTCATCAGTTTCCTTCGCTTCAAAAAGCTTCCTTGGCCAATGCTACTCATTTTCGAACCTAATCTGTACATATTCTATCCTAAGATAGAAGACTTCCTGAGTAAGAAAGGTTATCTTCATTCATTCATTCGATTCATTTTTCACACCACTAAACATCAAGCATGAAGAGCATGGAAAAGCAGCCGAGGCTAGCTTAACTTTTGGTTCCAGCGACTTCGATACTCATTAGTGGAACTAATGAGCATCGAAGTTACCGATAATCAACTTAAATCGACGGAATATGGATTTC
Source organism: Ladona fulva (assembly GCA_000376725.2). NCBI lineage: Eukaryota > Metazoa > Arthropoda > Insecta > Odonata > Libellulidae > Ladona > Ladona fulva. The sequence goes on from KZ308390.1 coordinate 636,489, forward strand.
GATAAACGCCGTTAAAGCAGCCACCTCATTGTGCAGATATTAAAATGACCTTTATACTTGAGTACTGGAAAGTTGTTTTCCTATAAAATACTCAGCTAGCAGTTCAGTTTCAACCTGAAAAGTGCATATTTATCGAGCAAAGCAAAAATGAAACATCTGAATTTTTTGTAAAATTAAAGTTAAATCAACAACAATTCCTTATGAAATATCAGTAGATAACACTTGAAGGGATTATTTGCAGCCCCCGAACCCTTTCCGGACCCCATAAGCTTGGGGTTGGGGTTCTCTATTTATGTTACGAGAAAGAAGCTATCAAATCAAGGGTGAAGCCAACATTTCTAACCATCCTTCCAGGGTGAGGATAACGACACTCATTTATGTTTGGATAAAATTCTCATACGTTACCCACTGTATAAATCTATGTGAGATTAAATTATTTAGCAAAATATCAATAACGAAATACATGTAATTGTGTAAATTCTACTTCAAATATTTAGCGAGCGGAATTTTCACGCATGCTGCAATTTACCTACGATTTGAAGCAATGTTTTTTATAACTGTGAGTTTTTTATTTCCTAAATTCCACAATTATGATAATATCGAGAACCCGTACAAATTAACAAAAAATGCAAGCGAATATGCAAAGCTCTCATGCACAATTATTGTCCCAAAGTGATGACAAATGTAACCAGCATCATGATTCAATAATATTGATCCTTTTAGGCAAACTCGTATAGTAATGATGAGTAATTACTGAATCAAATAGGTTATGCACGTTTAGCTGTAATTCCTTATCCATTACTGCACTTTTAGGCACCCGTTAAAAATGTATCTACCGAAAATAAATCAAAAATTCTGCGAATGAAACCAATTTTTTAGTAGATACGGTATTGGTAATGTGCAGAATAAGTTAAACATGACAAAAGGGTGTCGTTGAATATTTGAAGGCCCCATACGCATTTATTGTTCCGCGGCACGGGGTGAATTTAACCAGCTTCGGGATTCATTAACATCGACGGATCTCATAACGCAAGCGTGCTCCGAAATTGACAGCGACTGGATGTTCCAATCTATTTTTTTTTTCGCGGATTCCATCAAAAGTGGGAGAATCGAGGCTTTGAAACCATATTTAATCCCGATGTTCGTCGGGGTAAAGTATCTCAGTTCCCAGCCACAGTCGTCTCCTCGATGGACTAATTTGAAAAATAAAACTTTGGGGGACAAAAGTTAATTACGTGGCTACGGCAACGTTAACGTCTGGTTTGCATTCCTTCCCGCAGGTTTTCGGGAATTTTTTGCGTTATCTCGCAAGATTCTGCAGCATTCGCGAAGTAATTACCCAATAATAGCTATCATTTTCCTTGCCAAATCCCTGCTGCTTTCCATTATCCGACTTAATCTTCCCTTCTTTCTATTCCTCGGTCCATTCTTCCACTCAAGTTTTTCCATCCCAAATCTCACCCATTCGAAAATTATTCAACAATTTTTCAAAGATAATTTTTTCAATAATAATTTTGAAAGATACTTGCTTTTAACGAGTTTAAATCTTGCTTTATTAAACATTATATATGTTGTACAGGGGTGTAGCCAAGGGGTTGGTTTTAGGGGTTTAAACACCCCATGAGAACAGAGCTAAGAGGTTAGCCTCTCGCTTACGTTTATCGTTGGCTCGCATTTACGCGAAATATACGCCGCTGAAGACTCGAAGGGTACACATGTTAATAGAAATAAGTTTATATTTTCATTAGATTTTGGGCGGATGTTTTCCTGCCCCTGGATTGCGGGCAATGCAGTGTTTACTCCATGGATCTGAAACGCCCTCCACAGACAAATTGCGGCAACGCCCCAGATATATTTAGTTATTTATTTAGATAATCTTTCAAATGGAACAATGTTCCGGTGGTAATATTTGGACAAAGTAATTTCCACCCTCACCTTAAAATACAACACAAAACAATGACGCTGTCGGATACACTAATACTCTTGTCAATCATACAATAATAATACAACATACAAAATTAATCAAATCAAATTTAGCTCTCCAAAATTCATCACTTAGATGAAGTCTTTCACCACTCTACGATTTATCCAAGCACACCTGCCCAAACCATGAACAAAAAAAACCTATCTGTTTATTTACTGCCACAATTAATATAATAATAATAATAATAAAACGACTTTTAGTCTGGTGGCAGCGTTATACAATGCAATAGATACACTAAACTAAAACAACAATCTTACAATATTTTATAGTAATTTAAAGCAAATTTGTCTAAAGTCTTTTCTGCTTTTCGGGTAGGGTTTGAAGGCCTATCCAGGTAACAACGATAATTTTTTCAATGGTAATTTTTAAAGATACTTGCTATATTATAGTTTATAATAGTATATTATAGTATTTAATAGCATATTATACACTCTGTTTTATACCGAAGACTTTACTGAATCTACAGTATGCTTCAATAATGGAAACAAAAACAATCTCTCGTACCCTTCCACAGCAGATATAATTTTGGACGTTTCCCCAACGAGGCAAACAAATCAGCAAATCTGCTCCTGAAGTGCACGAGACGTTTTATTTCCATCATTTGGCCTTCTAACAAGTATCGCATTCGCATATTGAGATTTTGCTGTAATCATTTAATATTAACTACAGTATACTACTATTATCTACACAACAAACTTCCTTTGCTATGGTTGTCGTTTTGATATTTCATTATTTTTGCATGTGTATCCTTGCATTTATATGTATACGTCCATATATTGTTAACTTTCTGATATATAATTTGCATTGAAACATATGATACCATATTTATGCATAGTACTTTTTTACATAGGTAAAACTGATGGCTAACTTTTATCGTAAAACCAGCCACCTCGTGATGAGCATTTCTCAACTCAGGAGGACCTTCTAGCCAAGCTCTTAAAATATAAATTCTAAAATACCAGGCCGGACTTCGTGGAACGACATTATATAAAAAAAGAACTCTGCGATTCCACACTTTAAATAATATATTTCACGGCCGGTTTCGGCTTCGTCGCCATATATATGCTTGCTCCTCATTAACACTTTTACCTGATGATGGCGATGTAGCCAAAATCGCACGTAGAATATAACTTAAAGTGTGGAAACCACAAAGCTCCTTTTTATGTTCATTTCTCTCGAGATATATATTTTCAAATAACTGAAATAAAAAATTGTGGTTTCCACATAAGATATATAGGCATGACATGATGATGGCTTTTTGTTGCGACCGATCTTCGAATTATAACTTATGGGAAAATTTCAGTCCTTTTTTCTCTTAACTCATTATATCTTACGAAGTCCGGCCAGCGATGATAGAATGTATGTTTTCATTTACTTCTTTACGTGAGTAATGTATCTCTGTTTGCAATGAAAATAATCATACTTGTAATGATTAAAAAAGATGACTTAGTAAATTAACTTTTTATATAATGCGCAAATATGTTATTTTAGGTATCCAACGCAATATCAAATATAAAAAATAGCCTTTTATTTAATGAAGCACATTTGAAATAGGAAATGAATTAACTACTAGCTTGGAATCAATTGAATTTTTGTGACTAAGAATGTTACGTTCCAAAATAGCCCAGTCTTCCCTCCCAGAGAAATCACTCATTCATTAGCACTAATTTTTATTTTGGGAGAAAGAAAATGAAACAGAATCTTGCGGAAGTGATACTGTTTTAAAGCTCCGTGGTTATCCTACTAGTATAGACACGTTGTGTTAGGGATTTCCACCTACTTTTTAAGAAACTAAATCAATAGCGCATCGCCCTTTTACATGATCAACTCTCTGAAACACAATACTTATCCGAGACATACGATGTGGGATTCACGTCTTCACCTTGCCCTTGCGATGATTTAGCAATTCATATTCAGCATTTACAATCTTGCGGTGACGAAACATTAAATAAAATAATAATTTCGAAAATTCTTGGAGAATGCCATCTCTTGAACATTCTTTTCGAGCATGTTGAGACCTTAATCCTGCGGGAGACCGTATTCGAACCAAAAACTTTGCTAAAGTTCCGTCATCGGATTCTTCAGATATGCTGGAAGAATGTTGGCGATTTCCCGGCGACTTTTCAAAATTCTAATATCCCTCGTATTGATTCGCTTTATTTACGATCCCGCTCGTGATTCGACCACTTATACTCTTCGATGTGCGCCGTTCTCCAAAAAATGCAGTCCAGTGATTTTTGAATCGAGCTACATATAACAAAAATCGTCGTCGCAGCTGTATCGCCCAAGGCCGCCGCTCTCCCTCTTTTTGCGAAGTCATGCGATAAGAAGGCTCCTTTCGAAAAGCCGTTTCGCGAATTCAGTGAAACTCGCTATCCGATCCAGACGGCGAAGTTGGCCGAATCGGAAGATATGTTAATCCCCGGAGAGAGTGAAAACCGCAGATAATGGTAAAGAACGCATACGTAATGCAACGGGGATTGCATTTGAAACCGCTATGGAAGGGATGCTCTGTTCGCCGTTTGAACCTAAAGAGCGAATTCTGAAATTTTGATCGAGGTTTAATTTGAGTGAAAGGCCCGTTGTAAATGACCTTTGCCGACATTTTGTACCAAATTGACATTGGGAAGAACTGGGGTCAAATCCAGATCTACATAAAACCGTCATTTTACCCAACAAATGAAAGATTTCGAATCTAATAGAAGTGAAACATGGGTGTTAAACGCAGCAATAACCCAGCGACTCCAGACAACGCAAAGACGTATGGAGCGTTGACTGCTTGGAATAACAAGGAGGGACAGGAATTGCAACACCTGTATGAGGATGGTGATAGGAGTGACAGACATCATTGGTGAGATGGCTGAAATGTATCTGGGCAGGCCATGTTGCTATAAGAAACGACAACCGATGGACGTCAGCAGTTCCCAACTGGGACCCAAGAGATGTGAAGAGGCCAAGAAGAAGATCAAAATAACGATGGAACATCAAGTACCTAGGTATAACATGGAAACGAGAAGCTCGAAACAGAGATAATTGGAAAAAAATTGGGGAGGCCTACATCCGATGTCGGATTGAAAATGGCTGATGATGTTATAATCGATTTTTAATAAATGAGGTATTTATACACCAAACGTTTTGAACTTGAGAAGATAACCTGACAGTCATCATCTATACATTAATCTTTACACGATCAATAACAAAGAAAATTCAAACTTTTACAAACCACAGGATTTATTAATAAACGATCAAGGTTTCGATTCATAGGGTCATATTCAAGTGAAAGGTATCATCTTCACTTGAAGACGACTCCTGGAGTCGAAACCTTGGTCGATTATTAATAAATCCTGTGGTTTGTAAAAGTTTGAATTTTCTTTGTTTCTGATGGTGACTTACCACGAAGTCACGGCCCAAGCAGTTGATTTTACTTGATCGTGTAATCTGTCACAGGGAAAAGTCTCACTCCATACACAATCGTAAAAATTTAAAACAATTTCACTGCATTTCGTCTTCTATGGAGAAACTCTCAGGAACCGTAACGACAGCCTTGTGATAAAAGACTGTGATAGGAATAGCAGGAATGGGTAAAACCGCAACATAGCGATACGAAAGGAGATCTCCCGGGAACAAATGACGAGCATCATCCCCGAGATTCAATACAGCAACACTTCCACGATCGAATAATACCTCCAAATTTCGAATCTCCTTTCGGGAAAGAATAAGTTGTGGGATTGCGAACTTAATGCAACGCAATAAAAAATATAATGCGGTATTGAACAAGCAAGGGGGAGAAGGAAGAAACCGCCCAGGGCGCTTATTCGTGACAGGACATCGCGAGTTCGAAGAGCGCGAGGAAAAAAGGGAGGGCGGAAATAGATAGAAGCGTCGCCGAAGGGCACCGAAATAACTTGGGCCAAACGGGGTCACCGCAGCTCTCATCATGGACACCTTAAGCGGGCAAAACCTTTGAAATCTCCTGCTGGAACTTTTTTGCCACCACAATACTTTCTATAGGCAGGGTTTCCAGAGAGCCGAATGCAGAAAAAAACGTGGCCGACTATCTTGATTGTGTCCCGAAACGGTGTATGTGGTGTAGGAATGCTTCGAAACTTCCATAATTCAAATCTCAGATGACGCTGTAAAAAGTTTGAGGCAGAGTATCCTTACATCGTTAGAGAAGTTCGGCGAGCGGGTGTTGTTAAAAGCGAAGCGGTTTATATTTAGTATTAAAACATGGGATCATGAGCTTCGGATACAATCTGAAAGTTAGTTTATTTATGAGCTTGAATCGAGCATCGATTTTGTCATCTATTCGTGGAGGGGGGAATGTGGAAAAAAACTCAAAAAAGAATACGGAAGGGTATTGGCACTTCATCTGTTCGTGGTTTTGCGGAAATATTGAAGAACCTGGAATAAATATTGCATACTTTAGAGATATCGATTTTTTGGGCAGCAGATAGATGAAGGGTCAAATATTCAGATGAGAGGGATTGTTGAAGAATGTAAATGAGTGTAAAATGCAAGAGAAAAGGCAGAGAGAAAGGCAAATGCTAAAGTTGCTAGATGACATAAGGGGTGTGCTATGCTACAAAGAGACGAAAGAAATAGCGTTGAACAGTGGATGTTAAGGCACATGAATCTACCAGAAGTAAGGACACTTATACGTGTGTATGTAGATGATTGAGAAATATCCTGAAAATAATATTTGCCAAGTAATAACAAGTGTGAAATAATCTTTGGGATATAGCCGCACAACTTCAATGTCCAAGGTTTAACACCTTTACCTCAATTCTTAATACTTGCCAAATTTGCTAAGGTAACCTAACAACTCATCTATCTTACAAGGAAAAGGGTTAAGGTGACTTGGCACCTAAGATGTGCACCTTGGAAAAAATATCCAAGGAGAAACGTACATTAATAAAGTCCGACGGGCCCGGGACTCGAACCCGGGTCTCCCAATTTCCTGTTGGTTGCTTCTCGTTGGGTTGCTACTTCGCTCCCTTGCTGGTTGGTTCCGGTTGCTTGGTAGGTTGCTGGTTGGAGCAACCAACCGGTAATCGGGATACCCGGGTTCGAGTCCAAGTCCCGTCAGACATGTTTCATGCCCTTTTCTCCTTGGAATTCATCTATCTGTTGCTGAGGGTCTCACTTTTATACAAAGATATCTTTAATAATCCTCTGTATCTTTGATAATGAGTACGCTTCTTTCAAAAGCGAAGTGTAAAGATAAGAATTGCGGTCACGTACTATTAATTTTGCTCCACAACCACATGCCATTGGTTTCCAATGGATAGCAATAGCATACCCAATCCTCAATTATATATTTAATTTTCTGAATCGGCAAATTATTTAAATTTTTAAGGCCTCATTACTGGTAATATGTAAATGTGTTTCCTCCAAACCAGGGGTGGATCTAGAAACTCTAAGAGTGGGAGGTAAACTTGCCAAAGGAACGAACTTAAGGTAAAGGAGCAAAATTGCCAGTGGTGAGGGGTCGGTGGGGCGATATAAGACAATTTCCTAATGAACTCATCTCCAATCGAATTTCAAATGCCATTTTATTGTGATGTGTAGATGTAGGGTGATCGTGGAAAATCTTCACTACTTGATTTTAATAGAATTTCTTCTTCAGATCCTTGTTTATATGCTGCTAGTATAAAACCACCGAGGGAGGGGGTAATCGACCCTTTTGACCTCCTGAATCCGCCAAAGCTCCAAACCTTTCTCTTTTGTTCGCAACTTCGATTATTATCTTATCTCCAGAGGATACAAGTCATAATTTTCCTACTTTTAATTCGCTTAAATACCTCACGGAATTGTTCTGTAGAAAATAGTTAAGCATGTTTTTTGCGATTGAAATCGTTCAAAAATTTTAAGTTTTACCCGTTAGTTCAAACATTTAAAGTTTTACCCGTTACCAGGAGACTGATTTTATAAAATAAATTCTAAAATTCGTACGTCATGACGTAATTTCTAGAAAAGTGTCCAAAAATCAGATCGGTGGATATTCCTTGATTTTCTCCCACTTGGGTTGTTCTGTAATTAACTAAATTAAGTTTAAGATGTGGTTGTGACATAAGATGAAAACATATGCTGTACTTAAGCATAGAATTACGCATTCTTGAATTTAGAAGCAGAAATGAAAGAGTAAGAGCCCGCCGTATCCTGGTATCGAACCCGGATCCCCCACCTTCCGGGCAGGTTCTCTGATCTCTAAGCTACCACGACAGAACAATCTCTCCTTCAATTTCCATATTTTGTACTGGCAGAACAATCAACGAAACAAAGGTTGGCGACGATAGAAGAATAAAGGGGTTTTAACTGGAGCGATAAACTGAGGTGGAAGTAGGCGGGTCGAATCTTGAAAGGAAATATACTGCTAAGGAAAATAACCGAAGTTAGAATGCGCAAGAATAGGGGGAATAAAGTAAAAGACAAAAGTTTTGAATTAAGTGAAGGGAGAGGGAAACTAACTTTAAATCAGTCAGGAGCGTTAAGTAGGACATTTTAGGGAAGACTCGTACACACAATAAAATATTATACACTCTCAGAGAGTTGTTTAGCTATGTTCTAAATTTCCTTAAATCGCTCACAAGACTACCAAATTCAGGACAAGCATTACGGCCCGTCATTGATTTTCCGAAACCGATTTTGAGCACTCTCCTAAGAACTCGACTACAAAAATGCTTATCCCGCAAGCGCCATTATGTACGGCAACGTTAAGAGAATAAAACTATCGCGCGCATCTCTATTACCGCTGCGTCAGCATCTCAAAAGGAAAAACAGCTTGATGTTTTAATCTATTCATTTTCAACCTACATTTTTCCGCCTAGAGGAATTAAAGGTATCGAGCGCTCGTGGCACTCTGAATGGAAAGACCGCTTTACTTGAGGATGAAAAAAGGAGGGAGTTGGAGATGAAAGAGACTGCGTGGGTCCTCTGCACATACAGCCGCTTCTGAATCGGATGGGTTCGGCCAGAGGAATGGGGTGAGGAATACGTTACTTACGGAAGAGAGACTTAAGAGTGCGAGGAATCTGCCGGTGCAGAGCCCAGAATGTGTTAGGTCGTTAGCCACGCCCACTGACTACCGCCTGGACACTTCGTTTTTACTGTTATTAGTATTGCGAACAACTCGACTAGCGTTCTCCAGAGAGGGCGAGAAAATGATTTACGTTCCAAAGGCGAGGAAATTGAGGCTTCAGCCAGAGGAGGCAACGGTCGTGGAATTAAAAGAGACCATAGTTGAAAATTCGTTTTACTTAGGAGTGGATGGCACTGCAGGCGTTGCTAACATCTTCGTGTACTTCCTTATTTTCGGGGGAATGAAAATTTATGAGTGGAGGGAGAAGATTAAATTAGTAATGAATATATATGGGTAAAATAAAGTTTTTAAACGTTTACAAAACAGCTTTTTAAAGTTTTAGGTAAAATCGTTGTCGCTTGTTGCATCGTTAAAAGATTATTTACGTACTTAATACTCGAATGACCCATTCCCATAACCGTTTCTGCGTTTTGAGTTGTTTTGTATCTAGCGCCATCTCTCTGTATTAAATAGCTGTTAAATTAAGTGCATTTAACGAGCGTTAAACATATAGTCGTTTTTTATATAGAAGATGCTACCTTTCGTTCTATTTTAACTTTAATCGTAAATGTATGCTATAACGTATATGGAACTAAGTTCACAGGTATGATTGTTGTAATATTAGCCATACTGAAAATGTGATGCAAATATTATTTGAATTTTATGTCATCAAAAGGCTATGAGAGCATTAATCTTCTTTCTGTTTTTTTATGTATGTAACAGTGAGAGGCGTAGCCAAGGGGGTGATTCTGGGGGTTCAAACACCCCCCCCCTTTATAAGAACAGACCCAATAATAATCGAAAGACTGCAAGAGAATGCTGGCAACTATGCCTTACAAACACCACTGGAGGTTCACAGGGTATATATATTAGAAGAAATGCTTTCTAATTTCATACTTTGTGCTGAAGTATTCTCGTCCCTTTATTGTAGGCAATGTAGTGTTTACTTCATGACTCTAACAACCCCATGGACAAATCCTGGTTACGCTCCTGGTATAGCTCATTATATAATATTAAGATATCGAGATCCATTTATATTCATCATAAATCTCTAAAATATGAACGACTTGACTAACAACCACTAAGACTTATAATTCTACAATTTCTATTAATGGAGATGATTTTTCATTTTTAAAATGTTATGCTAACATTTGCTTGCTTTCAGAATTCAAATTGTAACAAATAATCTTATCATTTGACAACTTCTAGGAATAAATCAGGAAAATTTACTTTTCTCATTTTAGCTCTATCAATATTCTCGTGTGTACTTTTCGGAATATGAAAATTAACCTTTAGTTCGTACTTTGTTCCATGTATAAAAAGTATTCTCTCTTTGATGAAAAACATTGGGTTCTTTTTAGGTATGCCAGTGCTTAATTCTTTATTTAGTATTAGAAACCCTAAAATCAATCTTCATCCTCCATTTCAAAGATGAAAACATTTTAATATTTAAATCTCAAAACCTAAAGAAAAAGCTCCTCAGGTTAAATATTCATAAATGTATAGGATACAAAAATTTGCTACCTTTTACCTCTAGAGATATAATGTTACTAAAAGCCATATCAATTCCTAGGAAAGGAATATTTAATTATTGCCATACATTCCTTACTAAATAATTTCAATTAACAACATTAAAATAACATAAACTCCATACTAAATAACTTCAACTAGCAGCATAGCAATTGCCAAAAGAAGGATACGTTCGAAAAATAAACTGAATTCTCGCGTACGAAAATTGCGCGAGTGTGAATTTTTTCGTATATAACAGCTCCGCATTGCATTTTGTTTATGATCTAGGTTAAGATAAATTTAGAATTATTTTTGAGTTTCTATGAACTGTAAGGTAGCACTACTCGAGACCGGATTCGGACTTAAGCGAGGCAAATCCCTCAGTCCGCAATAATCAATGAGGTGTATCTATGCAGTCGAATATAGAAAACTTGTACGAATGCTTCTAACTGGAAAACTAACCAATTCAGAAAATTTCACTGAACACAAAAATTATCAGATGCTAAATTAAATGTAAATATTGAAGTGCTCGAGATACCCATCAGTAATGTTGAACTTAAAATAAATGAATGAACTAACTAAAACTGACTAATACAGCGGATGTAGCGTTAAGTAATAGGCATAGACAAGGACAACAGACGAAGGTATAATCAAAAGACAAAGGGGTGAGTTAATAGTTGGTATTAAAGTAATCAGGAAAAGATTGCTAAAATCCATGGTATGGTTTATTTTGCTGTATGGGTGTAAAACGTGGAGGTTACGAAAGTAAAAAAATCAAAATATTAGAGGCCTTCGAGATGTGGGTATAGCGTAGAATATAAAAAAATAAGTTAAGTCGATAAAAGGACAAGCATAAGAGCTACTAGGGATGAACGGGGAGGGGAGGGTTTCAATTGAAATAATTAAGCATCGACAGAGGAAAATATTGGTTGTCAAAAACTAGATGGAACACGTATTGAGAGAAAAGTTTGCTAAAGTATTTGATTTAGGGTAAAATGCAGAGGAAAAATCAGAGAAGACAAAGGCAAAATTAGTTACCTGACATAAACAGTGGGGTAAGTTACCAGGAAGCGAAAGAGATGTCGTTGAATAGGGAATATTACGGCACCTACCGCAGGTAGGACTTACTTACGTAGAGGGATAGTTTAAAATAGAGGTTTCACAAAGCGTAAAACCTTAAGAAGCAACAATCAACGCTTAAAAGAATTAAATTCGAGCCAAAACAGAAAATTCAACGATCAGCTCGACGGCGATTGTTGACTTGGAACAGCCACGCAAATGGAGCCTTAATTGTCAGCAACGTGGACCTGAGAAAGTCTACTTTGACAAGTAGTTGCAGGAGCAAAATGTTCGGTTAATTCCTTTCACTCCCGAAACACCCCTACTTATCTACTTGAAGAGAAAAGCGCGCTATATGTTCCACTTGCCGCCGCTTTTAACAGCGAGAACGAATGGGGCTTTGCATCTCGTTAAGTGGACTGCGTTTCCATTCCTTCTACGCCTCCGAATCGTCGGATATCTGGGAATATAAAATAAGAAGACAGATGACAGTCTTACGAAGTAAATCCCCGTCGAAAAAGAAGCGGGCGGAATATGATTTCGACACCCGGGAAATTTCTTTTTCCCTGAAGGAGATCCAGGAGATGATGGCGACATGTTCGAACCGGACGAGAAAACAGAAGAGGGGAGAAATTAAAGCGGAGGGAAAGAGATAGCTAACGCGGAGGTTTTTCAGAAGGGAATATAACGAAAGTGAATTTATCTTGAAGAGAAGAAGAAAAAAAATGTGGAAAACTTTCAACCCTCGCGGAGGGATCGTTAGCGAAGGAGGAGGCCGCGGAAAATGTATGCAATTAGTTGCCTGGGAAGATTTTTCTTAAATGGAGCAAAGAAAAAAGTTTTCGGAGGGAAATTCATAAGGGGGTGGGGGGAAGATAAGCTGGAGATTTTTATGGCCGGGTTTTCACGAGAGGGTGAGTTATTCCATTATTTTTAATTATTTGGAAGAGAAAAAAACTTTGTCTGCCATAGTTCATTCGATAACTTTTTCCCCGGAGCACAACATCTAGTTGTTGAGGAAGAGGAAGGAGTTTTTGAAGTGGCACCAGGCTCATCCATCAGTACAGTTTACTAGAGTTAGACAAGCTATTTAATTTTTATCCGCGGAGGTATAACCTTTCTTATACGGCTTCCCGCTTCATTTCAGTACATTAGCTGAAGTCGTGTGAATTTATCACGCCTAATCCATCACTGAAATCGTATCAATGGCAATTTTCGTCGATGTAATCGCGTTAGTGGTTTATTGGTGATAAAACGAAGCTGTGATGTCTGAATCCTACATGAATTAAATAAAATTGTTAAATAAATATATCTCCAGCAGTATGTATCTGGTTATTCGTTATTTATTTTCATTTTCGGAATAGAAATCTTAATTCCATTCAATCGTCAAATTGAGGTTTTGCGGAATTATTAACATCTTCAATAAATAATGATATTATGTTCGTCGATGAGACAGAATACTCAAAAATACGTCAACTTGTGTCATCAATTCAAAGGGACTTAGATTTAATCCAATTACTCAGCTACTAAGACAATAGCTCTCAACTGGAGGGAAAATCAAGATCCAGTTGTAGTTTTCCGCAGCATTTTCGATAAATTCTGCTTAGAAGCACACAGAATTATATTGATAACTTCCCGCAAAAATCCTATAAGAAAGGCAAATATAAGGTATATAGAGAAATAAGCTAGATATCATAGATAATAAACAGGTAAAGAGAAGATACAGGTGGTGGTACTCCGGTTTCCCATAATATTCCATAATAGACCATATCTTCAATATAGGGATTCCAGCAAAATGTTTATGAATATGGGATAACTTCAAACAACAATTTTCCTGGTGACATTGAAAACTTCTTAGAATTAAATCAAAGTGGATGTAGGATAACAGTTCTCTAATGTAAATAAGAAATTAATCAGCGGCATTTTATCGGCTGAAACTTATCGTCAAATCTATCATTAATGACTTAAGTTTATGGAAAATGCGCTTTATCATTAAAATAACTGATCATGTAAGGTTTTGTTTAAGCTTGGAATTCATATTGTGTAATAATATTTCTTATGTAGCCTATAGAATTTCAATGTTATCTTAATATAGAAGTTTTCCTCGTTTTAAAAATTGCCCTAACTCACTTTAGTCAATGGGAAATTTGGAGGGGACTAGATGTCAAGCCTTGCCGCTTAAAATCTCGCCTTTCTGCTAACGATAAACGGTACGGAGCCTATGTCTATGTGTATACCCTGCTAGCCACCTTTCGGCGTGTGGCAGGGGGTGCATGCACCAAGACTCTATTTACCTAGTCGATTACTTTCGCGTATCGTTCGCGGAAAAAACGAATTCTTGAATCGGTTCGTTTTCGCATCTATTTCTCTTATTTTCTTATGCTACTCATCCAAAAGCTGAGACTGGGATACGCATGTAAATATTGATAGATAATAGTCAATCTCCAGAGAGCTGGACATCTCAAGGTATAAGGTCGTGAATCTGCATAGAAAGCAGAAGAACTGGATTTGAGTACTGATTTGGTCGACATTTTTACACATATGTCTATTTAAATAACTTTTCCGCAAAGATCAAATAGGTAAATGTAATAGACAACACATTTTGCAAATAGCACTTCTAACAAATTTAGATAATTTTTTTTCTGAATTAAAAATACTCTCAATATAACTTTATCTTTAAAATAATAGATACATAAATTACCCTTTCAATTGTATTCATGCCGTATCAATTCACGTGAGTCTCCCAGGGGCGTGTTCGTAGCGCTACAACGCGCTTCACCTTTATCACGATTTCGCTTACTAATGGTGGGTCAAATAGGTATTAATGCGGACACACAAAACCCTTTATCTACACGTTGGCTGAGTTTTTAAAAAATCCCGCTTTAATCGAAAACCTGCTATGCCAACAACAATTTTCGAAAGGGTTGCATTTGTAGAGATAAGGGAATAGGAAGGAAGGGCTAGGGACGCGAGGAAAAAGGTAATGGAGGCCTATTATGGAAGCACTAAATATTTAGTGAGCGCATCTTAAATTATGTGAATGTCTTCTCGTCTTCGGTGCTGAATAACCGGGAGTGACAGCAGATAGAGTGCGTGTCGCAGGGATTCATAATTTACGCTTCATAAAAGCATCTCCAAAAAATTTCATCTTTTCCCTGAAACGGATAATCTGCTGTTTAGAAAGAGGTTTAAAATGCTAAGCGAACTCCAAGTCGCTGATATAAACCTATTTACCTATACGCTCAGTTTTAGCAATCGGAAATTTTCTGAACCCCTATAACTGTGAAAGTGGGACAAAATCTTCCGAAGGTAGGATATCGAGATATACCGATAGATACCTAGGTTCGGAGATATCTGCATTCCTAAATACTCTGATCTTTATAATCTTCAAATTTGACTTAAGATTTCACTGAATGTCGTTTCACTGTTCAGTGTCACTGAATTGCTTTACGTTGTAAATAATTCGGAGATTAAAGCAACTGACCAGATAATAAGATATTTGGTTGCATTAAAATTGTAGTTTATCAAAATCCTCCTTTTCAATATTAATACCAACACCATATATTTAGTAGCCTGAAAGATCTTCGCATATAAATTGGGTTAATCTGTTTGCAAGCTTGGGCTTCAAAAAACCGTAAGCTAAATAAAGGACTTCTTAATGCCAAATCACTAATCTAAGTTAATCCAAAAATAAAAGACACAGAAAACTCTGCATAACATTTTGGGTGAGTTTGAGTTATCATTAAATGAGAAAATAACAGCAATAATAATTCAAAGTGTTTCGATTTCAAGTAATATCTGAAAGTGACATCCTGTTAAAATGAGGATTTAGAGACAGAGATTTTGATTACTGCAGTTATAATTTCTTCTCCTCTTAACCCATTCACATGTCAAATCGACTGAAGATATTTGATGATTGCGGATGTTGATATTGAACTTAGTTTTCTTATGGATTCCCTTACTGCCGCTAAAACTTCATGGGAAATTGGGCACACAATCAGTCCCTAACATGAAAAAACGATTAGCTGGGACTCGAATTCGGGACTTTGAGGACTGATAATTAGTTATAGTTAGTACTTAGCAATAATAATAAGTATTATTATCAATGAAAGACATTGAAATTAAATCATACCTAAGGCAAAGGAGATGAGCTATGATTTAAAAAATTTCGTAAAATATTCGGTCCGAAAGTCGGTTGGGGTCTTTCAGCTTCCTTCTACCATTATCGTCAAAAGCTTCGAGAGGGAATGAGGCTTGCTACGCAAGATTAGGAGTGAGTTATTACTCCCTTATGTCCTCAACAGGCACGAATGCTATAAGTGGAACAAATGAAGCACAATAAATCTACGAGCAACACTTTTCGTAGCATTCCATAAGAAGACCATCAATGCCATAATTCAGCCTCACTTATACTTCAGTAACGTTCATATCATATGAATACACATATGAACGAACAATACTGATACAGAAATGATTAAAGATGCATTTTCCTCTATCCTTTAACAAAAGATGTATGAAAAATTTTTCATTCAATTAGGTATAGAAGCTGGACCGATTTCAACGATATTTTAAAGAAAATAAAAGTATTTGTATATATAAAGCAGAAAGATTTACTTAAAATATGGAATAAAATATGGAATAATACATACATTTTCTAAGAAGAGCAAGTTTTCAAACAAAATCTCAATAAACTCTCATTTTTAGAATATTTCCCTCAGTAATATTTACTCAAAGATTCCGGTTTGGCTTGATGGGTAGTCTTAGCGTTCGTAGTGACTTTTCACGATCAATGAAACTTCGATCCCCAGAGGGTTCGTATCGACGACTGGTTTATTTCTATAGGAAATGAAAATATCATGAGAAAGCAAGAGTGGGGAAATTTTTTTCGATAAAGTCTCGAATGAAAGAAACGGATCCTTGATGGAAATGCCATTTCGTGAGCAGAAAAATGTGAATTTCGATATTTATAGAAAAACTGACCTGGCACGCGCTGTCCCCAAGAATCAGAGAAAGTTGTGGAATTATAGAGAAAACGAGATTCAGGTTGCTATCGCCAAATTGAAAACACTTCAACGCCCTACGATTAAATGGGAAGCACGCCATTCGTTCCTTTTTTAAATAAATCAATCCCACTCCTTTCACGCGCTTTGAATTAAGTAATACATACGCAGAAGCATTAGTATTTAATATTTCAATTTCTGCTACAACTGAAAATAGCTCAATTACGGTAACATTCTTTATTTGGGAGATATTTGGACCTTAAAAGTTCTCTTGTTAGATAATGAGGTAAAGATACGCACTAGAAAGCGGATACATTCGAAAATGCGTTCATTTGTAATCAAGGTTTGGCAAGGAACCTTCAAGATTCATTAAATACAAACTCAAGAGATATCACACGAAGTTTATCATCTATACCTAGCTTATTGTTATGGTGCATTGTTTGTGGAAAGAATTATTCCCTAAAACGACTTGTCCTCGCATCTATTTCTCTTATTTTACGCTCATTGTCGAATCGGCTGAAGTAGCGTGTGGATCGCGTAATACCATTTACGTCTTCCGCAAATGTGCTTTCTTTGAATGTATTAAACAACCGCAGCCTAGCTTCTAATCTCCTTCCTTACAAGGATCCCCACCCTGCGCCTGGGAGTATTTGCATAACTTTTTATCATAGCTTTAAACAACTCCATTTTAACCAAAACTTTTACTAAACCACAAGATTCATGCACGCACGACCATGGTCATAGACGCGAAACCATGGTCGTGCGTGTATGAATCTTGTGGTTTAGTAAAAGTTTTGGTTAAAATGGAGTTGTTTAACGTTAATTATTACCACAAAGTTACTCCTGATTCTGTGTCGTTTTATCATAGCATTTATCATAGCAAATCGTATCGCCTTGCACTATCATAAATCCTGTTGACTAATCCAAATATATTGATAAATCAATAATCAGTGAAAGGGGTATGTAATAAAATAACTTCCTAATATGTTAAATAATTTAATATTAATCATTTATGATTCAATTTTCAATTACTAAATTAATTAAGATACAATTAACTCATATTTAGCAAATATATTAAAAAAGCATAGAAATGTATCACTAGTAAAAATAAACCACTATCCATTTTATCGTCAGTAACAATACCCAAAATATCCAAAGTTCACAAAGTAAGCAGCTTTAATAATTTTTACTATGAATTTGGATTTCCAGAGCTCATTCATTCTCGAATAAAAAAGTTCAAATACTTGCGAATATCGTTCGAAAATTTCCACTTCCATTACCACGCAAGAATGCCCTCTCCCGATAACTTTCGAATTACTACAATTTATCGAACTTCTTTAATAAAGCCTGTGGAATTTCGGGCGATTAAATAAAGGAAAATATCTTCTCGTGTTTTGAAGAAAACTTGCTTATTCATCGTCCGTTTTCAGAGAAAAGGCACCTCCCCCGCAACCTCATTCTCTTCCATCATCTCTTTCTTCATTCTCATTTTTCTCCCTCCTCATCCCCAGCCTCTTCGCGGTTTTTTAATTTAACCTTCCCTTAATTGATTTCCCCGAATCCAATTCGCGCCTCCAGAATTTATTTAGCTTTTCTTTAATTTATTCGGACTTTTCATCAATTAACTCCGGGAAACGCTAGCGAAAACTAATAAAAGTTAGTTAAGGGGATGGAATTCCCATTTGCTATCCCCAATTCCTTATTAGGCATCGCGGAAACAGCCCACCCCGTCCTTTTTTCCCCACCACACGGAAATGGAATAGGAATTTCCCTCCACATACGACTCTGCTTATCGGTACGGGGAGAAGTGGCGGCGGTATTTGGCCGTGATTTAATTAGTCGTCAACTTGCGGCTTTAATTCCCAGCATAATTTATAAAGTTTTCATTACTCGGCGTTCCTGAAACTTATTTTCGCGGGAAAAGGCATCAGGACGCCATTCTTAATAACGGAAGATGCAAAAATCGCGCGGGAAATGGAAACTCTTTCCTATGCAAATACAGACCAAGATGGAAACCCTGCTAATCTTTCCTACGAGTTGCGAAGAACTCTGGCGATTTATAATTTTTTCTCCCTTTTTACTGCCGTTGGATTGCTCTGAAATTTCTCATGGGGCTAATTTTAAACCGCTGAAGTCATAAACGCGACTGTTACGACCGTAGGAATATAACTAGTTCATTTACGACGTCGGGATAAAATATCCGGAGCAAAAACGGGACTTAGAAATGGTTAATTTTTATACTTATGGTTTTAATAAATCGAAACTAGAAATACTTCATCAGGCAACGCGTGATCGTGAAACCCAAGGCTGTCTAACATACGGCACACTGAGGTTTTTTTAACTGGTCTGGCAATTCTCTAGAAGTGGGCTCCCGGATAGCCAAGTGGTCAAAGCTTTCGCAGATCCTGGGTTCGATTCCTAGAGGGAGCCTACGTGCGAAATGACCTCACTCAGAAGTCGAAGAACTTTTCACAATTTTACTACCACTCCTCTAGAAGAAGTTTATCAACAAATATTTGGCAACACAATCATTTATCCTAATACAAAAATAATAGTACGTGGAAAACCAAATGTAATAATTCGACGTATTTGTCTTCAGTTAAACAGCAACTTAACTTGTATAAAATTGGTTATGCAAATAGAAGTAAAATTTTTAGGTTTAAAATAATTACGCGTGTATGAAATAGATAGATACGAGTAAACAGTTAAGGAATCCATAAAAGAGTTATCGATGTGAAATAGCTATGAAATGTAAACTTCATAAACTTTGTATAAAAAATGTTATTCGAAAACACGAAATTCTTATACTACCAAAACGTAGCCTAATTTAAGTAACGACTAGGAAACATGACATTAATAAAATATAAACAGGAGGTCGAACACATCTTTAGTTTCCATAAACTTGGGCACAAGAAAATTAAGAAATACGCTAATGTGATTTAATGTATATTTCACAAGTGGCAATGTATTAGATATTTCAGCTCACACAGAATTAAGGACTTTGTCATATTTAGACAAAATCTCTTCGAATAAATGATCTGCAAAGCAGTAATTTCTCTAAAAAAACTTTGATAGGTGAAAAACCTTTGGGTAAACACGTCAGGGTTAACCATCCATGAACGGAAAAATCTCGAGTGAAATATCGAGACCCGAAAAATATCCAGATAAAGGACATTTTGAATACAAAACGATGAATGATAGCTCTTCTTCCCGAAAATTAATAGTTATTTGTCGGAGCCACTTTCACCCAATATTAAATTCATCGATAAATTTAACGAGAGGAAAAAGAAAGCTATTTGCAAATGGAGAGATGTGGAGAGAGGTGACTTTAGAGAATGAGTAAGAGGTGTTGAAATGGGATGACGTAGTAGGGATGTAAATCACGTTGATTGTGTGATATATTTTCGAAACAATAGCTTGGTTAGAGGATTATAGATTTTCATTGAAAAGACGGAGTATTGGGCATGCTTTAAGGAGAGCGGTTTCGGCTCACACAGGGATCTCCCCTCCTTCTCATTAACTTCTCCCTTTTAAGATTTACGTCCTGTATAACAATGTAGCGAATGAAAATATATACTAATACATTACGGGAGAGTGAGTATCCGATACAGACAGAGCTCTAATGACAGCGATTAATGGAGGAAATTGCTTTTCTATTGAATTCGTCTTATTAAGATTTTAAAGGTCCCCTTTCACTTTTTCAGAAACCTCTTCCAATTGAGCGGTTCATCAAAATTTAATTAATCATTAAGGTAATTTATTAAGCGAGTCCCTGTACCTTCAGGATATTTAAAAGAATAATATTATCGGGAATGCACGCTATTAAAAGTTTAACATTACTTATTATCAAATTATTACCTTCATTATTTCCTTTATTTTCGTTCATTTTAGACAATTTCATACATTTTAACTTAATTAATTCGATCAATTCCCAGTTCTTCGTTTGATTAACAATATTATACAACAAAGATGAGATTCATCATTTTCTTTCAGCGATATGCAACTCTTTAATCTAGAATCAAAACCATAAATAACTATGACAATTTCGAATGTAAGTATTATTTCTATCGACATTCGTCATCATAAGATTTATAAGTGTTCCTTGATTAACGATGTTTTAAGTTCAAAAATATAAACAGTTGCTACTGGATAACTTTTCAGTTACTTATGAGATATTATTGTTCAGACTGGTTTGTACCTACACCCAACCTGTCAATAAATATAGCTTTTTTAAAGTACACAGAAACACGTTGGAGTACGGTGATCGCATTACCTGGCTAGAGTATAAGAAAGCAGATTATAAAACAGATTACGCTAGTAATGGTTGATGAATATGTTTTTTTAGAATCAGATAGAAAGAACAACGAGAAGACTATTTTTGGAAAATGAGGAAGCTTCACTCAAAATTTTAACGAGGGAATGTTGTAAAATAACTCACTCGAATTTTCCATTCGTAGCTGGTTCGTGGGGCAATAAAAATTACTAAAGTGATTACCAAAGTTTACCTGATAATAATAAAATGGGACAGTTAAAAACCTAAAATAACGACGAATTTAGAGAATCTATAAGGAAAAGGAACAAGGCTGTAGTAAGACATAAGAGTTTGAGAAAAACTTCAAAAAGCGTTGTTTACGAGTAAACTAACCGTTGGAAAATCCCAACCAGCAGAAGTTAGGGTTCTCAGTGCTCCCGCTTTGACTTAGATATTAGAAACATACCCCGCAAGCCGCCAGTGGGAAATTACTTCGCAAGTATTGCTTCCAATTCGTATTTCGGGAACTACGTTGCCATCTTCGGGGTAGAAATATAACTGATATTACAATTTTACAGCTATTTAATTGCGTCTCAAACGTAGTTGCTGAAATACGAATTGAGAACAATACTTGCAAAGCGCCACCACTGAGAACCCTAACCCCTGATGGTTGAAACATTTCAACGGTTAGTTTGCTCGCAAAGAACGGCTTTTTGGAGCTTTTTTCGAATTCTTACGAACTTAGAGAAATATATTTTGAATTCACTTCCTGCGCACGCTATTTGTTCTTTAACATCTTAACATGCTAATCGATTCAGCAAACTCAATATGTTTTGCTGAGGGGCAATTCAAAAAGTGTAAACTTGGGCTACTGTTACAGGAAAACATCACTTAAATTTGTCACAATCGATTCGAAAATTCAGTGGATATATTTGATAACATTCTAAATAAAGAAAAGTCGACAAGCAGTTACCAGCTCCAGTAGCCTCTACAAAACATTTCATCAGCTTCAGCAGCAGAAGCTTTCTTGGCATCTTCAAACAAAACTAAACCATCCCTAAGAAGAAACTCCGCGCGCTCGAAAAAATTATTGAAAGGAGCTTCTTCACTTTTACCTTCCCCTTTATTGATTTATTCCCTCAGAAATTTCAATTTCGTCCTTTGCGACCCGAGCTCGAAAAAATAGGCAATCGCCCCTTTGACGGATTGGTTTAAACATACCCCGTACCCGGACGCCTTCGAATCATTTTTTTTTTAGAAAAGAAAAAAATATATATATATAAACAAAAGCAATCTATGGGAGCGTCTACAGCAGCGAGGTGGCCGGCTGTACGTCCCTGCGCATCGAAAAAGCGCCAGAGAAAAATCGATGGACGGATTTTGCCGAGGGAAGGAGAGAGTAAAAAAAATCTTTTTCTCCCATCAGAAAGGAGAGGTTTTTGAAGTGGAACAGACACGGCACGAGGAGATTGGGGGGTAAGGGATTTTTTCGGGGGTGAGAAAAATGTAAGAAGGGGTGAGAATGGGAAAAGAGGAGGATAATGAGAAAGGATGAGAAAGGAAGAAAGCGATTAGGAGGTCCTTGGAAGAGAGAGAGGACCAACGAGAAAATATTTTAAAACGATGTCGTTACGGACACTAATGAATATTTGTTCTCTTGGCAGCCGAAAATTGCTGAAAGAACTCGAGGAAAGGGGGTTCTTTTAGGAGAAAGATATGGAAAGATGGAAAGGAAGGGAGAAAGAGAGAGAGATACGTAGAAAGGGGTCAAAGCGTCCAGGGGTTATTGGAGGGAGTTTTTTCGCTAAAAAGTGAGGTGGGAACAGAAATTTGCCATCGATAAAACGGACCGGGAATGAGATCCAAGAGAGTAATTTTTGCGTTGAAATTAGATTTCGGAGGCAAAGGGAAGGAATTCCTTGCGTTATTAGACTAGTTACCGGCAAAGGAACGGAATTATGTCCGCTGAATTGAATTTGATGAAAGGATGCCTATATGTTATAATTGAAATCGTTCATTAGATCTCTCCCCTTGAGTTGCCGATGCATGCGGGTGCCTATTTAAGGATTCTTATGAAGGCGGTATAGTACTGGTATGGCATAGCCGTAGATAGGAGATGGCAATAATGGTAATACGTAAAAATATCTCCAAAAAATCATCGAGGAAAACATTTACACTTACTCTGCTAATACTGTTCTAATATACAGTTCTAATATACAGTTCTATCGACTGTCGACAAAGATCTTAAGATGCTCTCATTGAGCACGAAACGCACATAAGCTGTGTTTTCCTTGATGATATTTCGGAGTGATTTTTGCTTTTAACTATTATAAGCGTGAGTGGCCTTCGCCACTCTTTCGCAAAGGCATCTTCATTAAAGTCAAATAGTTAAAAGCACATCTCTGCGTCAGACAACACGCCAAAATGAAAACTAGGTGACATTATATTTTAATATATTTAATGACAAAACTTGCACAGATCCATAAAATTTATAGCAAACGTTTACCAGTTTCCGCGTGAATTTTTGCCATCATCAGAAATGCCAGGTTTTGACAAACGTCCGATAAATTTTGTGGATTTGTACAAGTTTTGTCATTAAATATATTAAAATGAATCATAAACTTCCAACAAGTACCGATTGATACTTTACTTGGTATTTAAAGCCAAATTATAGGATTATCGTGTCAGCTAATAATTATGACGATAATTAGTGATGACGATGAATCTGATTTTACGACACCACCGGATTCTCATGCATAGTTGCCAATTTAACAATTTTGTCGTTAAATTTTGCGACTTTTTCCTTCTTTTAGCGATCTATTTTCTATTTTAGCGACGTCTCGTATTACATGGAGTATGTTCTATGGCGTCAATCCTCATCTATCCATTCTTAACACAACATGGTTGAATTATTTTAAGATTAAAGGAACGTTACTTTTATGATAAGAAGCATTTGGAATATCTTCGGAAACTAATAAGTTTAAACAATCAATGTTCGAAACATAATTACGCATTAGACTAATAGAATTAACGTTGATTTTAGGCAAGGATGTCGAATTTGGGTAATGAAAATTTAGTCTATAAAAAGCCAATTTCATATTAAATACTTAATTTGAGTAATGTCTACAGTGATATTCCATTTACAGAAGTTATTATAAGTTACTTTTTGACTAAATCTCAGTGATATTTTTCATAAATTTAGCGACTTTTTAACTCAAGAATAGCCCTTTAAAGAGGTGAGGTTTATGAATACCATTTTCTGTAACATGGAACACGCTACTTTTCAGACAAACTAAAGATTTTTCCTTTCATGTGCATCGCTTCTTAAAATCGTGTCATCCTTCTCGTTAATTAGTAACCTCGTTGTAGGCGAAATTATATAGAATAATATTTATAGAAATTTATTTAGAAATTTATATAGAAATTAGAGTAAATGAAGAATGATATTTAACCAGATGACGAAGTTTTATGTACAATGCCGGAGATCAAATTTCCTATACAATCATGCCATATTACAAGCCGAAATACCTAACGTATGCCAGGAGAAAACATATTTCTTCAGTAAAGCATTCAGTAAAACGCCAAGTGAAAGAGTCAAAGAATTCAAATTTTCAGACTATTATCGAAGTTGCTCTTGATTTCACGGTTAAAAACTGAGAGATTGAGAACTAGAAGGGATGATCGATTAAAAATCGAATATATCTTGAGGCAATAAATTATAATAAGATAATTGACCATTATTTTGATAATATGGCATATGTTCACAATAAAGTAGAAGGTTTGTCTATACGTATTTCTCTGCTGGCCTATTTTAATTTAAACGACGAGAAAGGAAACCTGAACCTGACTTTAACAATGGCAACGGTTGGTAAGGGGATAGTACTTGAAAAATAACAAATTGATTGAAACTTTGGCCCCTTTCGCGTGATTTCAAAGGTTAAAATGTTACTTATGGTATATATAAATATATGTATATGGGTTTAGTTATTTGTTTCGATTATTTAAAGGAGAAGATTATTCGCGAAGTCTTTGCAATCTTTATTTCATATCTCGTCATCCAATCACCAGTTAAAAGTCTTCCAGCAAAAAGGAAAGAGAAAGTATGGCTGATTTTAATTGGGAAGCAACATCGATGAACGCCTTGGGCACAATTGATTCAGCTTTTCCGATGGCTTTGAGCGGGAAAATCAATTATTGCGTCTAATTACAAAATCAATACCCCCAAACTACCCAACGTTAACATAATTTCCTCCCGTATGTAGTAATAGGTTACATGTAGGAAGAGCAATGCGCTTCTCATTACCTAAGTTGGAGTTGGATGCGTTAGTTGCTATGGAGAAGCTTGACTTGAGCATTGAACGCAGAAGATGGTACAATTCAAAGCTGACTGAGAAATTGAATGATTCATCTGAAGCATGGTATGACTACAATGAAGTTAACACTAATTCGTAATTATAAAGTTAACTCTGTAACAATTTCAGTTTATGAAAAATGTATACGACTTATCCAAGTTGCTTACTTAGATTTTTCCGTCGTACATAACCAACTTAATAAATGTCAGGAACAATAGTTTAAGTCAAATATAATACCTCTGGTACGAATCATTAAATCTACCTTCCATTAAATGGATCTGTGAGTGTACTAATTAGGGTAATCACAGTGATAGAATATCACACAAAAATAGGGTAATATATGAGTAGTACTTGCAGATGAGTTCACGCAGTAAAACCAATTCCGATAATGCTACAGTGGTATCTCGACTTACAAATTTAATTCGTTTGAGTTCGAAGTTCGTAACTCGAAAAGTTTGTCGCGAAACCCAATTCCCATTGCATTTTTTCGTTTACTTCGGTTCGTATCTCGAAATTAAGTTCGTATCTAGGAGTGAAAAAAGTTCATATATAGAGCGGTTCGTAAGTGGAGGTGCTACTGTACTCAAAAAGAATTCCATTAAATCTTCCGAGACAGAGAGAATCGAGTTGTATCAACTCAAATTACTTAAAATCAGCGACAACGACTTATTTCTAAAACCAATATGGGCTCTTACATTTATATTAATTTCTTCTTTCTTGTTTTTCGGTTGGTCGCACTCTTGAGCATCTTTCGTTCTAAATGGTATCTTTGTTTCAGATACACACCTCTCTTCAGCTATGCTTCTGTCCTACTCAGTATATCTGCCGCTATTCCCGTGCAATTTTTCATTACAAGAAGGAAACCTTGAAGAATCCTGAAGAATCCTTAAAGAAGATAGATATAATTTTTACGGGTCTCTAAATCGATCTTGTAAATAAAGTAGAAAGTTTGTATATACGTATGTTCTCCTATAACTCGAGAATTAGATGTTGTACAAATTTCGAACATTGAATTTGTTCAATCCCTTCCCTGGATAAACGATAGGGTACTTTGTAATTACTTATCCTCGGTTAGACTCCAGACAAAGCGTGATATTGAAATAAAGTGATTTAAAGTAATCGAAAAATAGGTGATATTGAATAAAGATTCTTATTTTTGTCGTGGTATATTGCTTTCGATTCGAAATTGATACAATTCTGTTAAAATTCACGAACTTTAACATATTATTATTATTCATTCAAAAGGCTGCAATATGGAATGTACTCCAAGGTGACGACCGTATACATAATTAAACATCATTCCTACATCATAATGAACCAATTAACACAATATATACCCCAAAATTACACAATTTATGCAATACAAGCGCAATTATGAAATCATAGAGTCTACTTATGTTAGGGGGATAAGTATTCTACTTGTTATTCACCCAAGTCGGGAGGAAAACCCGTCCAAAACCTCCCGAAGGCAGTTAGCCGTAAATTTTCACATACAATTACAATTACAAAGATGTATACATTAATTACAATTCCTAACCATATCAATATTATTATATCTTACTATACACACATAACTAACCCTGTCATTATTATTATATCTTACTATACACAAATATACCTATTATAAGAACGTTAGACATATATTTAAGTGAACTAATGCTCTATTCCTTCTATAAAAAACCGAGCAGTGTATCGCATTCTCGCTTGCGTCTTTTTAGTTAAGGACTTACCGAGTAATAATTGTTTATGGCGTTCCCTCGTTAAACAAAGATATTGTCCATTAACTGTACGTCCTTACTTGAGATAATAATCGATTATTAGAAGTGTTTATGCCAGTAATAAGAATTCGCCGCGTCTGGAAGTAGGACACATAAAGCGGATAATTGTGCCGGGTGAAACCTGTGGGTCGCGCATTGACATCTATGAACTCCGAGATATTGGATATGAATCTCACGCAAAGCATGAGTGTTTTTGCTTAACGATCTGCTTGAAATTGAGTTGTAAAAGGTTTCGGTGCCGTTCTACCTCTTTAATAGCTTAAGCATTCCTCATAATTGTGTATACTTTCGATTTTCCGATCGCAAACACACATTGCGAGAAGATTCTTTTCCTTTTCTTAACCCTTTCTAAGATGGATACAATCAACGCATACTTTAGATTTACCGAAATGGCTTAAAGGCTTTCTCTGTTAAGACTTCTACAATAGAAAGAAAATCTTTAAAATGGCTTCGTTGGTGACTAAATAAGGAAAATAAATTATTTTCGCTGAAACTTTAAAGGGATATTTAAAATTCTCCGCTGTATGTATGCCATAAATTTTGAAATCTATTTTTGAGTTTGATATTTCAATTGTAATAATCAGCATTTCAGAAACAGAGATTTATTGGATCTTTAGAAGCCCACGATAAGAAACTGATATATCATTATCTAAAGAAATGTATCTTTCGTAATAACGTAAGTTATTATTATTATTTACTTCAACGGCTATGTTAAGCCAAAAATATCTCTCTTCCACCAAGCCTCTGGAGATATTACATAATTTTAATATTTCTTTCTTAAAAGTAGGTTCTTTGTTATCAACATTTTGAGGTGGTGGAAGTGTTTTGAGAAGGGAAGAAAAATTTGTCAGAGGGAAAACACAAAATGTTGAGAAAGAAAAAAAATTCGGTAATAAAGACAAGTTAGGTATACACGAGATAAATTTCTTACTTCAGAATATTAGAATCTTATAATGGTGTATTCACTCCAGCTTAACTAAATATGATTCATTACAGTTAATTACTCTGACGACAAAATAGGCGAAACGGTGAATCCCTTTTTGTAAAAAGTATTTTTTTAAATAATTAATTCAAAACTTGTAATAATCCACAATTTTTTTATAATAACGTTGACCGGCATCGGCATTAGTCTAAGCCATCGTCAGAACTGACAGGAAAGGAGAAATACGTTGTAAAGTACATAGGAACGGGAGGGGAGGGGGAGAAGTGGAGAAACAAAGTAAGAAAAAACATTTTGTGGATTAGTACATGTTTTGAATTAAATATTTAAAAAAATATTTTAACTATGTCATTCCACCAAGTTCCATCCATCGCTGGATACCATTAGTTCTTTTCGTAAACTTCCACCATAAGTTTCCATATTTTATTTAAATTTATTGTTACAAGCATCACTCATGAAATACATCTCCTCACATTATATCACTCAAAATGTGATATCAGACCCCTGCACCGTGGAATTGCACTAATTTCATAAAATCCTAATTGCTAAAATGCATCTCTCAACGAGAGATAGTAGTTTAGTACATCCAGCTGAACTTTAAAGCACTACGAAATGTTCGCTTTAAATTTAAGATAAGTTTCAACTACAACCTTTTGTAACTCTCCCCTGAAAATAGGAAAAGATCTTCGTCTCACCTTCTTAAAATCTCTCTTCCGTAATCGTTAGAGGTGATTCAAACACTCGAGTTAGCAGATAAACATCTTACGTGTAAAGATTCGAAGATTATCTCTTAAATATTCCAATTCTTAAGCAATCCCGTTAGTGCGGTTTAAATTCCACGAAAAAGAGGACTATGAGAATTTAAGAACTATATGGGAATGGTTGTGGTAATTTTCTCAAGTATTAGTACTTCGATAAGAACCTAAAAGGCATTAATGATTCCAAAATCGCTAGCTTATGCACTGAACAGTTTCAGATGTAAAATATTAAATGTTTGACAGCCCTTAGGAAACAACTGCAGCTATCTTAATTGCTGATAATCACCATTTTCACAGAGTTTCTTACGGAGCAGTTCCAATACATTTCCAAACAGCGGCATCGAGAGCGTCTGGTGCACTATTATGCAGTGCAATAAGCCGAATCTAAATATATGCGCGTTTTACAGACCACCTAACTCCTCACGCCAGGTTTTGCGTAGCCTAAATGAAGAAGTAAACTTTTATTCTCGTAAAAATAACAGTAGCATAGTTTTAATTGGTGGTGATTTTAATCTACCAGATATCGATTGGCAAAACCACACGGTTAAGAAAACAGCTCGTGACAGTGACTCTTGCAGAACTTTATTAAACATAATGCAAAAAAATTCGTTACACCAGATAGTTAAAGAGCCTACCAGGGAATTAAATATATTAGATCTCCTTCTCACCAACATGCCCGAGCGAATAATAAACACATCCGTTTGTGATGGACTTTCCGATCATAGAGCCGTAATTACAGATTTTGACATAAACTTGGTAAAGCATAAAAAACCTAAACGCAAAGTATATCTTTACTCAAGAGCTGATTTTGAGGGATTTCGTAATAAACTCGTATCCGATTTTCCAGCGTACGAAACGCGCGCGAAGCGTTTAAATACAGAGGACACTTGGAACCTCTTTGTAAGGGAAATGCGTAACCTCATGGATAAATTTGTTCCCTCCAAACTTTCGAAACAAACCAATGAACCGCGATGGTATAACAAAGAAACGAGAAAAGCTCTAAAGAAACAAAGGCGTTTACATTCCAAATTAAAAACCGTTGCGAGGCTCCCAAACAATATCACCACGGATAAAATTAAGAGCGAATATAAAGAAGCTAAATCAGTAACGAAACGTACTATGCGAGATGCCCTCCGCCAGTTTAAAAAGAAGATTTTATGCGAATACCTAGACGAAGACCCGAATGCTTTTTGGTCGTACGTGCGTGAGGTCCAGGGAAAAGAGCAAACGGTAGGATCGTTGAATGATAAAAGCGGTAATGTAATTAACGATGCAAAGGGCAAGGCAAATATCATAAATGAGTTTTTCCGTAGCGTTTTCACGTCTAACAACACATTAGAACCCATACATAATTTTGGGCCTGAAGCAATGTCGAAAATCTCCATCGGAGAAGACGGAATCATTAAGTTGTTGCGACAGATCAAACCGAATAAAGCCCCTGGCCCCGAAGACATACCAGCTCGAGTATTCAAGGAAGTAGCAGAGAGCGCGGCACCTTTTCTTAAAGTTATATTCGATAAATCTATGAGCGAAGGTAAGGTCCCGAAAGATTGGAAAATTGCGAATGTCACTCCTATATTTAAAAGCGGCTTAAAGGAGGATCCAGCGAACTACAGGCCTATCTCCTTAACATCACTGAGCGGTAAAATAATGTAACATATAATTGCTAGTTCCCTAATGAGTTTTCTCGAAACATCCAATTTTATAGCTAGGCACCAACATGGTTTTCGTAAGACTCGATCATGCGAGACTCAGCTGGCATTATTAGTCCACGATGTCCTGAAATCTGCGGAAAATAAAAAGCAAGTCGATGCTATATTTTTAGATTTTCGGAAAGCATTCGACAAGGTCCCCCATCAAAAATTATTGTACAAATTAAAACTTGCGGGCATCAATGCAGAAGTAATAGAGTGGATAAAAGACTTCCTCTCCGACAGAGAGCAACGCGTAGTACTTGACGCAATTAGCTCCAACCTAGTTAAGGTAACCTCAGGCGTCCCGCAGGGAAGCGTAATCGGGCCGATACTGTTTTTAATATATATCAACGATCTTAGCAAAATAATCGAGAGTAAAGTTAGGATATTTGCGGACGATACGGTAATTTACAGGGAGATTGAGAGAGAAGAAGATAGATTGATCCTTTCGAATGACTTAAATAAAATTGCAAAATGGTGCGATGATTGGCAATTGGAGCTAAATGTAGATAAATGTTCAGTAATTAACTTCTTTGAAAGAAAATCGATAACTAAAGATTACTCGCATAGCCTCCAAGGGAAAAACTTAATAACGGAAGAATCGGTGAAATATCTAGGAGTGACCCTTACTAATAACTTATCATGGAGTGCCCACATCCATAACATATGTGGAAAGGCTTTTAAGAAACTCGGTTTTGTAAAGAGAATAGTCGAAAGAAGCGAAGAAAAAGTCCGCGAGCGTTGTTACTTCGCGTTAGTCAGGCCTCACCTTGAGTATGCATGTAGTGTATGGGACCCAGCCGACAAGTGCTGTATTCGAGAAATAGAAAAGGTGCAACGAAAAGCGATACGTTTCGTGAAGAATTGCTATGATAAATCAGTAAGCGTTACTGAGATGCTCAAGAACGCGGGATGGGAATCATTAGAAAAAAGAAGATTAACACTAAGGATAAATTTATTAAATAAGTTCAGAGAAACCACGTTCTCGGAAGACGTCGCGGACATAATGCGCCCTCCCTGCTATATAGGCCGCTCCGATACAGCGAGGAAAATAAGAGAAATAGATGCGAAAACGAACCGATTCAAGAATTCGTTTTTTCCGCGAACGATACGCGAAAGTAATCGACTAGGTAAATAGAGTCTTGGTGCATGCACCCCCTGCCACACGCCGAAAGGTGGCTAGCAGGGTATACACATAGACATAGACATAGACATTTCGACAACAGTCCCTAATTAACCTCGATAAATATACTTGTAATTTTTTGTAATTCCTCTTCCAATTTACCTATTATCATAGAGCAATCTTACTAACATAGAGTAGGATTAATCAATGCTATTATCAACCTAGATGTATATTGTTGCTGAATAACGCGGAGTAATTTGCTACAATTATTTCTGATTCGTAGATTCCTTCATCTCTACAGCAGCCTCGTTAATAGCTAACTCAAATCCCGAATGAATTGCGACTTTATATCACATGTCGACATAGCTAAATATTAAGTAGGTTAATTTTTTTTGAAATGTCTGTACAAATATCCAATACTTAATTGAATCGGTACATCACAAGGCGCCTTCTTGCTTACTAGGAGGAACCAGCCCTGACGCTGTGAAGAATTAGGATCAGGAAAGACTCGAACGAGAACGAATCTCGAAAAGAAAAAACTAATCAAGAACCTCGATTGAGCATTAGAAATATTTGACAAGATGAAACGACGTCCTCGCAACGGAACTTTCCAAAACAGAATGCGAACACTGAGCCACTAAATCCCTTGCAACATAATAGCATTTCTAATCTGGTCCGTTGTCTCTTGTGGTGTTGTCGGTTGCCGACATCACGTAATAGGCATATTTTATCGAGTGCTCGTCCGCTACTTGAGTGCTTTCGTAGGGAACCCGCGAGGCGCGTTTGATCTCCGAAACATAAACGCCGGAGAACTGTCCGTTTCGTCAGAGAAGATCAAAAGGTTGATGGCAGCATGTTGTAAGCGATTAAAACTCCCGGTTGAAAATCTTTAAGGGAAAGAAGTTCGCCGACGGATACTCTTCTAGTGATTCGTAGACGGCAACTCGATGAGCGACTACCTCCGAGATACTCTCACAAATAACTAAACTTGAAGAATCCACATTGAAGATCCGTAAAAGATCCGAGAGTTTTCAAACTTACTCTAACTTACTCTTGGGTATGGCGAGAAAGTCACTGAGTATTGCAGCTTCCTTTGGGTTTGGTTCACATCTAAAGTACACTTCCAGTACCTTCCCGATGGAGCAGTATTCGTCAAAAGGCCGTTCAGAAAATAGAGGTCTTTGTTAGAGCCGAATATAGCTAGGTTCGAACTGCCTACGCGGTCAAAAGTTTCACCGTTAAAATCGATTGATGATTGATCCATGGAGGTTGTAAGAAAAAATATGCAATATCAATAATATCGGTAGAGCTAATGATGGCTATAATAGTTACAATATTAAAGACTCCTAAAACCATCAAACAAAGACAATTGCTTATACGTATCCCCCCTCACAAGGGAGCCTCTTCAGAGTTTGACCACCAGAGAGGTTGTGAAGGTTTTAGGAGTTTTTAATATTTTTACGATCTGCAATATCCTTGAGAAAACTTTATCTTTCGATAATGGATGAAGCAACGGTTCTGCCTGGTTTTGAAGGGTAGTAAATTAAGTAAACGTACCGGATTGAGATGCTACCATTGCCACATAGTATATATTAATTAAATAGTACTACTACCAGCAATCATTATATCCACCCAATTAAAAAAATTAGTACGGGGTCTACTGTAATTTATATGCTTAACTTTACAAAAAAAAACACATCGAACCATATACACTTGCATACTGTTAATGATATTGTCCTTGTATAATCTTATGNTGATAAGAAATAGGTATTTTTAATAAAATCTATCATAGTGGGCCAGAGTTAGTAGAACGACATTATAACACAGTGAACCATAACTTAATAATTCCACAGAAAATCCACAGAAACGTTTTATTATGACGACCGGTTTTGGCGCATGGCCATCATCAAGTGGCCTGATGAAATTATTAAGTTATATCTCACTTTTAAAGAAATACATGCGGAAATTAATAAGTCATATTTCACTTTTTAAGATATTTCTTGAATGTGACCTTTTCTTAAAAGAGTAGTAGCAGTAGCACTGTTAAAAGTGCTTCAACATATTGCGAAGTATCCTATTCTATATTTTCGTTTTAATGAAAAGAAAAATTTCAAAATTCGATATTTTTAAAATTTCAAACGCCTCTCTTAAACACCCTAATTTGGAAAAAATAAGTAGCCACCTTGCTTCAAAAACTTAAGTGAGAAATTAGTTACATGGGAAGCACTATCGAGAAGTGAAGTTAATGGCTTAAACCAAAGAAATATTATGCTCGTGACCGTACTTGGAGACAGATACCCGAGAATGTCTCTTAGCCGATAATACGGGTGTAAGTAAAATGAATAAACTGTTAACTCTTTATTAAGGGTAAGTAAAGTGAATAATTTTACGATCGAGCTTGCCGATAACGAAATGTGAGACTAGTCAGGGATCACCTAGTAGGATTATGTACCGTGGGGATTAAGTAGGCCCCGTGACCACTACGAAGGCCGTGAAGGCACATCAGGAACCCTGAAAATTCTTACGTTATCACGAAAGTATCAAGTAAGTTACTATGACAAGAGCAAACGCTAATTCAAGGAAATTTCGAGTTCATCTATACATTATAACTATTTAACCCGTTATTTTTAAGTTATTGCATTTAGTAATCAATGTTTTTTTTATTTTACTTACTGGTATCCTTTATTTTTATATGTAAGGTAATAAGTGAATTGATTGAGTTGGCGTAAATGAACCGGGCTCTTTCAGTCATTTCAGATTATTTTGTAAATTATAGCTGCGTAAATTATAAATTACAGAAATTTGCAAATCATTGTTGTCAATGGAGGATGCGGTAAAATACAAATGTTTCGCAGTTGTTTATGTAGAGCTCTGTAACATTGTTTTTGATAGGTATAGTACATTGTACTCTAAGTTAGCGTCGCTTACTGACTTTGCGACAAACTTCGGCGGTATTATACGATAAATAAATATCTAACAAATTAAACGTTAACCTTATTACTCTCCGGAGAACATGAAAATTACATATTATTCTTATAGAAACGAGGACAGATTCAACAGTAAAATATTGATATAAAAGTTCATTTGACAGTAAAATATTTGCAGAAAATATCGAAAAAATGGCATCTTATATATAGACGTAAATCTCTTTTAGACTGTAATTAGCGTTTGAGCTTAAAAGGCTATTTCTTAACATTACTATTTCAAACGGCAATTTTTGATTTTGAGCCGGATTTGAAAGGAACCCCATCAATTCCTGCATTTGACAGGCACATAAACTCCGCTGCGAGCACAAAAAATGAGAATAATTTTGCGTGTCGGCGAAAACGATGTTTTCACACCCTCTGCCATAGGCCACTTGGAAGCCTGCGGGTTATACGTATAAATGTAAATGTAACTTCGGCGAGATGGGACTCTGGAAATCGGATCTCATCTCCAGGCGACAACTTCCATATGTTCCACGTGCGACCCTGCTCCTTAAAGCACCTTACCGCGCCTGGAGCGAGTCTTTCCCGGATGAGTGCACCAGAAGGGATGGAGATAAGAGGATGATCCTAGTTCCAAAGGAAGCTAAGTAGATGGCGCCGTAAGTGGCTAACTCCCCCTCTCAAAGAATTCGCACTTGGTTCGCTTCCACGCCTACTGCTCAGCTCACGGAAGGGAAGACGTGATGGTGCATAGCTTATGACCTCCGCACGAGGATGGAAAAACTTAATTTGAAAAAGATCGCATTTTTATCGCCCGAGTAGTTTTTCGAGAGAGAAGGAAGATAAATAAAGGGCGAGGATTTTTTTCAATTTATGAGTTGGGTCCTAGAGGTATAAGGCTAAAGGTTGACCCATTTCCTATCTATATTCTATACATCTACTACAAAATAATAACATCTTTATTCTGAGAGCTACTTTATTCCATTTCGTTCGTTATTTTAGAGATGGATTTTTATGAGCGCCTGCATCAGCAAGGCTGGGGTTAACGCATGTGCGTGACAGTAATGATTTCTTAAATTAAGCAAATCTTGTATCATATACATATTAGAATAAGTATCTCTGTACGAATAAAATTAATTTTCTCTATCGAGATTTTGTGGAATTCCATTATGAAATAAAATTTTTAATATACCTTTTACTTTTTCACAAATATATATTTTTACACGTATAATATATATTTGTGAAAAAGTAAAAGTTATATTTATTATTTCATTATGTTCCTTTACGTTTCCGATTAAGTATTCCTTGTTTTCAAAATATTATTTCATGCAATAAATAATTTGTTCGCGCCAGCAATCAAATTAGTGTAAATTAATGTCTTAGTATGTAGCCAAAATTCTCTGAGTAAACCTACTAACAATCTATTCATATTACATGAATTTTTAGTAATATGAGTAAACGTTTTTATACAAGGTTAAATGTCTCTTAAATCAAAATTTATAAAGTAAAACCTATGGAACACCGTTTTATGATTAATTGAGGAATAATTAAGCTCGTGTCTCATCGTGAATATTGATAAGTAACACGACTTTATTTCCGGCAAATTGTTGTCTCACTCTTACAATTGTCCTTTGAAATAAAACAATACAACACAAATCAAAACAATATAACCATTCCCTGACCAGGATTTGAAACCAGGCCTCGGTTAAATAGGTTATGAAGCACGCTAACCCCTAAGCCATCAAGGTTGTTAATATTCGATAAACAATCAAGACGGTAAAACTTTGACGCAGCCAAGACCCGAACCCAAGTTCACTTGTTGAGTGGGTGCTCTACCCAATTATGGTAGAAGAATTTGGGTCAATGCGAAATTTTTCATACTCCATGCATCCTTACACAAAACAATATGAGTATTATGATAAACAGTTAGAGATAATTATGCATGCAGATTATCATATTGAGTTCTTGGTAATAGAAGGTCCTTAATTAGAGATCGCAGTGAAACCTTATACTAACGTGGGTAC
This sequence comes from Ladona fulva, assembly GCA_000376725.2. NCBI lineage: Eukaryota > Metazoa > Arthropoda > Insecta > Odonata > Libellulidae > Ladona > Ladona fulva. The sequence continues at coordinate 672,970 of KZ308390.1, forward strand.
CGCCATATTCTTTAAGTCAGTGCTTCCCAACGTATTTTCTTCCCCTGGCCACTTAAATAATATGAACACTTAAGATCAAATAATATAACAAATATTAATAACACTTAAGAACAAATTTCGCAGATCGATGGACAAGAATTTCGATTTGATTAAAATTAAAGGAGATTAAACCTTGATAAGAAATAGGTATTTTTAATAAAATCTATCATAGTGGGCCAGAGTTAGTAGAACGACATTATAACACAGTGAACCATAACTTAATAATTCCACAGAAAATCCACAGAAACGTTTTATTATGACGACCGGTTTTGGCGCATGGCCATCATCAAGTGGCCTGATGAAATTATTAAGTTATATCTCACTTTTAAAGAAATACATGCGGAAATTAATAAGTCATATTTCACTTTTTAAGATATTTCTTGAATGTGACCTTTTCTTAAAAGAGTAGTAGCAGTAGCACTGTTAAAAGTGCTTCGACAGCTTATGTTATTTCGCACGTGGGCTTCCACCGGGAATCGAACCCGGGACCGCTTTCACTGAAATCGAACGCGTTGCACACTTGGCTATTGGGAGCCCTCTTCTTACAAGAAAAAAATATTTTCGGAACGAAATGTATGATTCGAATATTTTAATGAAAATGGGTAAGAACCTTTGCCCACAAAGTATCCCGAATGGCTTGGAGAAATGTTCTGCCGGGATAGCTCAACGGACAGAGCACCCGACCGGCAATTGGGAGACCCGGGTTCGATTCCCGGTCCCGTCAGACTTTATTCAAGTCCATTCTTCCTTGGGATTCGAATATTTTGTTACCACCGGATATTACGCAGTACACCATGAGAGTATTCACGGCACGCCGGTCGTGTTACCATTAGGATTAATGAAATTAATACTATTATCGTCAATTTTACAACACCTCAGAATGAGATATTTCCATTGCCATTCAAAATTATACAATACACTTTCTCGTTAAAACAACGCCTGCGGCAATACATCTTCAAAGCACGAAATTCAATCAAAGGACGTAAGATAAGAGCCCCATAAAGTTATGGAAACCTCGCGTTGACCTTTCGAGACACTGAGGGACGGACTCTATTGTAGCGAGAAGGCATATGTCATACAGAGGAAACGGAATAAGATTGACCTCTGGCGGGAAAGGGTGAAATTAATGGCAGGGGAGGGAAATAGAGAGAGAAAGCAATTCCTTTATGAATGGCATGGAGTGCGTTTCTCTAGAAAGATATTTCTGAGGTCATAAAGGGGTCAATGGGAGGAAAGACGGATTTGTTAGAACGACACGAAATGGCCTAATGGAGAAAGAGTTAACTGAATGGGAAGCATTTGCTCCTCTGGGGAAGAATGGGGAAATTGGAAGAGCAGAAAGAAAAGAGGTAGTTTGGTGCTGTAATTCGATTCTTGACGGCGCGATTTATGTCAATCGACTTGTAAATGCATTAGAAACCCTCTTATCCGGTTCTGCTTTGACTGGCCGAATTATAGTCGAGATTTATTTCCGGGAGAATCAAATCCTTGTGCCAATGTGGAACGAGAGCAGTGCAATGTTTTCGAAGACAATTGATGGCTTCATTCTCAATGTAAAACTTATTTCAGAATGAGTTTCAAGAATTCTGTTTTGCTGTGGGATTCATTTTATCTAGGCTCTATGTTTACTTGGTATCAATCTGATGTTGATCTTCAAATGTATACTTGGATAACCGTCGAATATTCCATTATACACCATATTCCTCAATAAAATTAAACTGATCCAGCGATACTTAGGGGAATTACATCATACGAAATAATTTGATTGTTTGTAAAATTTGATTTGTAATAAATTATTTTGTAATGCATTTACTACAATTTGAAAAGTCAAGGACCTTCATTTCAAGTACTGCAAAAAGCATTCTTTAATTCCTCCTTGAGTCAAAGTTTATATTAACTTTGTGAAGAGAGCTATTCGCATAAGAATAATAACAGCAATCTCTAGATGCCATCTAAAACAATATAGCTTTAGTTATACACAACTTACAGAAATATTAATTGGCAAATACGTATATATCGAACCTAAACTAAGACCCTGAGAAACTCCCCTAAAATATATTCACTTTGGATGCAATATATTAAATATTAAAACAGGTACATTTAGTTAAATTGTATACATGTCTACTAATAATATTAGCAATCTCTTTAGATAAAAAAAACTACAGAACCTTTTTTACTTACATTTTCGGACTAATCGGCTATTTCATTATCCGGTCAAAATCACGATTCCGTGAAGAGCACCGTATCGTCAAATTTCCTTGTTAGACTTGGGGATTTCCGTGATTACATTCATGGCTCGTGAACACAAGCTGATTTGCCTAGCCCTAGAGTTAGAAGTTTTGAGGACATTACTTGAAAATATCAGACAACTGCCATCACTGCAACTCAGGGGCATTATGTGAAATTATGGAAGCGTGAACTTTCTAAATAAATTGTAGATTTATGTCTAAGGATATAAACCTAAGCCAGCGTTACAGAAGTACAACATACCATCCTTTACACACAAAGTTGAGGTGAAGAAATTTTTATCGTTCAAAGACAGGTGCATTAAGGTGAAGCTTAGTAATATCTCTTTCCTTTTATTATAATGGTCCGCAAATATTAGAAAGAAAACAGACGAAACAAATATTTTTATAAGTTATTGTATTAATATCTCGTATAATAGTGACATACCTTAGATTAAGGAAACAAAATGCTTTCAAGAAAATGCTCTTTTAAAACCTAAACAACAACTAAATATTAGTAATAATTGACAAAATACAAGTATCACATTCTGCAGAATACCAGAAATATTTAAATCGTATTGTATCACCAAACTATGTTATATTATATGGGTATGAATGATAATAAACTTCCCAATGCCGAAAATAACAAGAAATCTACAATTTTTAAGTAGTTTCTCAAACAATATCCAAGGAAGCAAAGCAAAAAAAATTTACATTCGAAAACTTCTAATCATTTTTGGCTGAAAGGAAAGCAATTCAATCACTGTAAACCCAAAATAATTAGCCATTGCTACTATATTTATAAAAGACTATGCAGCAATAGTTAGGTAAATCAATAAATCAAAACTATTAGGGTTTTAAAAATAGAATCAAGATAAATATCAATCCTAATGTAAGGTATGGAATTTACTTCCTCAGGACCATGTCATTGCTACCGGGACTTCCATTAATGAGGAGAACTCAACTTCGAACAGCTACCTTAAAACCCAAAGCTTCCCTGACCTATCTTTAATGGCCCTACATCACCCTTGTTTTAAGAAAGGCACTCCTCAATATCCAAGGGAAGGGACGATTAAACGATTAGATTGGCTAAGAAAACGCGTGCTGGTGCTGTGATTATGAAGAGACATTTCGCTGAAAGAGAGATATGGGGAGATTTACGAGAAAGCTTTTATAAATAGAAACTAAAGGCGATAAGCGAGAATAAAGCGATTGCTCGAAAGGCAATAAAAAGTTTACGAGCCATTCCATTAAGGTGCGTGCATCCATTTCTTAGCATTTCCTCGAAATTCTTGCCACAAGCTGAAATTTGAATTCGAAGAATCTCACGCGAACGATAGAAAAAGTACCAGACACCGCAGAAAGAAAATGTTTCGGCTTTTAAATGCCTTCACATTCTAGAAAATCCGTGAATTTGTTTCTACGTTTTGCGCCGGCAGTCAAAAAATCGATCTGCACGAGAGATGCCCTACAAATCAGTTTAAAGAAGTGACTTTTATGTCATTTTTGCATGATCATTGCCTTCAATTATGAATTCCCGCCTTAAAAACCACTCCTTAATACAGTTTACCTACTTTTACAAAAGCTTTTTCTAAGATAAACGGATTCAAAGATAAAATGTTCCCAAATACCCGTCGAGATAGCTGTCAAAAAATGTTTTATTGATGTTTTCATATCGTAAATCCAGACCTCAATGATCATCTACGAGCATGATATTGCGAATTTTTATCCAAGATGTAATGTTTCCGTTGCGCCATCGGATACAGATAATTTCTCTGCTTATATATTAGGTACTCTGTCAATGCTGCTACCAATCAGTTACACTAACACTAACTAATACATATGATAAAATCCGAAATATTGATTTGAATTATACGTTCCCCCGATATCTCAACACTCTCAAGCCGAAATTATACTACCTATAAGTTCTTCTATGAAGTATGAAGTCCTATTTATATCCGAAGTATTAAAAAATAATTAATACTCGTGGAATTTTTAACTGTCGCGCGACAGTATATAATTGAAATGCTCTTTATACCCAATAATACACCATGCCATAATATTACAACACCTTCACAGACAAATCATTAACTTAGATTACAAGTAGCTTCTATTAATGATTTGTATAATTACAAATAAGATAAAATTTGATTATTTACGTAAAACGGGATGTATTTCCTAGAGAAACGCAAAGCTAACCAATTACTTACAAGGCAGTGCAGTTATTAAATTACGCAATTTCAACTCTAATAGTCAGGTTTTGGTCTTAAAATAACATTTTATACATGTTCTTTAATACGACGAAAAAAACTGGGCCACTAACACGAAATCAATCAAGTTTTTATATCTTACGCGTTAATAAACTATCCGCCATCTTATTGGACATACAAACGAAAATGGGTATGGGGGTTTCCTTTCCATCACTTTGTGTGGCCGATACTTCAATGAAGTTAGACCGCGAACGATGCCGCCATGCGGACGAACTCGCAACGTCCTTGCCCACAAAGTATCCCGAATGGCTTGGAGAAATGTTCTGCCGGGATAGCTCAACGGACAGAGCACCCTACCGGCAATTGGGAGACCCGGGTTCGATTCCCGGTCCCGTCAGACTTTTTTCAAGTCCATTCTTCCATGGGATTTTTATTGGACATATTTACACGAGCATATCTGAGTGTTTCCTCTTATTTCAGATTTTGGACGATAAATATTTAAAGTGATTTATAACAGCGTACTACAAAAAGTAGTAAAATAATGAGTTACCTTGATTTCTTGACCTCGTCCAACGTCAGGAACCGGAAAAAACCCTCTCGGTACCGGAATCCCACTCGCGACTATTTCCCATTCATTCTCTCAAAATCGTCACAATTATTCATTTTAGCTATAAATATAACGGTAGTTCACAGCTAAACTCGATTGCGTAATCACTTGTCGACATATTGCACGCAGAGCACCGGTGTAAGCCAACGTCACAATCCGCACAACTTCCAGCCTAAACTGAAACAATACTCTCCCGCGAAAGCCCTGTGTAAACATAATCGTCCAATCACAGCACTTCTTTTCAATTTCTAAGGGAGGGGTTGGAGGGAGGCTAGGCTCTCGCGTCGGCTGAGCTGGTGCCCGTGAGGTGTCGAATATCGGTTGGGAGCCAAATTAACTGTTCAAAATACTGCGAAAGAGAACTTTCGGAGGGCTCTGATTCGAAGTACTCCTTCATTCCATGTGGCATTCTTTCGTTATAAAATACCGCGTAACCCAATTAAGCAACAAGTTAACACAGATTTTTCGTAGTTACGTGAAATTGGTTATTGCTCATTTATTAACAAAATCATCTTATTTTTTATCTTTTGATACAATTTATTTCGTTTGGTAAATTTACGTAAAACCATCAAAATTAAAACCTAAACGGACTGTTACGCCAATCATTACGAGATTACTAATGGGTTAGGGTTAGTTGAATTTAGGTGGAGAAGAAATGCAATTAATATAACCCTTCACGCTAAATCTAAATTAAATTAAACACAATTTATACGTAATTTATCATTCAAAGCAATGTATTTACTGAAGGTATATTTTAAACAAAGCAAAATGTATTGCTTGAAATGAACAAAGTGAGGTACGAACTAGTTATTTCTACTTTTAATAATATCTTTAATTGTCTACGCAGTTGAATAAATTCTGGAGGTGGGTTTCTAAACGGAACCATTTTTAAAACTTAAAACCGGTTTTAAAATTATAAGCAAGATTCTTTTAAATGTTAACATATCTTTTTTAAAACTACCGGTTTATAATATAGATTGGTGAGCAACGATTTACTAAGAATTCAACCAAAGAAGCATCGTAGCACTTATTTGGTGCTTTTTCTACATCGATCACCATAGAACGTAAAGTTAGTTCAACCGTAAAATAGTCTCTTGTGGTCTATCATCTTCGATAATGGCGGATCATTCGCAACATGACATGAATTGGATGAAATGTGAGATTTCTCATTGTCAATCTCGCCCGAATAAAAATGCTATTTAACCAGTTATTTTGTGTGTGATTCATTTCAGAGATGGTTAAAATAGGGATCATCAAATGTTCGTGGTAAATACTGCCAAACATCGATTCAGCTTCTTCCTTAGTCACCGTCAATGATCGCAGTTGCAACTAAGAGAAGTTAAACTGAATTTCACACTAAATCGACAAAAGAAAATAACATTCTTTAATGCAACAACTTCAATTCGCTTTATATCACTGATGGTTGAAGAATGTAATCGTTCCAAGGTAATCATAATGTGGGTGAGGTCTGAAGAATTATTTTATCAAGTTCGTAGCTTGATATCTCAAAATAATTAACATCGTTTCCGTCGGCATTGCTTGTAAAACTACAATGAGAACCTAGAACTGCAATGGTTTCCGTCGACTACCCTTGATTTATAGCTATTTACTGTTACCTTCCGCCCGGATGAGTTCATCAGAATGTACCCTGATGTCAGCCTTGACATTCGGAGCAGCGAAAACTGTTTGTTGCGAGCCCTCGCTGAATCAGTGACTGCATGTTCAAACCCCGCAGCCTTCATTCGTTTAACACGAGTAACAGCAGTGCCATTGTCCACTGCATCGTCTCCGCAGACAGTTTTTACCCATTTGCGCTGGCCAGCGACTCCCGCTCCTCTGTCACATACTCAATTACGGCTCCATCTAGTGAGCGTCACTGTAAGCTGCCATTTCGATGATTAATCACCGTGATCGCATCCGATGCGACAATTAGAAACTCTTAAATAAAGTCGAAGCTAGACTTGATCCGGGTCAATCGATAAGTGGCCATTCCTTGTTTTTGTTAATCTAAACCAGAGGTCTCCGAACAACGGGCCGCGTGAAGCTTTTATGCGCCCCGCGAACAAATTGAATTCTATAATCAAGTATCCTTTAGGAGAGGAATGGGGAGCATTTTCTCATAAGAGGCCGAATGCACTTCCGAATCGTATTCAGCCGTATGAGATACAAGTCAGCACTTGAGTTGCATATTTCCTAATTTTAAATAGTTTAACATCGAAATTCTTTCTGAGAGAAGGAATTCATTCGTTCAGTGAGCTAAAGAAATATTTTCCGTTTTATTTTTTACTCGACATCACTAGCGAGACTGGGAAACAAAATACTGTAAATAAGGGAGTTTATCTAGAAAGTGGCGGGAAGGCCGCACTGAACTCCCGGAAAGGCCGCATGCGGTCTAAAGCCCACAGGCTCTCCACTTTTGCTCTAGGATATGACCTTTTCTACTCCTTTTTGATTATCGTCTCGAAAATTTTATGAAATTGCATTAATTTGCTTTCTAACGAATAAAATTTGCTTTAGTTACTTCTCGGTTAGCTAATTACGTACAAAATTGTATGTATATAATTGTGCATCTATGTACTATCGTTAAACACTATAGTTGTAACTTAAGAACCGGTTTGATAGTCTTTTCAAATGTAACATTTGTTTGGTTCTTGTCTACATAAACATAGTGATGCCTAGTCAGGATATTGCTATGACAATGATCATATATATTTGAATACCAACTAATTTTAACTGAACACCGTATTGCAATGCTATTTAAACCTATGTAGGTTAATCTTGAAAAATTCTGATTGTAAGTCAATTACAGTACTGGATCACTGTGGCGGATCTTTTGAAGCAATAGATATATATGCAAATACATATAAAAAAGCATCTAGTAAAATTACAGTTATGGTTCGTGGTTTTTAGAATTCCCAAAAACGTTTTCTAGGGATATTATTAAGAGAATATAAAATACAAGAAAAATGAGTTGAGCAATTACAAAGAATTTATTTGCCATGTTTCATTAAAATTCTGAGAAGTACCTGATGTTAGGGCCAAAGACGTTGTCCTTCACTGACAAAATATAGTGATTTATAATGTAAAGTAGAAGTTATGCCAAATTAGTTCCATAAATCCAGGTAATTACCTAAGTACGGACGACAAACAAGAATTTCAACTTACTGATGGAATATCGATCCAACGTATTTTCACGACGCGATGACTATTAGCATCACAACTAACCCAATTCAGTCCACTCAAGTTAAATGGATACACAAGAAACAACTTTTCCAAAGGGAAACTACATCACGAATATCCTCTTTGGAGAACATGTTTCCTGTGTTTTAATTTGTCATGGAATTTATCAAAGTAACAGCCACGTCATTTAAGATCATACTAGTTAAACTATACCTACATCAAAATAGCAAGTTTACTAAATAGTGGTTTGGGTTATTTACATCGGAGTCTTTAATTCATGTATACTTGTTGATGTTTAGTGCATGGTTTCTCTATTATAATACATAGTAAATATAGTACGTAGTATCTTTCCTTTGAATGCGTCATTTAACATAACAATGCATGAATATAATATAATTTATGTTGCATGGCGTAATACAGAGTGGTATATCGTACGCAAGTATTTAATATTCTTTCATATTCACCGCTTCTGCTAATATGCTATAATGATTACTGATAACCTTTATGACAGGCTATATACACAGACAATTACGTCCTAATGTACGTACCTTTCTTGAATCCTATTTATCGTCGTTGTGATAATGCGATTCCCTTGAGTGCACTTCACCACCTTTTTGCGAAGTACATGATGCGAGCGATCCGCCCTTGACACGGTATATCCAAGTTAAATAAAAGGCTTCGCATGTTTCATTTAAGCACGAAATACGATTACCCTATGGTTTGCGGGTTTCACGGTGGTAATCAACGGAGATGGCGTCAGCCCTGTCTTTGGGTCCTCCAGGTGAAAAAATAAACGGAGACCGCTCCGAATCTCCAAAACTCAATTCGTCATGAGATCAAAAAGGTGCGGAGGCCCTTGAAACCGAATGAAATGTAAATGGTTTTTCGGCGCAAATTGCGTTCTTTTTGATGTCCTCCAAAGCATGGTCGAGTATCTTTCGCTTTACAAAACAGAAAACTCGGTTTTTTTGATACTCGACTTTGGTTGGTCATTTTATTCCCGTGTGCCATACCACTAAGTCATGCTTGAAAATATTGATTTTATCTCGATATTTTCATCTCTATTTTATAAATGAGAAACTATATTACGTGAAGAATGTCTTCATTTTGATAGCACATAGTAGATCATTCTACATCGTATCTACATCTACATTTGTAGTACCCTGCAACATACCTTTCAGCGTGTGGCAGGGGGTGCACGCACCATGACTTTACTGCCATAATCGATTACTTTTGCGTATCGTTAGCGGAGAAAATGAATTTTTGAAACGAGCTGTTATAGCATCACTTTCTCTGATTTTTCTGTCAGAATCAGAACGGACTATGTAAAAGAAGGGCGCATAATAAAATTAAAATTTAAAAATTTTTTTATGAAATTATCAAGTAGCCTTTGTTTTATTCCTCCATATTCTAGAAATTACTGCCCTGCGTTCTGAAGCATATGAGTAACTGCATTTACACCCACTAAGAATGTACCTTCTCTGAAGTTGTTAAGTAAAATAAGTCTGTGTTTAAATCTTCCATCTTCTAGAGATACCCATCCTGCATCCTGAAGCATTTGAGTTAGTCTCACTGATTTCCCGTAACAACATTTTACGGAATGTATCCCCTTTCTCTGCACTATTTCTGATCCTGGAAAGAACTATTTTCGGCTTGATGCCATACATAACCGCATGTTCAAATTGAGGCCAGATCTACGCAACGTTACATAGCACACGGACTTTTCTTCGCTCCTACCGACTATTCTCTTCACGAATTCGAGTTTCTTTCCATTGGCGCGGACCCAGGAGTGATAGGGGTGCGGAAGGGAATCGATCCTCCCACGGTGACTTTGTATCACAGTGGTACCTAGATTAACGACGGCCTTAGTTAACGACGTACTTCGTTAACAACGAGGGGCTGTGATAAAAAAATGTTTCGGGTAACGACGCATTCTTTGGTTTACGACGCCTTCTGTCGAAGATTGACGATTGAAAACTTCTTTTATGAATATTCATTTTATTAATGACAATTTTTGTTGCAAATATAATTGAACAAAACGGATATTTTAACCATTATATAATGACATTTAAATGAGCTTTATCTGCACATTTGACATGTAGTATGGTTGTGAAAAATCGTGTCTTGGATAACGACGGTTTTGATTAACGACGAAAATCTTGGAACGGACTCCCATCGTTAACCAAGTGTACCACTGTAGTTGGCAGTGATAGAAATTCGCCAAGAATCTGACTAGAAGCTTGTATTTAAATCAGAATGTGAAACCTCTCTATGTTCACTATATATCTACTGCATTTATCACGACAAAATGGCGTTTACAAAGCCAATTGGAGATGAGTTCATGAGAAAATTGTCATAAATCGCTCCTCCCCTTCGCAAGTACCGCCCCTTCCTTGGAGAGTTTTAGATCCACCTCTGCTTTATGCTGAATCATAAATGTTGTTTTTGGTATTCACTTGAAAATTTATGAAAATTACATAAAATTTTAACTTTGGTAAAGACTAGAAGTGCTGTACACAAATGTTCGCATTACCACCAAAACCTTCTATAAACCAAGCTTATCTGTTAGTTTTTAAATTTTCTTCATTCTTATCACACGTTAAATGAGTGCATTATTCCAAAATAGGTTAACTGAAAGGGGGAATTACTCCAAAGATCTGTAAAATAACCCTTAATCGTGCTGATAGATTGTAGTAACTTGGAAGCCACGAAGCGAAGAAAGGACGGCGTCACATTACATGCGAGATAAATTTTTCGATAGTGTCTACACGCTCACGGTATACTTAAAATTATCCGTATTTAAGCTAAATTGGTGTTATTTTCAGTTGATCAGTCATACTTTTTACCTATTATCATAATATTTATATTTGTATTTTTCTGAATAATTTCTGAATATTACGTCGTACGTGATATTGAAAGGGAAGTAAGTACCTATGTTACAAGAATAATCGTATCTCTATTCGAGAGAGGTCGAGTCTGAAATATTATTTACTCTATTTCATTTATCATTTTCCGTAGAACTAGTTTTTCATTTGCTCTTCAAAGAACTTTTTCGTAAGCTACTCAGTTTATCCGTTTTGCTACCATCGTTCTTCTTTAGAATCACATCTCAATTGCTTCCAGTCTTCCATTGTCAATATGTAATAAAAATATCATGTGTAAAGGGTTACAAGTTTCAACGTTATTACACGAATTTCAACCCTCACTTTCAAGGAATCCTTCGATAGTTTTTCTTTTTTGATTCTAATTGAAAAACTATTGTTTTATATGGATTTCGTTCAAAATATTCTTCCGCGGCCTTCTGCCTGCATACATTTCAGAATATACTCGAATACGCGATATGTATTATCTTTATTCGCCCTAAAGGATAGGCGTGAAAGGAAAACTGGAAAAGAGAGACCCTTTTGTATTAAATTACATTAATTCTGCAGAAAAAAATTTCAAACCTTTGGTATAGAGCAGAGGCTGAAAACATTTTTTGTAGGCCGTGCATGAAACCACCAAGTCGTACTTGAGTGGCAAGTTGCCTGCATTCGAATAGTTTAACGTCGGAATTTCACGAAGAAAAATGAGTTCAATTCCTGAATAAATCCAACAACATAGAACATTTTCCATTTTAGAATAGAATAGAATAGAATACGTCTTTATTCAAGGCGAGATTACGACTAAAAAGTCTCCTCTTGCATCTAACCTTTTGTTATTTTAAAAGTGGATAAAGATAGAGATAAAAAATAGCATTAAAAATAGAAAAGGAAGAAAGTACAGAGTTAATTGAAAAAAATCGAAGTCCCGTATGCACTTAGGAAAAAATGTCCACTGTAGGAAAATACCCGCCAGAAGGGGGTGCGAAAAACCTGCGAAACCTACAGATAGTGATAGCTAAATTTTAAGTTAAAAATTCAAAGAAAATAATTTCTGTAACCTAAAAAGAAAACATCAAAAATAAAAGAAAAAAGCATACAGTGACAGCATTTTACGATCAAGTGACTAAATAAGACTGAAAAACAGAATAATTTACGGCAGTGGAAATGATTTTACAAATAATCGCGTACAAATTTTAACAAAAAATTACGTAATGATTTAAATAATTGTAAAAACAAAACCGTAACACTAGTTATGAGTAAAAAAAATTATTTTCCAAAAGTTGAAGGCCGCATTGAACGCCATAGCAGGCCGCAAGCGACTTAGAGGCCGCACATTTCCCAATTATGGTGCACACCTACACGACGATTCCTCCGTGTCTGCGCGCGACGTACCCTCGAACCTTGTAGCAAGACCCCCAATAAACCCCCGTCACCATCCTTAGCTTCTGATAACACCTCTAAATTAGCGTCACCATTATTCCTCGCGTATTTTTTTGCGATCATCCCTCTCAAGAATTTAATTAAAACCTTCCCCTCGTCTCAACCGAGAGGAAAATAGCTCAATTTTAAAACAAGCATGAAACGGGCTATTTATTCCGAGAGAAATAATTGTCATAAATTTGAATCGTGTCCCTTCTAAGGGGCGAATTTTAATCAGGCCATTCTCTTACGCTCATCTTCGTCCGAGGAGCCCTTTACCCTCTCCTCTTTCTTTTTCCCTTTCGCCATTCATCTCCGTTGTCCTCGTGGCCCGCGTCCCACTTGTATGCAGAGTAGTCCAATCTTTCTCCGTCAGGAAAATGAGTGCTCTGGGAACGCAGAAAGGACGCGAGGAAAGCAAAGGGAAGAGGGTTAAGGGGATAAGGAACGGGCGCTGAAAGTAAGGGATGAAAATAAAGGGGGAGAAAAAGGGAAGATGGAGGAAACAAAGTGTTTCAGGTGGGAGATAAAGGATTTGCGGAGAGCCAGTGAGGTAGTGGAGAAATGGACTGAAGGAGGATAAAGCTATCCATCACCGAAAGTAAAGCTATACACCTATTCCGCGTACTCTACGCCGTATAACTACGGCGCATTGTTTAGCACGCGACCATATTTCGGGCCTTCACCATATGCTGTCGCCTGATTTACGCTTCCCGGGGGATGGCTAGGGTTCTGATGCCAGCAACAAAGAATAATTCCGCTTCTTAGAAACAAAGGGATATATAATAGCGTGCGATGGAAGTGGAATTTATGGAGGTGCTTATTCATGCTCTCCAAGACTACGTATGAGTAAATGAATTGCGGATCTCGGTTGAGTTGGGTTCCGTGATATTGTTATAGACCAGCGCTTTCTCTGATGTGTTGTTGAATGATGCCTAATGGGGTTTTGAAGAGATTTTCAAAACATTCCGGAACTAGCCGTGGTCTAACTTCGTCGTTGAAACTCAAAATACTGCAATTGCTGTCGCGTAATTCTCTTACAATCCTATATGTATTTAATTATCTAACTTCAATATTAGGATGTGATTTTGCTAACATTTTTGCGGATAGTCGTTATTGCGATTTTTAAATGTCCAATAACAACACAAAAGTAAAAGTGGAAGTTTGAATACAGGCCTGGTAGGACTTTAACTTTAACTATTTTCTTAGTTAATTACATTTTGAATGATTCTAGATAATTGGAGACGTTTTAGACCATACCTTTTTGAAAATAAGTTAACAAATATCGAAATGTTTGGTGAATATTTGAATCGGTGGTTTTGATATCACCATAGAGTATAAGGTCGTATTATCAAACAAAACATTAAATCAATTGTGTGGCAATCACCAAAATATTTGAAATATTTATCTTTAACTTTGCACGTTTTAGTTATCAATTGATTGTTGGATGTATCAAAAATAATTTACTCACGGTGAAAGGACACGAGAAAAGTCTGACAAGACCGGGACTTGAATCCGGATCTTCCACATTCTATAGCCAATTGAGCTATCGTGCCACTAAGTGATAGATCGATTGGCTAGAGCAGTCATCCTGAAAATGGAAGGTCCGGGTTAGAGTGCCCATTCTGTCAGACTTTTCTTATAACCGCTTCTGCTTGGAAACATTTCTAGATGCACACGTTAAATCACCTTCCACCCTTTTCCTAATTTACCCACATCTGAAGAACATTAATTGATCGAATTCTAACCCAAATATTAGTTGGGAGGTTACTCTTTCGACGATGCTTTTACTTTAAACAAGGACACTGGTAGAAATGTATTGCAAAGGAATTGTAGTGATAGCAATGCACAGGATTTCAGAGGTGTCAAAAAAAAGTTAATATAAAATGTGAAAATAACAATGGAAAGAAACGGGGTGTATCTTACAACCACTGTGTTTCCTTGAACTCACATTTCCTTCTTTGAAAATGAATGGTATCGACGCAAACCGATTATGGAATCGTAACTTACCGTTTGCTGAGGCAACCTTTTGTGAACTTATGGCCTTTCTTTCAAGTACTATGTAGTGCTAAAGACGTTAAGACGTATCAGTTTTCAAACATAATAGGAAGACATTACGCGTAGTTTACTTACATTTAAGGAATAATTTGGATGAATGAATTGGAAAAAGTTGATGGAATTTTTGGTATATTTTCAAATGAAACCGCTCCACATCGAAATTACCTGCTTGTCTCCCTATTTATATCGAAAATGTCTGTTAGATATTTTCTATTTGCATAGCATTCGTTTGTAAGGCTGGCATGATCCTCATCCCCAACACCAATAGGTACTAAATAAAGATTAATGCGAATGACGTTTAATGATACGAGTATTGAGTTCGAGACTACTGATACGAGTATTGAGGTTGTTCCCTTTCTTCTCTGAGTCAGAAAGGATGCACAATACCCCTGCGAATAGCAATCTTAATAGCTTCCGATTCGGAGAGACCAAAACGAATGCCAGTATACAATAATTATGAGCATAATTAGTACTTTATCATCTTCCATATTATCATATCCATGAACTGGACAATGCAAAAGAATATGAGGGTCCAATTTTCCTCTAAAATAACTTTAAATATGACAGTAATGAAAAAATGGAAATAATGATTTCAGATTATTTATTGACGTCTAAAAGTGCAACGAAGTGGATTGCCTACGGCCCGCAAAGAATGTGTAGGAACTAGTACGGCCGAGGTAGCCGAGAGGTTACCGCGCTATCTCTCCAACCCCAAGGTCCTGGGTTCAAGTACCGTATAGTCGCATTTTTCCGTTAAAGAATGGTTGTTGTGTTTCGCCTGTTATTATTATTTACACCAACATTTAATTGTCCTATAAATCAACTTTTTAGGGGCACTGGGAAATAAATAAAAATAGATAGTCGGACAACCTGACTGATAGCCGCCAATTTAGCGATATTTTTGCGAGATCTAGCGACATTTTCATTCTCTTAACAACCTTTATTCTTCGTTAGCGACTTTTCGTAATGTATCGAGAATGTCCTGAGAAGTCCACCCTACTCTACCCTACTGTTAAGTAGGTATAAAACGTTTGACTTATTTGAAAATTAAAATAAAATTTTAAAATATAAACATTGCCTTTAATTCATTAAATAATTCATATTTTAAAATCACTTCGTGTGATTTCTGAACTGATATTCCATTTACAGAGGCGAGTTTAAGCTATTTTATTTTTATCTACGTTTTTCAGCGATATTTATCTGAGTTTTGCGACTTTTTAGCCAAATTTCAGGACATTTCTAAAATAAAAGAGCTAGACAAGTGAGCAACGCGTTCGACTTCGGTTGAAGCTGTCCCGGGGAACTACGTTCAAAATGATCTTAGCTGTCGAGGCATTTTCCGCTCAAAAATAAATTAAAATATATGCCCTGAATTCGACGTTGTACTTAACTACACATATGCAACACGCAGCCCAAGAGAGTACTGATGGTTACATATACCGCCTTCCGCTGAGAACCTAAGTCGAGAAAACCTGGCCTATTCCGACACTGAGGTCTAAAAAATTAATCAGAAAAAAAGGAGACAAATACGTCAAAATTTGACGGAGAAAATCACCGGCAATCCAACCCTCGAGAAAATGGTATAGCACGTCGTTGTGGTGTTCTGAGAAAATGAGATTCCGGAAAAAGAGGAAAGCGGATGAATATCGAAGAAGAGAGAACGAAATCTCTCGGCGGGGAGAGGTTAGGAAGATTGAGCGCGAGTTAGGAGGACACTGATAAAGACAGATGTTTGAGGATTATCGGGGAGAGAGAAAAAGGCACGAATACAAGGAGAATGTGGGGAAAGTAATTATAGGGAAGGAGAGAAATGAGTTCGGCTGGCAGAATAAAGGAGGTGCATAAGCGGATAAGAAAGGAGATGGCGCCCGGAATTTAGGTCAGGGATAAAAGGGCGGGAAAATTAATAGGAAAAAAGAAGGGGAATAATCGAAACAAATGAGGGGCGATAAAAGTTGATCCTCGGTGACGAAAAGGAAAAGAAGTGGAAAGGAACAAACTCGGCGTGAAGAGGTCAGGAGGAGGAAGTGATTTTTTTAATGCGAAGAAAAGTGGATGGGAAGATATCGAATGGAGAGGTCACCTTAAAAAAAGATGTGCTTCATAGAAAGGAAAGATAAAATGGCACGAGGACATCACCGATGGAGAGAGATCATTTTAAGACTGAGAAGTAGAGAGAAACTTGCTGCGGGGATCGATAAGAAGGGATGCTTTTGTGCGAGATTCTTCCGCGAGCGGAAGTGCTCAAAAATATCAGCATGATACACATTTTATTTTTTGCTAACCTACACATATATATGAGTTCTACCTTTCGGTAAGTTCACGTGCCCTAATATTTCCCATTCAACGACATTTCTTTCGTTTCCTGGTAACTTACCCCACCCTTTATGTCATCTAACATCTTTTCTATTTGACTTTTACTCTGTTTTTCCCCTTCCGCTCTCAATAACATTCTTTAGCAATCCCTCTCCCCTCAATATTTGGCCAACCTGTTTCCACTGTGAACTTTTAATTATTTCAATTGAAAATCTCACTCCCACGACCATCACTAGTACCTCTGTGTTTTTCTTTTTTTTCCTAGCGACCCAATTTACCCTTTCCATTCTACGCCATACCACAACTCACAGACCTAATATCTTTTGATATCCTCCTTCCAGGTCCAAAAGCAAATACATACCATTTTGAAAATAATTTCTGGAAGAAATTACATCTTTAAGATATGTAATGTGATACTAATATTTTCAAGGCAATAATGGACATGGAAGTGTTAATGGTATGGAGACTTGTTAAGGATTTCAATGAGTTTCAAGCGGTTCGCAAACTTCCAAAATGTAAGTACAATAATGATTTCATCCACAATAGAACCTGTCATGGAGATCTGCACTGATTAAGATTTCCATAAATTAAGATTGATCCCCGCAAAAGATAAATTGCAAGTTTGCAGCTATCTAATCTGCAATAGTGACATATTATATATTTAGGTCTGCTTAACACGTAAGCTAACATAAGCTTTGCAAAAGAATAGAAGTGTACTGGGGCAGATTGGAATTCAAGAAGCGTGGCATTGTCTCGCTCAAGGAGCCGTTACTCGTATATAAGTGAATTCCTTGCATGTGCCGAGAAACGGCCTATTGAAAACACGTTTAATGTCAACCAATCAGGTGTGATATCGATGAATACAATTTTCAGCATATCATATTCCCTTCTCCTCCTTATTTATAAGAATATCATCATCAACGGATATTTTAAATCTGAGGTCGAACGGGCGTTTCCCCGACCGTATATCTCTACTCTGAGATTCTTATTGTCTCATCATTCCTATGTATGTACATACTTGATGATCTCTCTACCCCTTCGGTCCACTGGTCTTCTCCTTGGTCTCTTCACAGTTCTTGGTGTCCAGTTAAGAACAAATAACGTTCAACAGTTGTTATTTATTCTCCCCACATGTCCTGCCTACATCTATTAGACCTTATTTTATCAATATATCTATGGGGGGTTAGGAGCCATGGAGTATACACTGCATTGCTTAAAAACCAGGGATGGAAAAAAGACTTCCCAAAATCCAATGAAAATATAAAGTGATTTTTCTAACATGCGTAACCTGCAAATTTCCAGGGGCGTTTGTTTAGCATAGATACAAGCGGCTATCCTATCGCATACTTTCGTTTATCGTTTTCTCTGTTCTCATGGAGGGGGGGGGGGTTTGAACCCCCAAAACCACCCCCTTGGGTACCCCTCAGTAATACAGTACTCAAGAATATCTAGATGGCTAGATTCGACTATGTATTAACACTTAGATTTCGATACGGATAAAGTTTTTAAGTCAGGGAAGGAAACTTTTAAGTCCACCTTCTCTCGGAATCAAACGCAGACTAATTTATAAAGATAGGGAAAGAGGTGTTTTTTTTCCACGGGGTAGCGATAACATGGACAGACGGGCGAAGCGAGTCGAAATGACTTCAGAAAAAATTAAAATCGAGTCGTGGGAGGGCGTCCTCGCATTGAACGCATTCATCCACGCGTTTTGCTCTTTCATTGGCTTTTTTTGGAATCGAAAAAGAGAGATCGGATGGGGTGGCCTCGCGTTACAAAGTAACTTTTTTTATTGCGGAGGGAGAAATGATTCGAAGCGAATGCAACTAAAATGGAATGGAAATTACTCGGAGGGGAAAAAATAACGGCTGTTACGGCCGAAAGCCACGGAAATTCATTCATTTCCGAGCAGATCTCCTAATCGAAATGTAGTGCCGCTGGAAAAACGCAGGTGGAGGTGGATTAAATTATTGTTATTGTTTCCATTAACATTGTCACCGACGATATTACAATCATCATTATCGTTGTTATTCTTGTTGTTGATGTTCTCGACGCTGCGAAGTTGATAAATCAATGAATTTATGTCTCTCCGCTTTGGAATTCTCACTTCCCAGGTTCCGAAATGTTACCTTTATACACATTTTAAAACTGCTTTACGGGAAGTGCTTCGGGCAAAATTGAGGAAAATGAGTCCCAACTAATATTGTACCTGTTTTAAATGCTATGCCTCGGGGATAATGGGTAAAATATCATCAAAAACAGATAAAGAATGCTGTCAAAAATATATATAAGAGGAATTGGAAAAAGAGAGAACTTTTAAAATCTAATCAAGTTGAATAATTACATCAAATTATTTTCTAAACGATAACAAAGTAGCGGTAAAAGCAGAAAACAAGTATAGATAAATATCATTAAAAATAAACACTCAAACAAATTTTAATTTCGAAATAGTAAATTATATAAATTACATTAATTTATTTGTATATTTTTAATATACGTCATAAAATATTATCATCAATATTTAATTTGGCATTTCGTAATAATTACGAAAAATGTATAAGGGAAATTGGAGGGTCGAATATTATGGGGAGTGGGTTTGCTGAAGTGTCTAATTGAGGGTAGAATGCATAGAAAAAGACAGAGAAAGACAGACAAGAGATGCTAGATTACATAAAGATGGAGTGAGTTACCAAAAACGGAAAGGTTTCGAAGGAAATGGCTTTAATCAGGGAATGCCAAGGCACATGATCTACCGAAAGGTAGAATACTTACGTAATGGATAAAATTTGGTGATATTATTCCCTCAACTTCTCTATTCTCTCTAATTCTTTCCTTAGACGGGTTTTCCACTGAGCGTAATCTCCCATGGGTTACCTTTTCCAACCTCCTAATCCATTCTTTCTTTTCGTTGTCCCTGATAAAGTATGCATGCCTTTCTCATTCATTATAGCAACACTTTTTACAGTACGGTAATTATATATACTGTTCCAGCATAATGCAATAACTGTAAATTCCCGTTTATACGCTAGATAATAAATTATTTAGGGCTTATTCCTTTCTCGTTGCTTAGGAGAATACGCAAGTGATCGATTCAAAAACCACAACATATTAAATTAAAATGAATCAGTCTAAAACCACCGCCCAACCAAAGCTTACTTTAAAATTAATTTGGCGCTACACCAGGAATTGTAATGGGCGTATTAAGCATTATATTCAATATTTGGGACAAAAAGTAGATGATTTCAAACTCTGACACAATTCTCCAGTCGAGCGGGTATTAGGAGGCCAGAGCTGTATCTTTGGGTGAACATCTGGCCTAAATCAATTTTACATCTTAAGCTGTTCCAAAGTCATAATACCATCGTATGTCTAGAATCCATAATACGTGACCGTAATTCCAATCATGATAGCGAAAATACGGATTGCAACCAGAGCGTTCATAATAGATAGGGAATCAGAGCCAAGGGCCTATGGTATTTAAAAAGTCTCACGAATGTTAAAGTGAAGGTAAATGGAGACCGTTCAATGCTGACTCAGTGTCTCCGCTCAAGAAATTTCATCCGAAACGCTCATCTGTACAATATTCGAAAAAGTAAGCTTAAACCACCGAGAGTGTTTACGAAATACCAAATTAGGATTTACTAGAAACTTTTTGTAACACAAGTCTCGAAAAATCAAGATAAGGTTTAAAATATGAAGGTTAATTTCTAGCCAGAAATCAAGGATAATGCTCAATATAATCACGGTTAATTCCTAGCCAGAAATTAACCTACAGTATATTGAGGGGATTTATTGATATTTATCATATTTTATTTATTGATGGAATGGAATCGCCTTCTTCGATGGTAATCGGCAATAGCAATCTGTTTGCGGAATACGTATATCAATTTTGATAATTTTACCATTTGTTTAAAACATAAATTTTACTTTTGATATATCTTTTATATTTATAGATTCTATTTGGACAGAAAATATCGACCAAAACGTCAACAAAAAATGAAATGAAACAAGTAACGTTACGATAGAAAAAGTTCCCTGAAAATTCTAACGCGAATGTACAAAAACTTGTATTTCCTTTTTGTAAAAACATATCATCCTATACGACATCATCTATGCGACGAAGTCTTCCCCCATTTTTCCTAAAGTCACGATTACGAGAGAAATGTAAACGGGTTAGTTTTCCTTAATTAAAGGGAATATTTACTACACGCTCGGGTCATCAGAGATAAAATGTATCCCATGACGCCCTACTTTTAAATAATATAAATATCACGAAGGACATCTTTGTCATGCACGTACATCCGTAGGACTTGCGTCACGGTCACGATGAGTGCACTGAAATTTTTCGATGAATCATGCAACTGCTTTATTCTACTTTACGGTGATAATTTTATTCTTCGGAGTTACATGGCACAGTAGAATTATCCTATAGAGTACATTTTTCTGGGTTACATAAGACGAAACTGATGTTTTTCATGAGTTTTAAGGGGATGATCCTTTACCTTATTCTGTAAATAAGTTATTTAATTCCTATAAATGATTCCATATAAATGATATATAAAAATAAATATCAACTATATTTTAAGATAAACGCGAAATTGTTATTAAGGTGTCATAAGATATTTCATGATTGCACATTGCCCAAAAGATTGTCATAGTCATCTATTACTCATAGATTTTTATATTTGTCTATTGTTTT
The DNA here is from genome assembly GCA_000376725.2 of Ladona fulva. Taxonomy (NCBI): domain Eukaryota; kingdom Metazoa; phylum Arthropoda; class Insecta; order Odonata; family Libellulidae; genus Ladona; species Ladona fulva. The sequence continues at coordinate 694,587 of KZ308390.1, forward strand.
AGTTTGCAAATAATTTAACTCCGAATTCCCATGATATACAATGGGTAAGAATTTTGGATGTATGAATAGACTCTAGACCTGATTACGGCATATTTTACAGAAAACCGTTACTTCATGAATTCCTTTTTTTAATATATTTCTCATTCGTTACATCATTTTATAATTCACAATTATTTAGCAAAAATCCACCTCGTTTTATTGCGGAGCAGTATTCCTTTGAATATGACCGCATTTATTGACTCTGAGATTTTTAGCATGATAAACTGAGTAAGTACTGAAAGGTTTCCCGTTTTTCCAACCCCTTTTTCATATTCCGCAAGTCACCTCTGTTGAATCCATCTAAATAACACCAATTTGACGCGATTCCGAACATGATATTTGCAGTTTTGCACCTTCCCCATTCGAAACGAGTTCATTACCGAAGTCGAGAGTCCATCCACGTCCAAGAGTCCTCTGCCCAACAATCTTCGGACGAGACCTTCCAATTTTTTACTCCTGGATCTCGTTAGAATGTGCGGATAGCTCTCGGATAAATACGCCAAATGTTGCGGTGATTACGTTTATTGTGGACTATTGTGTGTTTTACAGAACGCGCCGCGGGAAAAAAACGCCGGGGAGACGATTGAAAAAGTTGCCGTTATCTCATTTTCTCCTTTAACCCAAAGGGAATCTTTTTTTCGCCCTCCGACTCCCCTTTCAATCTCCCAAAGGCACATTTTACACATTAATTCCGTCTATTCCGGGAACACAAAAAAGAACCCGTCTCATCCTTCCTAATTCACCTACAACCGCCAACTTCTCCTGGCCCGAAGCCTTTCATCTAACTTGTCGAATCCCGCTCGCACTTCATTCTCTTTAAGGGACCTCCAGCCTTTCCCCTTCGCAGTCTTTGTCAACTTAACCATGGAGAATGAGTCGAAGGCGGATGATGAGAAAGAGATAGGTAGGAAAGGGACAAAGAAGGAAAAAGGGGGGAAAAAGTCTGGCTGGGGAGTTGTGAAAGTATTCGAGAGCTGGTCCGCCGGGAAAAGGTGCCTCTCCACTATTGGGGAATGGAATTATATTCTCGGCGGCGTTCCCTCAAGCTGACGATGTTTTCGACAGCGTTAATTTCGAATTTTTCGAGTGTTATTGTCGCCGAGCGTTTATTGGACGGTTGGGGTTCTGCGGTTCGCGAGGGCATTTTTAAGTATTGACGGAGGAGCCATCGCCAAAATGTTGACAGCGGCCGCGGAAACGAAAATGTCGGTGTGTATCGGAAACTGATACTCTTTCGCTCCCGTTTGTTTATATTTTTGACGTATTCAGCGTAATATTACGACGAATTAATGAACTTCTCTGAATGGAATACTATTGACAAAGCTGGTCACCAGTAATGAACTCATCAATTTCCCTTATACTATCTTCGCATTTAGCGCTTTTATTGCTATCTTTACACTGACCTGTTTTGGGACGGTAACATTCGTATTTCATAATGTACTTTTTCTGTTTATTTGTAATAAAAATTTGCTTCTGATTTTTATGCCTATGAAATAATGTATCTATGCCATTTTGATTGCTTTTCGGATGTGATTTAACCCGCCTTTTCCTTTAATTTTAGTTAACTAACGGTAGGTTTCGCAAATTTTTCACACCGCCCTACTTCTGGCTGTTTTACTGCTGAGGTTATTTTTTCCTAAGTGCAAACTTGGGTTTTTAAACCCACACAGTGCATTTTTTCGAGCTCTCAGTTAAAATTTCATACGGCGAAGGGTTCCATGTATGAAGATAGTCCTAAACTCGTCCGAATAAAGCCGCAATATTAATATACTATTATTATTTGAAATATCGGAAGTGGCATCTAGTGTGCCATTATATTGTGCGCACTGTCGCCAAGAATTATTACGACAATAAATACCAAGCTAACGTGACCGCTCTTCCTTTAAACGTACCATATATACTTCTAATGACTGCAGATTTTTATGGAGTCAATTTAGTGGATTTAGGTATCAATACCACTACATTTTCAGTATCAATTGAATGCATTACTTTCTCCTTCTTGAACTATTATGAACTTTGGACAACGACCCAAATTTAAGCAATGCACCTCCTTGCACTATAGCAGTGAGATTACTACCCAGTTCATCCCGAGGTAAGATTTAAACCCTTGATAATGAAATATGCTAAGCACTGGCTCACGTTGCCTCCCTCACTAACTCCCATACTCCTTTCGAATTTAAAGACGAGTGTACGTTTCCAGATGACGAATTTTTTCCAGTTTTAGATCATACCTAACTCTTATACCTTAAGGTAGTTCAATGTGACCCAAAACACCTCATATACATCCCTTTCCTTTTGTTCTCGAATACTACCCTCTTCCATGTCAATATCCAAAAACTCTCAATCATCCAGTCCAACTCATCGTTGGGCTCCCAGTTAGTCAAGTGGCAACGCGGTCGACTATCGGTCCCGGGTTCGATCCCCGGTGGGGGCATACGTGCGAAATGAACTTAGCTGTCGAAGCACTCCTTCTCTAATGATAGTCCTGCTACTACTTCCAACTCATCGAAAGTATAGCGGTCTTACGCAAATCAACGGCTTTTAAAGTTACGAATTTCTTGGTTCTTAATCGCGAGTCTTCCATCTCTCTATATGTTTATCTTCCCCAAAATTCCATTCTAAAACTCCCTAAACACTATCTCAATAACTTAACCAACCCTCAATATGATTCAACAAACCTCGCTCCAGATCTCCCCGCTGCCTTTCCCCTTAAATCCTACCTCCAATTACTTTCTTTAGCTATCTTTATATTCAGTAATTGACACACAATTTTTCTATCTCCGTTTATTTTACTCAACCGGAAACTTTTCTTATTCTGGGAATAAACAGAACTCATCGCTAAGAAATTGCAAAACCGATAATTGCTTCTGATATCGGAAATGTTTCCTCATTCAAACATCTCCTCCAATCAATCGTACCGCTAATTACGACGCGGGTCAAACCAAGCAAAACGTGCCGGGAATCGAAGGGAGGCCTTCCAGTTCCGACGCATACACCACCCACATCACCCTCATTCCTGCTCCACGAAAAAGTTAACTCACGCCCAGACGCACACGCACGGAAATTTCCTGCGGCGCTTTTTTCCAAAGGGAAAGGGAGATAGAAAAAGAGGAAAAACAGAGGGCGAACGAAGGGGTTGCGGGAGGTGAGGGGGCGGCGTCGGAAAGTATTCAAAGAAAACTGGAGAGAGACTTGGGAAACGAAGAGAAGGGAAGATAGCACAAAAACGGAGATGAGTTGGCAGGAAAAGTGCCAAGTTGTGGAGAGCGGGTGGAAGGGGAGGATTAAGAAGTGGCGGGGTGGAAAGTACAGGGGGAGGAATACTAGGTGGGGTATACTTCGAGGGAATACTAGTGGGGAACACTAGGGCTGGAGTACTGAAGTACTGGGAAGGTATAAGGGGTAGATGAGAATCCACAAAGCAAGAGTGAAGATCCGAACCGCAAAATCCCTTTCTTGGATGAAGACATTTGGGCAGGGGGTTCAATGATGTTTGCTACCTTTGTACGCCCAGAGAAGCCATGAAAAAAGAGACATTAAAGTATATTGAACTGTCTTACATGAATTCCATTACTTCCTTGTTGCTTTTAGAAAGAACGGCTTAGAGGTGCTTCACACTTTCTCTTTTCATCTTTCCAGGTGTGTCTTCAATTTTTTACGCTCCTTTGATTCGAAGATTGAATGGCTTTGTAGCGATTCTTATCTCGGCATATTTTTAACGCTTCCACTCCGACTTTATGGGACCATTCTTAACAACACCAATGGTGGATTATGACGTATACAGTTCCGGAATTCATTACCCCGTCGTTTATTTAGGTCCAAATTTTCGGAGCTGCGATTTTAATATCGACAGTGCCGTCTGGTGCCGCTATTTTTATGGTCCTCTTGTCCGCCGCAATGATAATATTAATATAAGAACAAGTTTGATGTATTTTTGGTAAATATATATCTAAAGCAATATTATGAGTTTCAAGGAAAAAAGAAGTGAGTAATAGATGTAATTTTTAAGGTTCTATGTTGATATTATATAAACGATTGGTTTTCGACGTTTTTCTGTTTACAACATCGACATTTTTGACACCCAATAATTGGATTTTCAGTATTTTTATTTCAGTATTCTAATTTTTTAATTTTATATTGTGAATTACTTAGCCCGAGAGGTATATCATCTTCTACATGTATTACTGGCCATTTTACGATGATGACGATGCGGGTCTGGGATGCTATGATGACAATTTAGTAAGATTATTCGCATTTTAAGAAATGTCGGCCTTGGTGGCCGAGTTGTTAGCATGCTAGCGCTCCCACGCAAATGTCCCAGGTTCGAGTCCTGGTTAATCAGACATTTCTGGTTGGAGAATGTTTGTGTGTGCGACTACGATTTTATCTATAAGATTTGGCGGCAGAAAGGGCATTCGGTCGTAAAACAGCGCGCCAAAAAACTTCATTATCACAAATCATCAGCCGTTGCCAAAAGTAAATGTGAAACGGAACTAATTAGTCCCAATTCAGCCCAAAAATAAAGTTGTATGCATGTATAAGTAATGCGAAAATGCTAAGAAAAGGAAAAATGAAATTTCAAGAAAGATTCATTAGAACTAGAATAAAAAGTACTTCGCAAATTTCCAAAAATTTACGAAGTTCTTCTAATTTTAGTTCAGAATGTCTTTCCACGAAATACGGCCTAGCATGATCGAAATATTCATTACTCAACTTGTGGATTATCGTATTTACCAGAACCGTGAACGCGTAGCTTCCGTAGTAGAATTATTATTTTTTTACCAAGGATAAACAGATGTGAAAAATAGTGACATATAGTGTAGATATATAATACCTGCCCGGAAATCGGGAGACCTTGGTTCGAGTTCCTATCATGTCACTATTTTCACATCTGTTTACCATTGGGTTTTAAGGCGCACTCCTCAATGTGCAGAGTAAATTCCACCTCCTTTCCTATGTCATTTGTTTGATTGGGAAAGGAGAACTTTCAGCTACTTTTAACAATTCCATTTTAGATTTACCCTTCCGGTGGATGAAACCTACCGATATTGCCCGAGACTACAATTGAAAAAAGGATTTTTCAAAATTCGCTGAGGGTTTGGTGACGAACACGAAAATCACATTTCTGATTACTTTTATAGGGTGCGGGATTCTTGATATTCGACGATAACCTAAGAAACTCAACACAAACAACACCGAAGTGAAGCTAGTTTCTTGTTTAGGAAAGGTATGACGAAAATGGAAATGAAAGTCGGATACCTTTGGACCCCTATCTCTTGCCCTTTCCATCCTCCTTCACCCCTTTTCTTCATCGGAAACCCCATCTTTATCAATCTCCTACACTCCATCCTTTCGTATATATTGCTTATTGTTTTCTAGGTAAACAAAAAAGCTTTCCCCAATTGAATACACGATAAACAATTCACTTATTCGGTAAACAGCGATTCCCTCAGGAGAAGAAGGAATTTTCTTCTCAAAAAGAAGGTAAAATATTTGTGAACGAAACAAAAATCGAGAGGGAACCAGCCGTGAAATGAAAATTCGAGGAAGGTAAATGAATTTTCGCTGTTCCCTGCCCTTATATCTCTTTTTTATCCGAATTCCTGTAGGGGAGATCGAAGCTACATGTCACAAAAATTGCTTATCACACAGTTATTACCTACGGTATAGGATGGGACATAAGGTTTCGGAATTATTGATGAGTCAACGATTAAATATCTTCAGATCAGAGTAATTTCGTAAGGTCTTGAGTTAGATGATGCACATATGCAGATTCCATATATCCATATGATTATTTGCTGAAGCAATCTCAAAAAGTACGAGATTATAGTAATTCTAAAATACAATGGTGTCTTAACTATCCGAGCCGTGGCTATCCGAACATGTTAAAAAATTAACTCTCAATCATAAAGTAAGGAGTAACTCAACTTACAAAGGTATTGCAAACAGGCGTCTGCTACAATTCTCCTCCGTACCGTGTGCGGAAGAAAAGTTGAGACATGCAAAGCGAGAATGTAAAAACGATAAATGTCAGTCGTTCACTTTATCTTGGGCCTACTTTTTTCATTTAAATAATAATGCGACGTTGCCACCATACAATTGTTCACTTGTAACGTGTATACTTCATAATTGTAATAATATTTATTTGATACACAAACAACATTAACGCCCTGTCAGACTAACAGTCAGTCGACAGGACGGATATGAGCAAAATGGATTTACACATATCAGAAATTAAATTACAAATTATTGCTGCTCGAGGCTCACACGAAATGAGATAACAAACGAAGGTACTGAAATTAAAATGAGAAAAATAAGCGAAAAATTGTAGCGAAGACAAAATGATATCAATAACACAAAAGAACTGTCAAAATACTTTTTAATATCTAGAAGATGATGAAAAATAAATGAAAATGCGATAGAAACATTATATTTTTGGACATAATAATTGTTTTAGGAATTAAAAATGTATAATTGTAGCAATTTTCAGAATTATTGATGGCTTCGAACGTACATTTCTAAATATTCCATAGATTAGGTACAAGGTACTCCAGTCTACGCTAGCCATACAAGTTATAGAATTTAAGAACTTAAAAACGAACAGTACACGTATTATAAACTATGTTTGGCGGAATACAATAACAGGAGTTTTGGTCAAAATTGCTAAGTATACATCGGTGAAAAATGCATTTCGGGGACATAAAGTTTAAATAATAATTAGAATAATTAGGTACCGACATTAGACCACAACAAGTGAGAAAAATCAAAAATAGTAATAATATTTTTTTATCTTTTTTTTTAATCTTTGGTTGAGGAAAATCAAAAATAATAATAATTTTTAAAAACATTTTTGGTAATGTAAAACATAGCCTTCCGAGAATCCGACTCGCTGCATGTTTCCCGGGGAAAATAGTTAATAGGCACCGGTGCGAGCGATTAAAGCTAGGGAAACATAACCTTCGATTCGCGCGAGGGAAGCGCGAACGAAAATATTTCCGTAAAGCACTGGCGGAGCGACGCCGTCGACAGCGGGCGGAAAGCTTCGCTGTGCGAGAACATTCATCGAAAGAAAAACTCCGCGCATAAATCCAGCGATTCGCGAATTCCGGCTCACATTTTTCTCCCGCGCCGCTACCCATCATCAGCGAACGACACGTCAAAGCACACTCCATTGGCACCTCTTCCAAGATACGCGAGAGTTAACATCATTTTTTCTTCGCTTCGGAATCGTCCCGCGCCGTTTGTTTCACCGCTCGTATTTCGACCCGCCCCCCCAAACCGCCGCCCCCGATTCCACCCCTTTGCCCGCCATTTCTCACCGCGCCAACCCTCACAACTCTTCCGAAAAGGCGGCGCGTTGCATTGTGGGAGCCAGAATGGGCACCGTTGGCAGTGGTTCGAAGGAGGAAGGGGCATTAGGCAGCGTGTAGGTGCGAGCTATGGACAATTCGTGCGTTGGCAAGCGGGACATAAAATCGAGTCCCGATGGCTACGGAGATTGGATGGAGATGTACCCGAGGGAAAGGGAAGAAAAAGGATAAGATTAGGGGAATTTTGGGGAGAAGAGGATGGAAGGGGGAAGGTGATGGAAGGTTTGGGGGGCGCCGGGGTTGTGCGAAGGGTTTTAAAGTAGAGGGATAACGTCAGGGTGGCGATAGGGAAAGCATAACAGGGAATAGATTTGAAGGGAGAGAAAAGGTGAGAGAAAAATACGGGAGAGCGACAGACCTGACAGTTGTACAAAAGGCCTCATTAGGGGAAACGTGTGAGCCTGTGGGATTACTTACAGCGAACTTAGGATGGCGTAGACAGGGCCGGTCATAGGCATTTAGGCGCCCTAAAAGGGCGTTTCGCCTGAGATAGTTCATCGCCTCTAAAGGGCAATGTATTATGACTTGGAATGAATTTTATTTATCATCATAAGAGTATAAAATATAAGAGTAATAAATACTAAATAAAAACAAATTGATAAATAGGATAATAACAAATTAATACTAAATAAATGTGTACATAGATTAATACAAAATGAAAATAAATAGAGAAACTAAACATTTTATACAGATAAAACGGTGGGAAAATTACTGATATTATAATCTTAACGATCACGAAATTATACATTAATTATACCCCTTCAAGGAAGATCGCTCATCTATTTTTTTTTTACTTTGTCTTCTGGTGATAATGGAATTCCTCAACACCAAGGCAAGATATGAGTAAATTATTGTAGCTAAAAGATGTAGAAATTAAATCTCCTCCTCTTTGAAAAGTGATAAATTTATGTTCCCTGTAAAACACTTGGTAAAAAAAATGGGAAAGTCAATGCAATGCCTGTTTCTCGGTGCAGTCAAAATCCAGAATTCCAAGAGAATCCTCGACCCCTTCACCGGTAGCGTCCAACACCGTCGAAAATGGGATAAAAGTTATTAAGAGAGATAAGTAGTGAGGTAATTTGATTTTGCTTTCCTAACAGTGACAAAATTCTGAGTAAGAAAACTTCCACGTGAGTGTTCCACACTCTATGAATAGTACTTCTAATTACTTTGAAAGATACGTCACCCGCAGGAATGCCATATTTAGCATCATTCATTCCGATTTCATATCACCCTGCGAACACGACTGAGATTAAATGAAATAAACATTCATTAATAAGCAAAGAGGCTCTCAGTTGACCTAGATGGCAGTTCGTTCACTTTTGATGACATTGCGGTCCCGGGTTCCATTCCGGGGACATATGGGCTAATCGACCTCGCGGTCTAATCTCTTTTAATACTAGCATGTAAACCATATTTTTAAGAATACGAAACGTGCAATAAAGTCCACAGTAAAAAAGACTTCGCCTAGTCCCCTATTAGATTCCATTGATTACCTTAACAAAGAGCTATTTCGGGCGGAGTAACGACGCATACCGAAAAAACTCAATTATTCCAGCAGTGAACATCCACGACAGAAAAGAGAAAGGAACACGAACGGTGGGGTGAAAAAGCAACCGATTATTTTCGGGGAGGGGAGATATGATTTTGAAAGAGATGTTCTGAGGCAATAACAACCGAGCGCCCAGAGTTTTAACCCCTTGTAAGCAAGTTTGGTTGGAAACGCACGCACACGACCAAGGAGCGTAAGAGAACGGGGAAAAAGCGTAAGATATCATTTAAGCTCGGCCGGCGTACGAAACTCACGCCCTATTTGATTTCTGCGTGAGCAATCGTTTTTTCTTTTCCGGAGCATTCCGTAAATATCCGAGCGTAGCCTTGTTCCGCCTCTCGCGCAACCTGCAAGATTAGTTTTTAATGATAAAGAATGCTCCTCGGGAGATTGTAGCTCGCATTTGCCGAGGAGGGGATGATCGTGGGTAAGGGCGTGGCATAGCTAGGAGTGGGAGTGAGGAAAGGGGTAATTTTCGTGAGAAAGAGGCAGAAAGTGGAAAGATGTTTACCTGGAGGATTCGGAGTAAAAGCAGCCTTTATATGCTTAACTGAAATTTTCTGTGCATCGCCGCAAAAGAATCGCACTTGAAATCAACGAAAACCGTATATACACCAGTTACATCGATCTCGCATACATCTCGACCTCCTAAAATGTGGGCAGAGGATCCCAATTTTTTTTCGTACATCCAATGGATGTCGAAACTGTATTTTTATGCGTTTGTACGTGTTGTAGCAAGTATTGTGTATCATCACGTGTACAAATTCACCTGCATTTCCTTGCAGCCAAAGTATAGACGCACTTTCCTGTTGAGAAATCCAGAGAAAGCAGGGCGAACAAAGAAAAGGTTAAGTAAAATAGACATGGAACGCATCACTAACCGTTGTTTTTACTAACCGTTGATTTTATCTTAGCAAAATCACTTCTACAGTCTTGATTATTGCACATTCGTCCTTTTATTTTATTTTCTCATATTTTAAATATTGTTTATACTAGGGCATCGGGATAGCCTTGTGGGTAACGCGTTCGACTTCGGTGGTTCTGGGCTCGATTTGGTGGAGGCTCACGTGCGAAATGCCCTTAGTTGTCGAAACGCTTTTAAAGTTCCTTATTTATACTAGTTATACCCACATTAGATGTGAAATGAAACCATAAAAAGGTAATATCCACATCAAAGTAGATCTAATAAATCCGACCTTTAGAATTAACCGAGAAGCTCGACTATTATTTTGGAATGTACGGTATATCTCACGGCTACTTTTCGTTGGTCATCTTGCCTTAGGTATGAGTGGAGAATCAGTTTTCTCATGCGAAGTCATCAAACTGTATATGTAACCGTGTGGCCGCACTCGAGGTATAGATTGCTCAAATTTAAATTTACGAATCAAATTTGTAGATAAAAGAATTAAATTCATAGCCACGTCAACTAAAGGAGGGCATATTTCATTTAATTTCATTTGATGGTCTTAATTTTTCTTACAATATAATTTTCAGACTCAGTCCATTTAAAATGAGAAAGAAAAGACCGCACTGAATGTTAAAAATGGCCGAGTGTTATCAGAAATCCGTACGCATTTCAATTCTGGTCTGGGGTGAGCTATGTGGGTACGACCGAATAAAATCTTCAAGGCAAATGATTACTACAACAGGAACACGTAAGAGTAAGAGACTGTATTAAGATAAATTATGTATGCTCTCAAATGTACGTACTTTGTTGAAGTTTATACCCCATGTAATACACGTGTGCCATGCCGAAGGAAGATGATTCGTCACGGAACCGTATCCATTTATTGAACTATTTGCTGTAGGAGCCAAATCCAAAAGTATTTGGTAATGCTAAAAACTTTAACTCTAAAATTCTTATTGTCATTGCAAATATTCGTTGCTATTCAGCCATGATATGTTTGATGATCGCTTAACGTGCCAAAGATACAAAGTGCATTTTATTAATCGCGGAAAGCTTTTTTATTCTTGGAATTCATACTTTTGAGTTTGTTACCACGTTTTTGCCACGTTATATTGTAGATGGATATTATTTCACTGATGAAATGCTCCGAAGCGAACTGTGCATACTTTTAATTGGAAGGTTTAGTTTTGTAAGCGATCGGAAAAAAATAGTCATTACAGTAAAATGGAAAAACTCATGTTCGTGACGCTTTCTATGGAAATACGGTATTAGAGAAGAATATACCAATTCCTTTTCCCGGAAAGGTAAAAGGGATAAAATTGTAAATCCGTTGCTTTCTGCTATTGCGGGATGCTAACCCAAAACTTCATGTCTGAATCTTTCTTGTTTGAAGTCAATTCGCTTGTTCCAAAAAGCTTCGAGCGCTCTCTGAAGAGCATTTTTTAAGATCGTTCTCGTTTCTCCCATAAACGAGGTGGAGATTTCAGCATTTTTCGGATTGTGCTGCGCATCATCTGTTTATGGAAAGCCGATAATACGTTGGACGGAGTATCGTTCTTTAAGGTTACCCCTGACGTAAAATAAAGTTGGGAAAACAGATAGCTCATTTATGGATGTGTATTTCGCTCCGAGCAGAACATGTAGGAACGATTATCGGATTTCATTACGAATCTCTGTACTCTCTGTTGATAATTAGCCAATTGAGAACGTGAATTGCTCAAAATTGTACAAAAATGTGACCGATGTTTGGAATTATAATTTTTGCAGAGCGAGACGACCTGCGCTGACATTTATTGTTTGTTGCCTATGAAATAGCGAATAGTTTTCCTTTAAACTGTAGTATAAGAATGAATAGACATTGTGCAGATTAAATAAACAGTATGCAATAAAAACTGTACAAGAATGAGTAAGTTTTCAGTACTAATACTCGTTATTTTAACGGAAAATTGAGTTTTTATTTAGGATTCTAAATTGGAATATAACCCTGACTTCTTCCGTTATTTTTTCGTTTACGAACCGATTTTTCTACATATATTAAGCATTTATTTATAGCGTTAGATAGTATTGGCTAGTAGTTGATTGGATTTAAGAATATTTCAACAGTATCATTTTGTCTTAAGATATTGCTTTCTATATAATGTTAGTCGTCAAAACAATAGCCTGAATGTAGACAGCCAAAGTAAAGTAAATACCCCATTTACTTAATACAAGTATTAAGTAAAGTTTATGCACCTGAAGTACAACTGGAGTAATACATTTTATTAAACGTAGAATCTTCTTGTAAATTGGTAAAGGCAGCACAAGAAACAAAAAAACTAATGAAAATACATACCTTTACATAAAGAACAAAAGACGTATGTAAGGGAAGGAGGGTAACAGCAATAATTTTACGAATAACCTCGTGTCAATTCGGGTGAATGTTAGGCTTCGATGTCTACCCATACAATTAATTCACAGAAAGTAAGGAGGTACATTGTAAAGGAAAAAAGCTGTTGGGGTTGCCTACCTTGGATGAGTGAAATGTGATTACTGGTATTGTGTGTATATATATATATGTGTGTGTGTTTCTTGTGAGAGGGTCAAGGTATATTAATCCTTAGACTGCGTAAGATTTCGAAATTTTTCCGATTAGCTGATTTTTTAGTTGTAATTGAACCATATGTCAACTAAATAATGTGGAAATTATTTCTCATAGTCTCATATTTTTACGGCTTACCTACGGAGTGTATGTAAACAAGGCCATATTTAACGAAGAAAAGGAAGGCTCCCGGATAGCCAAGTGGGCAACGCGTTCCATTTCGGTGAAAGCGGTCTCGGGTTCGATTCCCGGTGGGGGTCTACGTGCGAAATGACCAAAGCAGTCGAAGCACTTTTAACAATACTACTATACTACTACGAAGAAAAGGAAAAATGCCGAAATCGTCAACAGACGATGGGTCAAAGCAGTCAAAGGGTTAAATCACGAAATAAGGAAGTATACGAAAGTGCGATTGCAAGAGCCTCCGATGGAATTTAAATAACAGTCACAACGAGTATATAGCCCTTTATGTAGGTATGATCTTACGGATCGTATTTATTAGAAATCATCATCAAACAAACTTTTATAAAATAACTGAACCAATCTTTGGCACATGAAATTTAACAACATTCCAACAACAACGACAAATGGGCAGTTACTTGTGTGATACTTGTCAGATCACATCGGCATCTGATTTTCATTCTCAACTTTTGAAAAGATTTACATTTGCTATTTATACAATTTTTATTTTATTTTTTTAATTTTAACTTTCATTTCTCGCTGTGCTTTCGCGGGTTTTTCTAACCCCCCTTTTTGTGTGGGTTTTTCTACCACCCTCAGTTTTGGAGATTTTCCCATAAACAAATGTTTTTGTTTATTTGGGAATTTTAAATTTGTTGTAAATTCTTTTTAGAAATAGTTAATTCCAATGTGGGATAATATACGAGGTTAGGTGGAAGAGAAGCCCACTAGCGCCTAACCTCGCCATTAAAGGTTCTAATAATTATAATAATACCATTTCGCCGCATTCGAAAATATAATTTGCCTGAGGGTGGTGTAAATAACCTCTCTGGAAACTTAACTTTAACTTTAAAGATAATCTCTGTGATACAAAAATTGGTGCCATAAACGAGATTCGAACCCGATATAAAATCGCTGAAAAGTGAAGGCGCGAATCCTTCAAACTTATTTGGGAAGGAGAGAGAGAATGCAATTACTGAAGATTGAATGGAAAAATAACGGAAATAATGCGGAGGCAGAGAATTGAAAATCGGCCGTGAAAAGTTGAATTTAACGAAGGCAAACAAATGAATGGAGACACTGCGACGAGCGAATTCAAAAGCATTAAGCGAGCGCAGGAAATGGATTCTGCGCAGCTTTTTGGAAGTGACGGGGAATGGGCGATTGCTTTAGGTCAACGATTCAAAGGAACAGTGAAGTAAAAAATGACAATCCGCGTAATCATTTCTTTTGGCTAGATTATTTCCTTTCCGATTTACTCCACAGTATAAACCAAGTTGCAGCGGTTCTAGCGCGGTTTCCTTTGAGAAAATAAGGAAATTTACGCGTTCTTTATTTTTGTAGGATAGACTTCGATTGCTTCATTTTACGACTGGGACGACATAAGCCGATTTACGTTCATGATTTTCTCCATTGATACTTGTTTCTGACGATTTGGTGTGCAAGAAACAACATGGCATCGTTCCTTCGTTGTAATAGAGTGCATTTCATCCTAAATGGTCTAAACCTTGTTCAGGAGTCACTCCTGCGATTTCTATCAAAAGACTAGCTAACGGCAAAGCGAAATTTTGTGGCTTAAGGACAAAATTTAATCATCGGATGGATCAAAATTATACCGACATGGAGCAGAATTACGCCGGTGGCCATTTTGGAGGATAGATGGAGAAGAGAAAGCTTTAGAAAGCCTTCCTACGTTTACATTAGAGTTTGAGAAAAGCTCCAAAAAGCCGTTTTTTTGCGAGCAAACTAACTGTTGAAAACTTCCAACCAGAAGGGGACAGGGTTCTCTGTAGTCGCGCTTTGCAAGTATTGTTCTAAAATAAAACTGAAAATGCAGAAATAACGAAGAATCACTTTCAAAAACGACAAATTAAAAAGTGAACATGAAAGGAAGACAATGTCATAGTATAAAATATAACCAGTAAAATCAGAAAAAATAATTCCCTCGTTAGCCAAGAGGATAGACTTCGTAAGACTAAGTAATGTCCTTATATTAACATTATAAGAGGACCAAGTAGTAATTGACACAACGAGAGATTTAAAATATTTTATCGCCGAATTGCGTTTCCCTTTTTGATCAAACTGAAATGTGAGCTACTTTATATGAGTTGCGGCTTGGTGTGCCGCATCGCCTAAGTCTAACTTAGTTGTTAGTGTTCCGCGAAGGAAATAATACTGAGAAATACCGACATGAGCAAAGGATCCACATTGCAAGAAAACGGCTTCTATGGAAGGGAATGGACATCTGGGAAAATAAAAAAACAAAAATGAACTCACACTAAAGTGTTGAAGCTTGAAAAAGTTTAGTAAGGATTACACCAAGAATTCATCTTCGCCTCGAGTCCATCCTTCCCAAATAATCCCAATAAAAGGTTAGAGACGGTAAAACATGGTGCTTCAAATTAATGGCGATAAATAAATAAGGGTTATTACCGAAAGCCCCACCTTGGGGAGAATATTGTCACCCTCAAGAACTTACGATGAGGCATCTTGGTTAGCGAAAGAAGACTTGGAGGTAAGAAGCTGAGAAAGTGGATGACGGAAAGAGGAGAATGTGGTGGGAAGAAGGAGAAAACGTGATGCTTCTGGTTGGAAAGCTGTCTCGTCGCCACCGAAGGGGTCACAGAGACAATTTGGCAGTCGAGAGGTATCAGAGGGGAGAAAGGCGGGATTTGGCTCTGGAGTGAAGGAATAAGCGGGAATAACTCTAGTGGAAGGAGAGTGAGGGAAAGAGGGTACTCGGCAAGAAAGTGTTCAGAAGGATATAGCTTCGAGAAGAAGGGGAAGTCTTGGGCGAGACATCCTCAGACGGATCCTTTTCTGCTCTAGAAGCTAAAGGATTGGTGGAAGCAGTATATGGAGTATAGGAGGCATTCAAGGGGAGACAAGGGTTGCCAGATTTCAAAGACCGCACGAGGGAACATTTTCGCGAAACTATTTATTTTAAGTTGGGACAGGTCCGTGAAGGATGCACAGGGAGGGTTTACGCGAAAATGTACGAAATATTTTGCGACTGAATGCACCGTTGTGTCCCGATGAAGATTCTTTTGCTTTAACTCGATAAAAATCACCTACTGCAGGTACACACTTCCCTACTTTTCAGAAAAAAAACAAGAAATTACGGCTGGGAAAAATCATTCTATCTTTGAGTACTCAATTCCCTACCCGTTCAGTGGAGAATATAAGGGAATTATAAATACGGAATTAGAGTCCACGCCATTCGTAAAGTTTTTGAATGTTCTAAAACAACGATTATGAAAACAGCAATACTATGCCATTCCTAGATTAACTGCTATATCCGGTAATGTACCATTTATAGTGGTACGCATAAAAATGCAAAAAAGGTATCCATATAATGTTACATATATTTCCCACCTTTACGTGATTAACCCTTTGATTCCTCACATTTTTTGTAAAAATATTTCCAGAGTCCTTGGCAATTATTACACTATTCATCGTAGAATAACCATTACGAGATAAATTTCAAACTACGCCAGTTGTTCCATCCTCAGAGGGAAGGTCTTTAACAGAGTATTTAAATAATCAAAACTTTGTAACTTAGTTAATTTTGGACAAACTGTTCCTACTACCGTACCCTGATCTGAAGACAGAGTATACTTCATCTGTATTTCGTTGGAGAGTAGAGAAAAGTATTCGTTTAATTTTGACTCAGTTTTGCTGATGTTGTTTATTTATTATACAATTCCGACGCCGTAGGTCAGGTGGTGATGTTAACATACCCACATTCAACTAATTCAAACAATATTACAAATTACTACATACGGGTGCAAAACTTTAGTACAAAAGCAACCCCGCCAACACCACTTTAGTAGTTTACAAACAAAACCAATTTACACTTAAAACATCTATAAATTATGTATTGAAGTAATTAAACGCCGACAGAGGAAATGGATGGGTCAAATAATACGAGGACAAGATTCCTACATAATTGAGGTTGAAATACAAGGGAAAAAGCAGAAGAGAAGACAAATACAAAAGTTGTTAGATGACGTAATGTGTGGAGTTAGTTACCATGAAGCGAAGGAAATGGCGTTGATGAGTTGAATAATGCTGAATAATGTCATTAATTTTGTTCACATCTCATTGAATTCTATAAAATTGTTTCTTACATGGTCATTGTGCTGCACTTACCTTAAGGAAAGGCCTTTAAACATAGATTTCGCATTGCAGAGAATCGAGGTGGGTGGTCTTCTCACCCTATTCGATTCGCCTTCTTGATTGATGCGTTACTCGCACAGATTTTTTCATTTCTTTTTTCCCTTGTTTTTACACTCTCGCCTGAGTTTAATTGGTTGGTATCGACAGAAAGGACGCTCGGGGTGGTTAAATCGAATTGTTGAGTAGGACGGGACGTTTACTCCTTCCCGCAAAGGGAATTGCCGTCAAACGGGGGAGATTCTCAAATTTGCAGACCTGAATTAAATTTGTTTTTCCACTTCGTTTAATATCTCTCTAACATAATTTGAACATAAGTCATACACACTCAGGTGCTGTCCCGTCTTTTCAAGAATTTTATATTGTGCTGCATCAAAGCCTTCCCACCGATTTCGAATTAGGACTTAATCGTCATCGTCACACTGCAAATTGTAATATTCGGCAACAGTTTTAACTGAAATAGTTCTCTTTTAAATATTGATTGAAACATAAAATATATAAAAGTATCCTAGAGCAAATTTTGCTAAGGTTATCTAGTATACTAGTTCAATATTAATATTTTCATAAAGAAGCACAAAAGTGTTCTGTTATATTGTGTAATGTGATATTGTCTAAGGTGATATTGTCTAATATGATATTGTACAACGTGATACTGTATAATGTGATATTCTATAATGTGATATTATATAATATGATATTCTTTGCTGTAGGTATACTAATGGCTGTGTATAATTTATAGAATGGTAGAATAATTGATATTTTTAAATAGCATAGTGCTGTTGTAATAGCTTGTTTGACGTGCTGCCTTCGGGAGGTTTTTAAGGGGTTTTCCTCCCGACTAGGGTGAATGCCAGGTAGGGCTTTTGTTCTATTTGCCCCTCAGATGACTACCACCAGACTAGACGCCTATTTGTAGTCATAGAAAATAAATATAAATAAATAAGTATTGAGGTATTGATCGGAATCACATCGAAGCATTAACCCATGCGGACGTAAGAATTAGATATTCTTTTTCTCCTTTTAAGGTTGAAATTACCATCTTCAGGATATTCAAATGCCTTTTTAATTACACCTAGTCATTCCTTTCCAATGGATGGATTGAGCAGGACGTCAAAATCAGAACTGCAAAAAATATACAGGATTTCCGTCAGAAGGATATTATATAGTGAACTCTCAATTATCTGGGATAATGATGGGGAGAGTATAAACGAATAACCAGAAAACAAGCTTAATCCAGACTCACTTTTATTCATTATAAAGTTCATAATTTACTTAAATAAACTATTATTATTTTTAATATTATTTGCGTACATAATCTGCTATTTTCGATTGTTTCATGGACCTATGAAGAGATTTCTTCACCCGACTGTGGGTCTTTTTAGCACCAAAAATATCACTGTAATCGTATTATTACTACTCCATAGATTATATATATTACCTAAGTTCTACTTGTATTAGAACGCGAATATACGTACGTGTTTTTTAAGTTTGAATTTATCGGAAAGACCGCGGAAAATATTGATATTCTATTAACAAGCAGGAACACCTACCTATTTGCTAAGAAAAAATGTATATTTTGCTGTACCGCAACACCTGATAAACTGTATATGAGTAGAAATATGAAACTGGATCTTTCGAAAAAAGTTATCTTCTCCATAAATTGAAATCGCATCTTTAAATTCATAAGAAACCATCACTCAATATTTAACCAATAGAAGCTTTCTAAATGGATCTATTGGCCATTGAAAGTGCATATATTGAAATTCATTTCAAATATGAAATAATTCATTCAAATAAGCCTATTTCTTCCATCCTGAACTCTTAAAATTTCTAAAACGTAGAGTTGTTATTGTTTATTGTTTTTTATTACTTTTGAATTAGTTAGAACTTCTGTTCTACGGATTTTGAGACTAATTAGTTTCTTCTTACATCCAACCTATCATCCTACGACGAGAAACGGACATCGATTGAAAAGAGCCAAGATGAAAATTACTTTGAGGGTATATAACCGTAAGTCTGCATTCAAGAAAAAAATCACCACTACAGGAAATCACCCGCAAGGAAGTGGAAGTGAAAAACCTGTGTAACATACCGATAGTTGAGGTTGAATTTATAGTAAATTAGCCTAGAGCCCACCTAATAAAGATTATATGGAAAATATCAAATGGCTCAGGATTAGTGCAGATAAAAAATTAAAGCAAAACATAGGAATCGGATTTTTGAACGAAACTGCCGCGATCCGTAACACGACTTTTTACTCGGTCTATTGACAAAAACATTCCACAAAGTTTAATGGAGAAAGATTCAAAATACTCGCCAATTACTTATAAAGCCTACATCACCTGGATATATATAGTTACCAAACGATTTCGTTCGGCAGTGCAGCGAATCGCTGCAACTGCATCTCCCTAGCTCATGCAACGTAAATCACTCTCGGAAAACATTTACGTAACTCGGGGTGACATCATTCAACTTTTACGCCAGTCATAGTGGAGCACGGCTAGCGACCTAGCTCTTCTCGGTGGAGTGCCCTGGAAACGAGCGAAATGAAAATCCCGGAGTACTCCGTGATAATCGTCCGACAAACGAACAATGAAGAGATCCAAAGACGCTTCCAACTTAAATATCACGTGAGCGGAGATTTCCATGCGCCGTAGAGAGCGATGAAAAGGATCTCGAGATGATACTTGAGCAATTAATGAATCATTGAAGACCCAAATTACAGCCTAATGCAAGCGGACTCTCAAAAGAATGGGGAGATGGGGACAGATAAGGAGAAGTGGGTTAGAGGAGCTTTTTTATCAGAAAGGCGGAATTGAGGCATTTCGACTCCCCTCTGACATTTAACCTCGGCGTCTAAAAAGAGGAAAGGATTGATTCTGAAAGGGAGATCCGTCCGAGAAAGAAAGGAAATGCGATAAAGTCGGAAACAGAGAGAAATTTTCTGGTGAAAAACAAAGAAAGTTAAGGAAGTTCTTTTTGGAATAAAAGAATGAGTTTAACACTGGTAATTCATGGCTCGTGTTTCATAGATAAATAGGAAAAATCAGTCACTACATGCTTCAATGGAAGTCATTGATAAATTCAAATATTCAGGCGGCAGTAATTGATGCGTCGATGCCTAAAAATTGGTCATTGTCTGATCTTGAACTAATCGAATTGAGAAATTTAAACCGTTCATTATATGATACCTACAATACTATTCGCCTAATAAATACCGGAAGGATTCTAGTATATGTGTGTAGATAAAATAAGTAGAGAAGCTAAATAAGTTTATGTTGTTAAAGCATTTTACATGTCCATCAATAATCATGCAGTTAGGTTGAATAAAATAGCAATTGCCAAACGATTGTTACTATTGTTTCACTGTAGGTCGAATAACCAAACGGTTACGTTAGTGAGTTAATGCTGATTCCAGGTGTCCATGTATCTAAAGACTGTGTTGGTGGTAAACAAAATCAACGACTACGTAATATCCAGGGAAGAAACGATAAAATATTTGAAACATGTTCAAATAATTTAGTGTTCACAAACTTCTTGAGAAAAAGAAAAACTTCCTCATATTAACGGCTTCTTATAATAGTTTAATAACATTTATCCTGGATAATATACGTAGCTGAGAGCAATGATTTAAAATATTGCGATGATAAAAATTATTGTGCAGTCACAATACCATCAATTTAATCGGATATGACCTTTGAATAGAGGTGTATCTATATTAAATATGTTAACAGAATGTTCTTTTTTATTATAAGCAATTGATATTCGATCATTCAAAACCTAAATATAGGATTCATTCTAAAATATTGTCATAAAAAATTCAACAGAGAGGTATCATTCTCTAATTGAATATATTATAATTACTCTAAATTTCTGGTGCATAGTAATATAAACAAAAAATTATACACTGATCAATTAGTTTTTTATATCTTCATGTTTATTCATAATAATTCACAATAATTGGTAATTGATTATATCGTCATTAATGCAATGCGTGTATTTATATATTTACTCAGTGAAATATTAATTAGATTTATAATTGAAACGAAAAAATAGGTGATAAACAAAGTCAAATTGTTGCAGCAATCCTTCAAAGATAGCTCATACGTTTACTGAGTAGAAGCATTTAAGCTGTTTTTGTGAAAATTTTTCGGCGAATAAACTTCACGAGGTACAGCGTTCAAATATTGACGTCATTTCCGGAAAATTGGCTACATTCCGGTAATACCTCGCCTAATAACCTACACGAATTCGCAATATTTCAGTATGCTGAATCACCTACATTATGGAACACGTACCTTCAGTAACAGATGACTTGATTCTGAAGTCAAAACGTCCTAAGTAGAAATGTAGTAAACTCAAAGACTACCTTTATTTTATTCTGTCAAGCTACAAAACTTGGTAAACGTTTGAAATTAGGTCTCGGCTGGGTACGCTCAGAGTATTTGGAAGCTCTTAGCTTCCACTATGAAAGCTTTTCGGTAAATGAAGTCTGGAGAGTTTTTGCTCCGTTAATGGCACGTCGTGATTCGAAACGTCCCAGGCCAAGACACGTTTAATCGACGTCTTCAAAGCAAAACCCGTTACTTAAAGAAAATGTCGTGAATATGTAAGTAGTTAAATGTCTGCTGCGTTCCTAAATGCAATTTTTTCAGTGCGGTACTCTAAATTTACATCGGTGCATAAATAAATGGAAAATATAAAATACCATAGCAATTATAGCAAGAAAAGCTACGATGTAGAAACTTGTGAGAGCGATCAAAAAAATAGGGGTCTAATAATTACGCATGCTAATCCTTCAGTTTTCAAGGATGATGGTCCCGTAACTATAAAAGTACTGCACACATTTTTAAACAATATCACTCGTTTATCGACAAATATCAAGTAGTGCGACAATTTCCAAGACAGGACGGTTTTTCATTTATTACAATCCTTGGCCGATTGGTACTCAATGATTCGACATTTAATCGCTCGGGGTAACTTGAAATAAAAATAAAACACCGCGTCAAAATAAAGGGAATTTCAAAACATTCAAATAATATGAAGAGTAGCATACACATCCTGAGTCATTATATTATTATTGTTTGGACTTTACTGAGAAGGTTTGGATGAGTAAAAAGTAAAAATTCCTTCATAAATGTCCCCAATTGTCACGTGATTGATTGCGTTAGTTCTAGCCCCTCATATCACGATAATGTGGTTTTGACCTCCCACCCGTTCTCCCGACATACATCTTCCGGCTCCACCACTCACATATACGCAGTTTCAACTTTGCTAATGAATTCTGTGACATTGTCAACGTCAGACTTGTAAAAGGGACTGAAAGAAGCATGGAAGTGGAGGAAAACAAAACAGACTGTAAGAGGTAGACTAAAAGGGAAGGACCGAGAGCAGGGGACGCCTAGAGAACTAGGGCACATTCCGTGCCTCTCTGTCTCCGCCGGCGAATCCGACCGAATGCTGCAGTATATTTCCATGCGGTTCCGTAAATGGTCGTCCGGAAAACGCACGAGGTCCATTCGGGGGAGATGTGCGAGCGGGACAAATGAGAAACGATAGTCGAAGGAATACGGACAGTGCAATATATATCCTCGGATGCGGGGAGAGAAGTTTGGGCCGTCAAAGCGCACTCTTTCGCTCCGGGAAATAATTTTATCTGAAAGCCCTACGCCAAAATGGCCGCCGCAGCACCTCTCCGCCATTTTTCCCTCCAAGGGCTTCTGGGTACGCGCGGGACGTAATGTGCTCCCGGGAAACTTTTGTCTTTCTCCCCGCTGCTGGCCGTAGTTAGCGGTAATGTTCCGGGGACAATGTCCAAAGTTTCGGGATCCTCGGCTCTTGCGTGAATCACTCGTGGTGAAACGATAATGAAAATTTAATGCGATCAGCTGAGGGGGACCAATTAATCCTATTAGGAAAGCCGAGGATAGTCGTGTTGCAAGTTGGACGAGGATAGTTCTTGGAAGTGTACGGATCATTTAGATATTAACAGGGGCGGGAGGAGGTGAGGGGGGGGGGCAAATTGGATTCAGATTTCTCTTCATATTATACAAACAAACTTCCTCTGTGTGCAAAGAAGACTGTAATTTCAGGCGGCTTTGTGACCGTGATGGCGTAGGGCTGCGACCCAGAATGCCTTTTGGGATCTCGGTCGCCGGATTACAATGTCGAAGCGGGCAGGGCTGATGTCGGGCTTAAAACGCTTTCAAAAATGCGGATATTGTTCCCAGAATTTTCGCGATTAGTTTGAAATGGACTCTGAATGAAAGAAATTCTCGGTATCGGTCATTATTTTCCGTAATTCGCTGTGATTTTTTAAAAATTTTGTATTTTATGCCTTATTATCATGCACGTATGAAGTGTATGTGCGATAGGTAGAATCTTTCCCCGCGAAGAAGGATCTGCTCAGTGGTTTACAGATTTCACTGTGTCATGATTAAATTAAAATTCTAATAAACTCCAGACATGTGCGTACCTTCACCTATAATGCGTATCATGAATAGCACATAAAGAATGCCGTCATACGAGTCTTTTCTACTTAAAATTTTCGAAAAAGGTAAAAGCATAGTTTCAGAATGAGACACCAATCGCACTGGCCACTAAAATTCTTTCTAACTTCGCTAAAAGTCAAATGAAAGAAGAAAATGGCCGAACGTTGCAACATGGACGCATTACACATGTAATGAAATACGAGAGATTTGTATGACAGAAATGAGATTACCTTCCTCTGTCTGTTGCCAAACGCTGATGAGATACCATGGGGGTTTTCCTCGCAATTTCTAAAATTACGTCTCCTAATGGGAATAAATCACTGAAGCTGTTAGTGCCCTCACATCACGTACTTCATCCTCAGGAAATTTTAAAGAATATTAACGGTGTACGTAATTAAAACCTGTGAGGGTAAGATGAGTGGCACGTCTCGGAGATCTCCGATATTAATGTTAATCCGGATATACGCAAAAAATGAAAGGATGAAGGGAGAGGCCGATTAAAACCACTGTTATAAGACTTGTATCAAGATTTGCTACACAATATAAAAGGCTCCTTAGCCTTAATTACGAGTACATTTTGGAGAAAGAAAAGGCAAAATAAAGAGGGCTCGAGGAATTTCAATTACACGCAAATTTTCACACACACATTTTCCACACAGATGTCGAATTGAGAGATACAAGACCACTAAACAACGAAACAGCTCTTAGACATTACCACTGCCTTCGTCGACATCAATAAAAAAACTCCACGAAAGGACCGGAGCAGATTAGTACTTTACACCGTATTTGTCTTTCCACAGCCGATTTGGTATCAGCAGTAGATAAAAAGCACTGGAATAGGGAAAACTTTTATAGTATAATTTGGAAACTTGAAATTTCGTTGATCCTTCTATTATCTCCTTTCTTATTCAATAACATCCACTAGCGATGACAGTTTAGTGGTCCTTTCATTTTCACTTAACTCGCTAAACAGACATGCCTCATTGTTTTTAGATTAATTCAGAGTTATGTTGAAATGAAATATGCTCATTGGAAAAGGTTTACTGAGTGTCTTTTTGTATGGCTGCAAAATATTGACTTTAACAGCTGCAGATAAAAGAAGAGCTGAAATTAATATAAAGGAAAATATTACGCAGCTCTTAAGATATTAGAATTTAAAAATGTTCCAAAAAGCCACCTTTTGAAAAAAAACAAACCGTTAGGAAATTCCAACCTGAGGAGGGTACGATTCTCCGTGGCTTCACTTAGCAAGGATTTCAGTCCCTATTAATCAATTCGACGACAACGTTACCATCATCAGGAGCAGAAGAGAACGTTAGTTATGTGAATGGAGGAATTGTAGAGGAAGACAAAGGTTAGAGGCTAGTAATGGCTTGTATTTAGATTAGAAGTTATATGTATTGAAGTGATTTGCTAGGGAAAAGACGGTATCTTCAATCTTCGGATTATCAAACCCTGTTGATGACGATGATAAATTGGTTGGCAAGGAGTACAGTATGTTTGGAATCAAATTCTCTGTGTTCCTCAACGCAAGCTAATTCGGAGTGATTCAATAGTCTATTATTGAATGGGTTATCACACAAATGAATTACTACTAGAACTGAATAGTGAATCCACACCTCGAAATCTCCCAATCTACTTTTACTTTTCGAGCCTCTTCTCCACAATTGCCTTCCGGAGCCAATATCCACAGTTTGGCAGGTCTAAACGGTAGGAAAACTTACATTCTATTGCATTTATTGAATTTTAGGTTCGTTTTCGGCCGTACCCAATAGCGCCTTCGCTTTTGAATCGCTTTCCGATATGATCGTCTGCCAAATCCAATCTCTGTATGCTTGGAGATGTTTCTTGACTCTTGCTGCATGTGATCTCGAAGCTTCTTGCATGATAAGGAAAGAGATTCATCCGTATTGAAAAATGAATGCGGATCGTTGAATATTCCAGTATCTGAGAAGGCAAATTCCACTTCGCATCCTTCCTCTTCTGGTAACCGCAGTCCTTTCCAGGCGGAATACGAAATAAGAATGCCAAAGTACTGAGTCATTTCCGGAGTTCTAACTTTCTTCCTTTTAAAAGTGGCGGTTCTCTCGTATAAGCAATTTAATCTTCCTGTACACTGTTAACCGTTCGCAATTTCTAATTCACCATTTCCAACTTGGGTGAGAAGCTAAAATTAATACAATGGAAATATAAAGGGAAAAAACTTGTCATGCATCATGAAATGGTAGATGGTGCTGTAATCAGCCCAAGGCATCGATCTGGAACCAAAGATATGATAACATTTTGGTTTCGATTCTTGGTAGAACCGGTTTGAACTGAGAATCGAAACCGTAAAAGTAGTTTTTGTCGGAATGAAAATAGGACTCGAACCGAAAATAATTCTTAAAACCAAAGCGGAACTGAAGACAGTATACCCGTTCTGAAATTCTGTTCATAATAAAACGATACAATTTCACATTAGTTTAAAAGGAGGGAGCTAAAGTGTGTGCCATCGATGTGAAAGTAAGAGGAACACTTAGCATTTACGTTCATCCGATCTGATATTTTAATTATTATTCCTTTGGCATAGAACATTTTATTTCAAGACTTAATTCAATGTTATATATAATCAATATAAGTTGGCCTGACGCCGTGGAAGGCCATGACAAAGTTATACAATATAAAAAAGCTAGGCATGATAAAATGTCGGATGGGTAAACGAATTCAATTCATGGTTGATGGGAAAAAAAGCGGTTAAACTAAGATATTCCCTGAAACACCCCCTTTCCCTATAGAATTCTTTTCATGTAGCCCATCTTTCCAATCAAACGGGAGAAATCTGCGGAATTTTCAAACGTTCGATTCGGCTTCTTCTTCGGAATTTTTAGGCAATATCATCATCAATGTTATTCGATACATGGCAATTTTGTTCGATATAAAAATATGAAACGATGAAACATGCTCCAGACGCCAATGCAGTATCACTTTTTTACCTATCATAAACTGCCTACCACAATATTGTTCCGAATATCCTAGGTCGATACCTACTATGAATTAATTCAGAAGCGGTCAACCTTTCATATTTTACGAGTCAACTGTTTAATTTTTATTTCAGATGTAAAATAATAACGCGCCATAAACAAAAAATTTGAGCCATAATTATAGTAATAAAAGCGATATCTATAGTACAGCGGTAAGTTATGTGTGTAAACATGTATATTTGTAATTATGAATGTAAAATTTCCTTTAATTTTGCGCCATCAATAATCATTTCATGCGCCAGCAATAGGTAATGAAACAAAAGTCGTTGAATTGCATAGTTCCAACAGGACAATTAGCTTAACGTAAAGCTAGGAAATCATTGCTTTCCCTTACTGGCATGCAAACGAACCCCTGCACGGAAAGGTCCCCTTTCTCCGCGAGAAATTGGCGAGAGATTACACCTCCCCGTCAAAAGGCTTCCCGCGGCGGAGACGAATGCGAATTGCCATAGAAGAGAGAGAGTGGGTGTGTTTGCGCGGCTGCCGATCTATGCGAAACGTCGTCGTTAATGGGAAGGCGATGTGTCCCTGTAGATGGCACCGCTGCTCCCTTCCGAAAACGCTTCAGACTGCTCCAAACTGTCGTGCGAAACCCATCACCTGCCTCGGCCCAAATGTTTCCGTGCCCATCCGCATTTAAGGGGCTTATCCCCGAAGCATTGTAGGTGGTCTCTCCGGATAGCTCGCCCGAGGGGGGAATGGTCAAGTTATGGAGTTGGAGGTTGCGGAGGCATTTGAGCGGCCATCATTTCGGCGTATAACCGAACGATAGGTGGCGACCCCAGTGGGCGCTGTTTGAATTAACGAGGGGGAGACGTGACTGGTCGGTGCGGGGCATTTGACGGAGAGAGCTGGGAAATGTGTTCCCTTTTCCATTTGGGAAATTATGAGGGAGTTTTGACGCCGAGGCTTCGTTGTTTCTCGCCGTCCGGAGGCTGGGAGGCGGGATGAATCGTTCCAGGGGAAAGGCCGAACGATTAAGAATCGAAAAATATGGCGATGATTTTCGCATCCCTCGGATGATGAAATTATCATGCAAATGAGCGCCCATACGACATCATTACCATTCCAGGTAAATAAAATCCAGGTTCTGGATCATGCTAAGAATTTCCGAAGGTGTTATAACGTTGCTGTATTGATGTTGGGACAGAAATCAGAATTCGTTATCATTATTAGTACGGTGGTCATACAAGATTATTGCTTGGGGCTATAAGCGGGACATATTGATGATTGCCTTCACATATTCATCTTAAATTATTATTATATTTTAACTTTAATGTCATATTTTCTAATTTGATAGAGTTAAAAATTTCCTTGCGATCTGGCACCCCCGATGGAGATTTTTTGGCAATTGGGGACCTTGCAAGCCAAATTAAGATCTTTGCACTTTATGTGTAAAATAAAGGATCCCTAATTGCATTTGAGGTCCATCATTATTCAGTTTAAATTAAATGAAAATATTCAATTTAAATTTAATTTAATTCAATTTTAATATTTTTGGGTGCCTAAATATAGAAATCTATGTACTAAAACAGCATATTTAGCTTAGTCCTATCAAATCTGGAACTATCAAATGCTGAAATAACATCAAGGAAGGATACATGAGGAAGAACTTGTAGAACTCCTGGTGTATAAAGAAAGTAGCGGAAACTCTGTAGTGGCAGTAAATTCCTGTATGCACATCTTTCAACTTCGTTTAATGTTTGGTTACATGCATCTACTTCATATTTAAAATGTAAAAGTTGTTTAATGTAGAAAATTGTGAACATTTTATAAGA
Organism: Ladona fulva; assembly: GCA_000376725.2. NCBI lineage: Eukaryota > Metazoa > Arthropoda > Insecta > Odonata > Libellulidae > Ladona > Ladona fulva. Next base: position 722,678 of record KZ308390.1, read on the forward strand.
AGATTAAATAATATTGTTAAAACTTTCAATTATATTGCGATCTTTTAGCGGAAAGGTGTAATTAATCGTAAGATTATTATTCGCAAGGAATAATGGGCTTGAAAAAAGTCTGACCGGGAATCGAACCCGGGTCTCCCAATTGCCGGTCGGGTGCTCTGTCCGTTGAGCTATCCCGGCAGAACATCTCTCCAAGCCATTCGGGAGACTTTGTGGGCAAGGACTTTGCGATTTCGTCCACATAGTGGCATCGTTCGCAGTCACGGCTTCATTGAAGCACCAGCCACACAAAGTGGTGGAAAGGATACCCCCTTCAGGTTGGAAATACAGTAAAACGGGTAAGGGTGACTTTGCGCAAGATGGTGCGCACCCAGGAAAAATCCCAAGGAAGAATGGACTTGAAAAAAGTCTGACGGGAGTCTTCACCGCGACATCGAATGGACACCAAGTGGACGAAATCGCAAAGTCCTTGCCCACAAAGTCTCCCGAATGGCTCAACGGACAGAGCTCCCGAGCGGCAATTGGGAGACCCGGGTTCGAATCCCAGTCACGTCAGACTTTTTTCAAGTCCATTCTTCCTTGGGATTTTTCCTGGGTGCGCACCATCTTGCGCAAAGTCACCCATACCCATTTTACTGTGTAAGATTGTTAATCGATTGCGTACTTGCTTCAATAACACACTTCATTCTGGAGAGAGATGTTTTTCGACTAAGAATTTTGCCAAAGGTTAATACTATATGAAAAATTAACCAACAGGCGTAACCCCTATCTAAAACTTGTTAAATTGAAATTATCCTTCAATTTTTGTTAAACTTCATATAGGAAATTTGAAATTATTACCCAGTAAAAGATTTATAGGAGAGCTTTCATTACTTAAGTATTTATAACCTTTTTTGACCAAAGAAAACACGTTAAAGAGTACGGAAAGGTATGGAAAACTAGTAATGAGATAACTTCATAATATAAATCAACCTGCCTATTAAAATCGCTCGCCTTTTAAGATGAAAGGCTTGCTAAACTTGAAGGCATTTCCCAACCTGTTCCTTTCTTGGAAAACTTTTCCTGATAGTTAGATAATTTTAATATATTTCTCTCTCTTTTACGCACAAGCAGCGCAGTTTTGTACGGAATTCTCATGTTCAAAGAAAGCGGCGAGAAGGCTGAATTTAAGAGAAAATCTGTTCAAAAATGTGTTTGTCACATTAACTTACAAGTATGAACCCGTAAATACACATGGAAAGATATTTAAGTAAATGCGAAATTAAAACTCGAAAATCTTGCTCTCGGTTTAAGTAATGCATTTAATGAAGTACATTAGAATACCACAGAAAACTGACATGGGAACGCGGGAGATAAACTTCAGTTAACAACTAAAGTAAGCCATTGATTGAGCCCCTTGAACGCAGATCTATTTGCATATGAAGATTTCTTATTGAGGTACATAATTACTTCTTTTAGATACTTAATTATATGTTATATGACGTTAGAAGAGTATACTATACATAGGGATTTCATAATCTTTAAAAGAATTAATACAAATTAATGGAAAGTGGTGGCGGAGTCGTGAGCTCCAGCCCCAAAGTCCCGGCTTCGAGTTCCGGCTTATCGGATTTTTCTGGTCGGAGAAAGACGGTTAGTGTTTGTCCCTTTATTGCTGTGTACGACTGCCAATTTAATTATCCAGTAAATGGATATTTGAGGGCCTTTATGAAAATAAATGGATGGCAGATGTAAGAAGAGACTTAATAGTCTCAATTTCACCGAAGTAAAGTAGAATAATTATTATTTGTAATAAAGATCTACCTCTAAGTGGATTTAAATACAATACAAGTAGAATTCCGATTAACAGATTACTCTGAGAATTTTTTATTCAAGATTACAAGCTATGTATACCCGTGTGCCGTGGCGAATCCCTTGAATAACAAAAATGGCATACATCTCTTTTCAGCTTAGCGTTAATTTCATCCTCAGAGGAATTTAATCACACTGTTACCGGATATGATACAAAAGTGCGACAAAATTTTCCTTCTGGCCACCGTATACTTACATGAATATTTCATTCATAAAGCAACGCGGAATTGCCCAAGTCATATCTCCGGATCCCGCCTCATAAAAGAATTCAACACGTTCCGGAAGTTGCGTAAACTATCCGAAAGATGAAAATCCTCCGCGAGCGAGCAAAAAAAGAACGCCAGGAAACCAGCAATTTATACATCTCATCTCCAAGCAACACACATTACGGAAAAAACACCAACAAAGAAAGACGTGCCTGGTTTCGTCTCCCTTCCAAGAAAGCCCACCGGGAGAAATTCACTTTGACATGGAGAAGGCGATAGCCGAACATTCCCAATCTCATTCCGCCAACTTCAGAACTCATTCTGCGAGATTCCCCAATCCGAGCCCATCCCTCGTCTATATGCTCTCCCCGGCATCAAAACTCGTTAACTACTCCGTGGAAAAGGAGGAAAAAATCTGGAAGAATTTTCGGCAAAGTTCCCGCGCGATAACTTGGAGGGATTATCCAAGCCGGTCGAGGGGCAACTGTTGAAAAACACATTTGAATTGCGGCGATAAAAAAATCCCGGAGAGGTTTCCGAAAAACGTAGAAAAAGTGGATCGCGCCGGCTTTAAAACTGTGGCCGGCGAACATGCTAGGGCCGCGCTTTTTTCTCGCCTTATTTTCCCGCGAGACCCAAAAATGGGACTCGGCAAAGATTTCCGACCTCATTAATAGTAAAGGTCAGGTCGAATTAGACAGGTTGACGACCCTGAAAGGGTTTTATGCGGGGACGAATCTCGGTCCTAGGTGTGCGGAAGCGTGCGGCGGCGAGCGAGTACACTCGACACTTGCATTAAACCTCAAAAGTATAAATCTTTTGCCAAAGCCGCTCCGTAGAAAGGGCTCCCCAAATGGCTTTGATAAAGAGAGAGGTGATGTTCTACATTACTTCGAGTTATGCTCAGTACATGTTTCTTTGACCCAAACTGAACCTTTCAATTAAAACACTCGCGATTCAACAACATACATGACACGAGCTGGCTCTTAGGCTGAACTGAGAACTCTTGCAGTTCCAGAGGCGTACATAAATAATTTGCTACACTTTACTTCGCGTATTACTAGGTATGACATACAACAAAAAAACATAGGATACTCAGTCAAACTTTATATCGCTAGCAGGGGCGTATCCTGGATGTATCCATGGTGGAGATTATGAGTAATGAAGTAAACAGTGCATTCTCTTCAATGCAGGGGCAGGAATACTTCCAACCAAAATGTAATGAAAATATAAGCAGAAGGGTTGCATCGGACCCGGGGGGCGGCACCTAATGGGCGGCCACAGAAGCGTAGCCAACCATTATTATTATTATTATTACAACATTACGATATATGTTGCTTTCTTTGTGTTACACATTACTTATGTAGGAAATATTACGGTGTGAAATTACTTTATGACTATGGTGTGAAATTACTAAGATGGGCAAACATTTTGAGGAGAGGAATACGGATGACTAAAGAAGAGAAAGGAATATTTGTGCAGTGGATATAATGGAAGAATTGGAATCGATAAACGATTTTATGAGGCCAAAAATAAATAAATTCTCCCTAGGTTTTGGAATTTATTTACCTGAGATTTGATCGGAGACCCTAATTTGAAAACGCTTTGTGAATTTAATTAACAGTTCCGGTGACTGTTGCTTCTGGGTGGCCATTATTCTCGAAACTCAAATTATTCTAGAAACGCCAGCGTTCATCAGTGAGCTACGACAGGCTAAACAATCTGGCTAACATCAGCATAGAGAATGAAATTCGTGATGGAATTCCTTTTGGTGATATTGTAATAGAATCCGCAGTTGAGATACCGCAATGCACATTTTTTTAAGTTAAATGTTATTCTGCATTTCTTATTTTGCTCCGTTCCCTTAATGTGTGATTATTTATGCTGAAATGCATTTCTATTAGAAACATTCATACATAGTATCGTAACATATATTTCAGACTAATCATATCATTTTATATGCGCACTGCAATGATAATGATACTCGAAAGATATGTGAGCAGTTAATTTATGATGACAATTCGCCATATCAGGATATGGAATATGAATAATTAATTGTTAATGATGATTTGTGACCAACGTAAGCTGGGGAACGAAGTCATAAAACGTCATTTCAAAGTCTTACAAAATAATTTTTACCTGCAAATCAGGAATTGTAAGGCTTTTGTATTAAATTCCTGAGGGCGGCATATTATTTTTGCACCTGGGCGGCAGATAGGCTGGGCGCGGCTCTTCCTCGAAGTTATGCGATGATAATGGCTCATGTCGAATTCGTGTAAGTCGGGGTACAACATTGGATATCAATACGCTGAAATTTGTTTAATTGGGACCAAGTACTATCAGAAACATCTTAAGAAAAATATTTAATAAGAATTGCAGCTCTTTATGCATATTATTTAATTTTTTCAAAATGAGTGACATACGCATAACGGAAATATTTCAATGTCGAAAAAGTCATAAAATCCAAAATATTATAAAATAATATACGATATTACGTCCCTTTTTAGCGCGCAGAATATATTCGTTGCAAGCTAATATTCTTTTATTCCAGGCTTTGTTGCCATAATGGTTATTAATATAAGTAAACCTTTTTAATTTATCATATAGTCTCTCTCAGCTTATTTATTAACATATTCAGTTCATTCTAAAAGGTATGTGAGTCACACCATGTATCCTATGTAAATAATTCATTCACTGGTTCACTAGTAATTGAGCTAACTTCCTACTATTTCATCTACATAAACATCTACATAAATACCCTGCAAGCCGCCTTACGGCGTGTGGCCGTACATTACATTGTACAATTACAATGTACATTACATTTACTTATTTAGCGAATTTAATGTACATGAATTGGAATATAAGAATCATTGATTTCATGATATTATGAATTGTTGTGAACAACAAATATATTACAATTCTCGCATCGCACAAAGTAAAGGAATTAACGCTGTTATCGGTGCTGAAAAATGCATCATTAGCATGATCGCATGGTATCCTGAAAACTATAACTTTAATGTTCTGTGACTCAAAAGATTAAAGGCCCGTTTCAAACCAACGTGACATTCCACAAACACAGAGAAACCCTGAAAACCGACTTTTGGCGTGCGGCAGGAGGCATTCACTTGACGCCGGAGAAATTCATTCACACACGATGGAATAAAATCCCAATCTTCGTGAGATCTGGTAACAGGAGTTCACTGGGAAGAGAACCGTGTTCTCCCCGCGGTCTTGCATCAGCTGCAATCGACGCTGCATACAATAAGGGACTCCGGGGAATGTTTTGCCGCCACATTGAAGTCACTGCCCCGCGGTCTTCCGACAAAAACCTAGCCGGCATCTGAGCGCGGTCGCTCCCTTGACTACGTCCGCTGCCCAGAGCTATTTCCCGTCACAATGAGGAATGGGAGATTTTCCACAGATCAGTCACACGCCCCAAAGCACGACTATTCGGTGACCATTTCCTTTTCCGTCTCTTACAAATTTTTTCCTCGCGGAAGTAGTGATTTCTCAAAGAGAAAGAAATGGATTTGACCCACACCTGTCGGTTCAGTGAACGGGAAGAGTTGCGTTTTTGCTAGTATTATGAAATGAGGAGGGACTGGAGCGTGAATTTGAAGGGGTTAATGAAAGTGGTAGGCTATGTTGGTGATTGGAACGTACCGTCTGAATTCAGTAAATGTATGATACAGCGGGAATGGTATAATCATCAGTTTGGGGAAAATTCATGCTCGTGTGTGGCAAGAGGAGAAGATGGATGAGTGGTTAGCATACTAACGCTCCAGTCCCAAGGTCCCGGGTTCGAGTCCTGGCTTATCGAATTTTTCTGGGGAGGGAATGGCTTTTTCGTCTCTGTTCACACCTATTTTGTAATTGTTCTATAAATGTGTTTTTGGGGGAACAGGATTAAAATATATGCATTAAATAAATACTAAGGCGATTTCTATAAAACGGTTCCAGACTCTTTTGTGTGATGGCATTAATGTAATTTACTGATAAATTGCTTCATTCAGAGTTCCTCGTTCGAGAGTTAGAGCCTCTTCATAAGTGTACCGCGATCACGGTTTCCTCGAAGAAGCTAGGTGGTTGCCCAATAATTTACTTGGCGCATTCACCCGTATTTTTGAAAGCCTAAAATTTTCAGCGTTTCGAAAGTCACTAGCTCCATTTTTTATATAGTTCTTTATTATACAACTAGTTATGAATGGTATCGTTACATACATTATTATGGTTATAGGGTTAGATGTAAGAAGAGATTAACTAGTCTCAATATCGCCCTGAAATAAAGTCGGTCTATCATCATCATCATCATCATGATTATTATTATTATCGTTACTATAATATTTTGTAATTTATTTGTTAATAAGCGCCTGAAGAACAAACATTTTCATATTAAATTCTTTATTGGCAATCATTACGCAGGACCGGGATATTACCCTCCATAACGATATTTTCCTAAATATCAGAGAACCATGATTGCTGCCAGCACGACTTTTGAGAATTCCTCGGTTTTCATTTCAAGTAAAATAGGCGTTTAACTCAGCTAGATTTTTCATTGATCTATAGGAATTCTCAAAATAACTGCTAAAAATTCCAGCGATTCTTTCTTTCCACGAGTCTACAATCGGTTAACAAAACAAATATGGTTTTCTCTGCCTCAAATCCCGAATTTTATGATAAAGTAGTAATAGAGCATATGGCACTTACAGCCATATGTTCTATTACTACTGTTACTACAATACAACAATAAAACTGACTATTTATTTTGCATTGATAACCAAAAATATTCATATCATTAATCCAATAAATCATGTAACTCAAGAAAGCAATAACCAATTTATTAATATGTTCATTTCATGGGAGTATAAGAGGAACCCTTTTAAAGTGAAATGCGTGGTACCTTTAGCAATTTTATGATTCAATTCACATTTTAATTCATATACGGAATCCGGCCTAATTGAAAGATGTATAAATAATTCATAGGTTGCCTCTTAGATCCCTAAAAATAAAAAAAGTTTCCCTTCAGGTTCTAAATGCCTCCCTTGCGTTCTCAACTCCATACCCTCATTCACAAAACGTTCCCTGATAAACAGTGGCTTGAACTAAACTAGTACATCAAAGGTGTGTTAACATGAGCATGCTTACGGATGCCAACATATTTCAGGCAGTCTCATAAGCCATTCATATAATGTATCATTGTTTATAATCAATTCCGCAGCTAGAGGGTAGCACAAAAGCCAGCCGTTTGGTCAATTAAGATCGATATGATATTTGCCTTATGAATAAATTTCGGCGATTCTAGATACCGTCACTAAGACAAGGACTGACTGATTTATCGAGTCCACCGTTTACCAGCCTCGAGTGGCTTCTCTTCCATTTAACCGCCAATTGGGAAATGATAATAAGATATTCTCTAGGGTATCTAACATCAGAATACTCAATCAGTGGTATGCTGTGCAGGAAAAATAACTCCATGGAGAATAAAATACATCACAATGCACATTTTTTTAAGTTAAATGTTATTCTGCATTTCTTATTTTCCTCCGTTCCCTTAATGTGTGATTATTTATGCTGAAATGCATTTCTATTAGAAACATTCATACATAGTATCGTAAAATATATTTCAGACTAATCATATCATTTTATATGCGCACTGCAATGATAATGATACTCGAAAGAAATGTGAGCAGTTAATTTATGATGACAATTCGCCATATCAGGATATGGAATATGAATAATTAATTGTTAACGATGATTTGTGACCAACGTAAGCTTGGGAACGAAGTCATAAAACGTCATTTCAAAGTCTTACAAAATAATTTTTGCCTGCAAATCAGGAAATGTAAGGCTTTTGTATTAAATTCCTAAAGACGGCATATTCTTTTTGCACCCGGGCGGCAGATAGGCTGGGCGCGGCTCTTTCTCGAAGTTACGCAACATGTGGGATCGNTCTCTTTCTGCTGTATAGGGTTAGCCAAGAAGACAACGCCTTTAACTTCGATAAAAGCGGTCCCAAGTTCGAATCCCCTTGGAGGACTACGTGCGTAATGACCTAAGGTGACGAAGCACTTTTGACAATAATATGTACTACTACAAAAGAACTATTAGTAAAGCGTTAAAGAAATAGGAGATGCTCAAATTATTTTATCGTAGCACAAATTATGTGTAACAAACACATCAAATTTTAATCGGGCAGTATGATATTTGAACATAAAATTATTTCGCGTGAAAATTTAACAAATTTTGTCTGTTTTGCTCAATCGCTCTCAACTCGCGATCATATTCAAAGTACTAACATTTGATTCCGAATCTCATTTCACTAATTTCACTCCATAAAAAATGTAAGTTTAAAAAAAATATATAAAAGTAATTATAATAATCGTTACATAACTTTATATATAGAATTTATGAAACGACTATACGGATCTCATATCTCTGCAAGCTCGAATATAAGCGTATCAGTCATAGGACAGGAATTTCCATCTCTTTCGGAGCTCCCCCTTTTTTCTGCGGTAGGATTCGGTCTCCAAGGACCACCCGCCTACGTACACCACTGGTGCCTACTTATCTTAGCCGCAGGGGCGTAAAGTGCTTCCTCGGTGCTTGGTGGAACGTAAACCTAAAGCGTATATCTTATCCTACAATTCATCATGCTGCCGAGTGGCATGGGTTGGGGGGCCCTCAAGAACCTAAGAATTTCTTTCCTTCGGTGGATCCCTTCAATTTTTTTTCCTAATATACTCCAAAACGCCGGGAAGAGGCCTTGGATTCCTCAGAAGGACTCTCATATGTTGTTGCGGAGTAAGAATTCTTTCGAAACTACTGCATTTCGAATGATTTTCTCTGTGAAACTAATTAGCCAAATAAAGTTTTGCCAACAGCATTTTGTACTTTCCTTGTCCTTTTACTCTTTTTTATACATGGTTCTATTCTGTTATACAACTCTTCTATAATGGTCTTATGCGTTTTCTTTTTCGAAAATCGATAGGAATAAACACTTAAGTACATACTCGTTTATTGACAGAGGGATAAAAGAGAGGAATATGTTATCCGAAGAGGTCTTCAGTACCTTATCGAAAACAAATAAAACGATTCCAGGAAGTCGTAGGGAGTTCTTATGACGACTGGAATGTATATAAATGTATTGTAAATAATCCACCGTAAAAATGACTAATTTTTAGGTAATATGCATAATAAAATTTAAGCAAATAATATAAGTAATGTAAACTCATGACTGTGACTAAATGACTTAACTGGAGGGAGTAAAAAATATTATAAATGCGTATTTTTATATACCATAAATGCGCATTACTATATGTGATGTGTGTAAAAAATGTGTGGTGTTGAATTAGTCACTAACTAACAACACTAACCCTTTGTCATACAGCGGCAAGATTTAAATAAGGAAATAAATGCTAATTTCTTAATTTTCAATATAAAAAGACTGCCTCATCGTTTCGTATTTTTATGGCTTCATCTTTCATAGTTGATACTGCATTTTCAGATACAGATTTTACGCCAATCCTTCTCCAGGTAGGTGTACAGAGGTGAAACAAAAATCTAAGCTCATGTTCGCAATCTAACTATTAAGAAAGGCGACTTTTGATAAATCAACGATCAAGATAAAAGCTCCATTGCATGTCGTGCATACAATCAGCCATCAACTACTAACCTGCAAAACCGCAGAGCAACCTGCTGAGAAAGATTAGAAATTCGCAGAATTGGTGAGAGGGTTGTCACCTAGGTAACATGAGTGAACGACTGAAAATACTCTAACGGTGCACTAAACAAAACCAGATCGAAACATGGAATAATTTAGTGACATAAGTATATTTTCAAAAGTTACCTAATGATTAAATTCTTTTGTATTATTAATGCATAATAGCTAATTGGCACTGAAAGTGGAAATAACCTCCGAAAGTAACACCAGAATATCTTTAGCAGGAAGAATTAGCTAAGAAACAAACCAATGAACTTAAATTTTATTGTCTATGAACTACACAATATGAATTACAATGGCGACTAGTTCTGACCAGCTACAGTCATTTATAAGTTGAGGAAAGGATGAAGGTTTTAGGCTTCCATAAAAAAGAATGCAAATTTGATTGCAATTTTGCTATCAAACCCATCCTCGCCATTTCCCTTCTTCCATCCACCACAGACTGCATTACAATTTACAAATTAAATCTACCGGAATAATTGGAAATACTGCTGAATCTTGAAAAATCCACTATCACTAAATTGAAGGAACGCATCTTTTGTTTCTACTTTGCTCTCCCTGCTGTTCCCTCCATAAGTTATTCCTCTCATATTTCCAGACCTTTATGATCCAGGCCTTTGTAACCTAATATCAATTCTTTATTTCTCATGTTTCATTTCTTCAATTTCATTTGGGAGTGATCCTATCCCCCTTTGTATTACTTTCCCAACATATTGCATACATTCGTATCTAATCGAACCAAATTTTAATGTCTTAATGCCAAATTATAGCCATAATATCTGATCTTCTCCTTCTCCTACCGTACAACTTTCCATGCCTTTTCCATTTTTTTCTATGCAACGCTAAAGCTTTCGAATTTTTCTCAGCCTGAAAGTGTAAATGGTCGAAGCTAGTCGGCATAGACATAGAAATGGCGGCGGAGGAATGCATAAGAAAAATTGAAGTGTATCGTTTTTAATTCAATAAATTATTTCAGATCCTACTTCTTTTAAACCCTGATCGCTTCCGTGAATTTATTTACAGCGAAAGAATTTCAAAGAGAGTACTTAAGGTGACAGATTTATTGAAAAATCTTTCCAAAATCGTTAATAACTTATCATTTCTTTAAGTTTGATTACTACCAGTTGCTCCTCATCAAGGTGAAGGTGAATACTAAATATAGTTTCAATCTATGAAGAGAAATCACATTTCATTGAAAGTTGTCTCGCTTATGAGAAGATTGTCCGACTTTAACCACCGGTAGTTTCTCTTGTGCGATTGGTCGAAAATCAACCCAATAATAAGGCTTTATTAAAATAATTCCCACTCTATCCTTTACGAGGCGTGATAACTGGCGTTGATTTTAATAGCAATTGCCAGCATACAATGCCAAAATGAGAAATTGAATATTTAATACACCGCTATGCTGTGTAGTAGCGTAGAAGTTAGCAATTTTCGCCGCAACTGGAATAAATCAACTAAGCACCATAATATGAAATCATTTACGTATAAATGACGAAACAGTTCCGGGGATTAGCATATCCAGCAAGCATACAGGATTGATTAGCCAAATTATACACTAAATGCTTCAGATACGTCTTCGTGGAATCATAATTTGACGACATTATGCAATCCGCCAATGATGCTCTGGAATTCTCAAGAGCTCCTCTCTCCAGTGGGCAACGTTAGCAATTAGAAAGATATCGTTGCCCTCTGACAACTTGCTCCAGTATCACCAAGGTGATCCTTCACGGCTGCTGTTTTATCCATCATAGAATAAAACTATTAAATGCCTAGGAGTTTATTTTTTATCAATATTATTTAGAATAATTATTAATTTTAATAATTGCGGGTATTTCATCAAAATACATCCTAACCATATTTCAGTTATCTTACGCAAACATTCTTACGAATGTATTAAAAAGTTTGTATGTGTGTATGTTTGCCTAAAACTAATGAACCAGATGTCGTACAGCTTTCAAATTGTGAAGATTTTAAAGGCCTTCCTCGGGTGGATAATAGGCTACTTCATATTCACCAAACTGCCCCTGACTCGACCCCAGACGACTCAATGCCCTTCTTTAAGAAATATACGTAGATTTCACTTTTACAGCTCGTAGGGATTCTTTCTTTTGCGAAATTAAATTGGAAGAAATAATCGTATCAAATTGAGATAAGCACCGATAGAAGGAAAGTTGAATGAAAAGTTTCATTCTCTGTTGCAGAATATTGCTGCAGATTTAAAATTGATGATTGCATGCGCGAAAATTTTGTGAAATTTTGAGGTCGAAACTACCCGTTCCCCCTAATTACCAATCTGACTGTTGAAATCAAACTGAATCACTACCCCATAAGAATACATAGAGAATTTAGGCTCCATTAAAATTAAGAGAAATGATTAATCACTGAATATACGAAGGCGAGGCAATGGTAGCATATCATATTTACGAGGACAGATTGCGGGGTCAAATTTACGACTGATTAGTAATCAGCCCCGTATCCCGATTCTTAATCAACGTCTTAGTGAACGTTTACCCGTCAACGTGATCTCAGAAATGATGATGCGACAAATGTGCTTTCCGTTGAGTAAACAGTTATGAATCAATCTCATTAGCATTATTGACTACTTTCATGTTTCATTGGGAGTCCAGTATGTCGTAATTAATGTTGTATTTATCAATTTTCATTTCTCCGTTGAGAATCAACGGGAAGTTCAGCTTGTCATTTATTAAAGTCGTTGGAAAGGATAATTCCCTCGGAAAGAAGGACCATGCAGAAATAGTTTAGGGGCCAAATGAGGTCAGCCGGAATAAGGAACTAATGTTTCATATATTTATCTATAATGTGTCTACATGTATTCATATATTTTTAAATTTTAAATTGACCACCGNGCACAGTTATTCTTCACTTCTATTCTTAACAAGTACGTCTTGTGAATGGGATCCAAAGTAAGATATCCGCTAATAATCCACAAAAATATACCCAAAAAGAGTTTCCACTCTTACATATGAAGCTGAATATCGGATAACGAGGTAATAAAAGAAATACAATCGTAGGTCGTAAAATGCACAAGCTCATGAAATGTTATTCTTGTTAAGGTTGCATTGAAAGAAATCACGTCAAAAACAATTTTTCATAATCTGAATGTTCCGGTCGTACCTCAAGGAGAGCCATGACAAGTTCGAAGTCGCAGTACTTCGAAACTTCATTTTATAAATTATGTAAATACAATTATGAAATGAAAAATACATTTATAGGGATATTAACTGTGGAAATGCCGTCCGTGATGTTCTCAATTAATAATAGATATTAACTTTGGAAAAACGTACAATATCATATTAGAAAAATTGATTAATAAATCAGGATAAATTTAATCGCTTCACCAGTAGTCCCTAATTTCCGTGCCGAGCCTAATCAGTGTACCGCCGTTGGTGTGCCGCAGAAAGTGAAATGTTTCAAACTAGCCATTGCACTGTACTGCATTTTCGATATATTTTTCTTTTAATAGGAGTTATTTACGTTAAGGCTAAACTATTTTATTTCGGCGTTTTCTTCTTTTAAATTGGGGCAGAATTAACAAAGAATAAAATCCAGAATTGCGCAAGGTCGAAGGTTCTCGTGGGCGTTTTCCTGCGCAATCGTTATTTTTTAAGTGCTCATTATCGTGATGTATACTTAAAATGGACTTTAACTGAAGTTCACATTAGAGCCCAGTATTATATTGTTTTTTATTGAGTGAAATTGAAGATTATTGTGTTTCATACTAATTCATCATATATATAGAAGACTTACTATAATATTCACCTTAACAAAACCATTATTTATCATACCAGGCCTTAAAGTGAACTTTAGTTAAAGTCTGTTTTAAGTAAACATTATAATACGAGGCCTTCGGTTTTTTTAATCTCGTAAAATATTTCCTTCTGTTTTTGTTTTTACTTTCGTTTTACTCCCAACTGCTCTTTCTTGAAACCTTTCTATGACTTAGGGTTGGATGTAAGGGGAAATTAACTAGTCTCGATCTCGCCTTGAAATAAAGTGGTTTTATTATTATTATTATAAAAATCTATTCGTGGAGTACATTAACAACCTTAAGATTAAATCGATCTCAATTAACCTCGGATAAATTATCGAATTAATTACGGATAACCATCTGCACTCAATCGCCACAATGCAGGAAAAAATCAATTACTTAGCTAATTCTTCCAAATTTTTGAAGGACCTTGAACTCTCCAAAGTGGGCACCCCTTACAGATCGTTATCCAAGCTGCAGGCGGGAGTAAACTTTGTGCAAGTTCCCCCACATTTCACTCCCCAAGCCGGCCCCGAATGAACCCAAAAATGAGCCATTTAATTTGAAAGATTCCTTGCCCCCCCGCGGTAATATAACGCCATGTTTAGGGCCTAGAGATCTGAAGGCGCCTCGGAAAATCTGGAGAGTAAATAAATGCGGGGAGAAGGAAAGAAAAAAGAGCCAATAAAGTCGTAGGAAAAAAACAGCGGAGTAGAACTTCGCGTGGCCATACAGTGGGGGTGTTGCTTTACGGCGGAATTGCTAAGTCGCTCCTCTCCTGTGGCGTAACTTGTGGAATTCGATCTGGTCCCCACCCTGTCCTAAGGCCTCCAAAAATCTAACCCTCCCCGTTCCCATTTCTCTGTCCCTGGAAAGTTGCCTTTTTTCCCGCCTACGGGCAAGCAAATTTCCCGACCGGGAAACCCTGAGTCCCTCCCCCATAACTCCTCCTCTTTATCCATTCCTTCTTCCTTTCCTCTCTCTTCTCCCATCCATCCTCTGCGTGTCTCGTTATTTGCCTTCCGTCCCCTCCCCCGTCCCCTCATGTTTATTATGTACTCATCCTTGTCTTTCGCCTCTTCCATTTTTTATCTCACGGTCTCTCTCTCTTCAAACCTTCCTCGGTTTCGTGCGAATTTCTCCCTTTCCCTTCGACATCTTCGCTTCCCTCCGGGTGCCTTATGTGTTTGTGATATCCGGTCATGCCATGCAAAGGAATGAGTTAAATGTTGAGAGAGTTGGTTTAAAGGCCGGATTCCTCTCTCGCTGAAGTTTCTGACTCGCTCGATGCTCAGCCTTTCCGCGCCTCTACGCATTTCCGGCTCTTTTTCCAACTTTTCTAATCTAACCTTTCCCTCTCTTTCTTTTCCGTTTGGCTATTCTCAGTTTCCTTTCCAAAAGAAGGGAGACAGTGGATAACGGGGTAACATATGGACCCGTCATTGTTATTTGATGGCAATCCACTTCAACAGTGAGAGACTTAGAACGCGTTTTCCATGAACAATGAATATATTTTGGCATTCGATAAAAATGTTTCGTTTCAAATCTTTGTTTTTCATAATTGGGTAAATTCGGATTCGGAAAAGAATTAAATTCCATAATCTGTTTAGATGGGGAAGAAAGTATGTAATACTTAAAATTCACTCGTTGAGATACTTTAAGAAATTTCATCTTCCCTTTTAAGGTTTATTCCTCAATATCCTGTTATTTCATTATATTTAAGTCCAGTATACAATTATCTCCATAGTCGTTACATTTCAGAGTACGATATATCACAAGAAACATCCTCCTCAGTTAAATCATAGAGAAACTTTGTTTTCCAAGCTGTTTTCTATTAAAATTGTGTAATTATTTTCTGCTGAAACTCTCTCAATATACATCTGTATACCCAAAGGAATAACAAGTGTGAAAAATAGCGACACGACTGGGACGTCGCTATTTTTCACACTTGTTATTCCTTTGGGATTTTCCGTAGGTTTTTAATCTACTAAGACACCTTCCTTTCCTTTAATCCTTGTGTGTTCCCANTTCAAACTTTCTAGCCATAACCTGCCTCTCATAATCCTACCAATATCTTCCTCGATAATTTCACCCTTCCTCTGTTCATTCCCATACTGTCTTCTACAGATTATCGCTCATGTGCCGAATTGTTTCCTCTTCTATTTATCATTGTTTTCCAGACACCTCTCTCCATTTGCTCTAAGAAAGACTCGTTCATTAGTTATCGGTCTGTCCGGTTTTTATCGTTCTTCAGAGACACTACAACCATTGCTTCAATTACATACCATTTTCAAGCTTGTGTTATTTGCTGTTATAAATCTTTGGGTGAAATGCCGCTTTCACTCGAGCTATTCTGTTTACTATTTCCTCTCGCTACTCCCGTTGTTAGTAATCTATCAACGTAACTGCAGAGTCAATAAATTAGGAACGCGTGCTTGAAAGTTCATGCGCTAAGAGATACATAGATTAAAAACTACGAAATGAAGTTCTTTGAATAAAATTCAAAACAGTTAAAAGAAATAAAAAAGGAAAATAGTAAATAGTAAGAATATATTGTTGGATTTGAAAAAAGAATGATCTGCAAAACTGTTACGAAATAAGTCCAGAAAAGGAAGAAGTGCAGAGATTTCTATGAAAAGACGGATAACGTAACAGCCGTTTATTGCCGCATACGTGAAGCAAAGAAGAAGATGGTATCTCCTCCATTAATTTTTTTCGTTCGCTAGTTTACATTACATATTGACGCGGAAATTATCCTCATACTTAAGCCTCCATTATTTATGGCTCCTTAAGTATTCATAATGGATGGTAGTTTGAAACTCTAACCCCCCACATGGGTTCCCAAATAGCCAAGTGGGCGAAACGTTAGATTTCGGTGAAAGCGGTCCTGTGCTCGAATCCCAGTGGGGGCTTACGAGCGAGGTGACCTCAACTGTCGAAGCATTTTAACAATAATATTAATGCTCTAACCCTACACCGAAAGCACTGGAAGGGGTAAAGAAGCTTACTACACATTGCTGTCATGGCATTTATCCTGATATTTTCTTATTAAGTGCTACTGAAAATATAATTCATAAGGTCCTTATGCTGTACTTGCGTGAACATTTTCATTAATATCATTCTGACGCGGTTATAAGATGAATTAAGTATCATGCTTTTTTCCACGCCAGAATGATATGAATGAAAATTTTCACGTGAGTGCAGCATAGGAACTTTATGAATTACATTTTCAGTAGCACTCAATAAGAAAAGACCAGGATAAATGTACTAACAGCAATTTTCGTACCTCAGTAACTGTCATATTACCACAGCCATGAAGGAAAAAAGCCGAAATAAATTACGAATATATATTACGAAAGAGGAATAAAACTTGTACACGTTACCACAGGATTATCTAGTAAATCCTCTCTCACCATGAAAAGCTACCACAAAGTTAAGGCCGAAATAGAGGATTTTGAAGAATATATGTACTTCAATCTTTGTTTCCTGTTTCAAAATACAGGTGAAAATAACCCATTCATCGATTGCTTAAGGTATACTTTGCAGCCATCCCCTTACGCCTGCCCTGAACCCCTAACCTTCAAATATTCTATATTCTCATCGGGTTTTTCTCCATGCGCTCACATTTCCTCCTCTTTAAACCCACTCTTCGTACTCTTTAAATCACCTTGTCTCCTTCACCATCATTTCCCACCACGTTCTTCCCTCGTCCTTTTCATGGGTATTCATTCCCCCATTTTCTTCCTCATCCCCTCCACTTTAACCTTCCCTCAGTTCCTCTCCACACCCAATTTTATCCGAGACCCTACTTTCCTAGTTATCCACTCCATTGCCCCTCTTTTTCCTTCGTTACTGACTTTCTTCTGGGGCATTTAAATGTTCGGCCCTTACTTATTTGAGGGAGGCTTACATATCCACGTAGTAATCGACTTGAGGAAGGCGCCCTCGGTTCATTCAAGGAGAAGGCCGCTCGTTACCTCTTCAGCGTTATGCAACCTTACGTGATAATGCGTACAGATTAGGAATTAGATAAGCCTCGCAGACTGCCAATTTGCATTTTCTCCCTCGCTCTCTATCTCGAGTCCTTTGCTTATGCTTGAGGCCTCCGAGGAGATTGAATGTTTCTTTATTGTCCCGTATGATTTATGGCCTATGGATTGTCAGGAGACTAATGCATTGCGAAGCCAACGTTCCTCTAGTATTTTCATGATGATTTTTCACATAAGATGCAGTCTAGAATGAAAGCTACGAGCTGATTTATTTATTGCTCAATAAAAAGACGCAGTGTCAAGTAGTGACGTTAACTCACACAAAATGTATCATTCAAGTCAAGTATTTCTATAATTAGTTACGAATATTACGAATATTATATTGTTTATTATAAAAGTATTGCACACCTACCTACTATAATATTATATTTAACTATTAATGCCTATTAATTTCTTGCATAATACTTGTATCTTATACGGTAGGGCAGCGGGTCTTAAACTAGGGTATGCTACATAATGTGAAGAGAATCGTGTATACACATGTTCGTCCTAATTAATGTAGTGCTATGTAACCTCACTATTTTCCGCAATTTTGTTATATTTGCTAATGAAATCGATTAACGCATTTTAATAATAAACTTTTCTAATTGATTTTATCTGCTGAATAGCAAATGAAATCTAAATAGAATTTCAATATTTAAGTAAAAGCCCAAAATATTGGATGTCCGTGACAGAAAACAATACTCAAAGGGGAGTCCTCAGCCTATTGAAGTTTCAGAACTACTAGGGTGTTGGTAGCATGTTCAGACGATAGTTCACATGTATTTTATCGAATTATCAAAGTGAACAGGGTATTTTCATTTTCGTGTCTAAGGAATAGATTTTGAAAACGTGATGTAACTTCCACCCTCATGGATTAAAAATCCGAAGATTGGTTTTTTGCCGCTCTGTAAGACGTCCTGTTTCCACCCAGTACCTTCATTATTTCAAACTTTCTAGCCATAACCTGCCTCTCATAATCCTACCAATATCTTCCTCGATAATTTCACCCTTCCTCTGTTCATTCCCATACTGTCTTCTACAGATTATCGCTCATGTGCCGAATTGTTTCCTCTTCTATTTATCATTGTTTTCCAGACACCTCTCTCCATTTGCTCTAAGAAAGACTCGTTCATTAGTTATCGGTCTGTCCGGTTTTTATCGTTCTTCAGAGACACTACAACCATTGCTTCAATTACATACCATTTTCAAGCTTGTGTTATTTGCTGTTATAAATCTTTGGGTGAAATGCCGCTTTCACTCGAGCTATTCTGTTTACTATTTCCTCTCGCTACTCCCGTTGTTAGTAATCTATCAACGTAACTGCAGAGTCAATAAATTAGGAACGCGTGCTTGAAAGTTCATGCGCAAAGAAGATGTTTGAATTCAGATAATTGTTTACGTTTAAGGAATTAATTCCAACGTTCTCGTTTACCGCGTATATGGTTGTTTCTGAATGCAGTAGGTCATGATCATTTTTACGTCACGCATTCGAATCTGTTGAATATAAATTTAATTCCAGAATTTGTCTGCCCGTAACCATATTAATAATTAGAGCCCTCAATTCATTGCGTATGAACGCTTTTGGAAATTAACAGGTAAAATGCAATAACACTTATCCTAATGATATGAAATGAAGGTAGTGTTGGACAGTAACAATTAATGTCGATTCTAAATACATCTTTGGAGACGATTTAAGAGATTCTATTACATATTTTTGGATTTCGATGGGAATCGACCCAAAATAAAACACGCAAAAATTCAAACTTTCGTCTCTTAAATATCTCTTGCTCTATTTGCAATAGTATCTCAGGGCGTCCCATATTTTGGTTCCATATTTTGGCTCCATATATTGGACCATATTATTATTACCTTTTCTAAGAATTTAGCCGGAAAAAGTTACTGATTCTAAAACCAACATTGGAAATGTAATTCTTGGAAAAAGAATTGAACAAAATTAGAGACGTCTAAATAAAAATGACAACAAGCAAAGGAAAAATTACTTTGTAACCAAATAACTGATTAACCTTTCGTAGAAAACTACGCTATTTTATTAAAGTCATCAACGAAATAATAATAACGGCTACCTTTTCTAAGAATTTAGCCGGAAAAAGTTACTGATTCTAAAACCAACATTGGAAATGTCATTCGTGGAAAAAGAATTGAACAAAATTAGAGACGTCTAAATAAAAATGACAACAAGCAAAGGAAAAATTACTTTGTAACCAAATAACTGATTAACCTTTCGGAGAAAACTACGCTATTTTATTAAAGTCATCAACGAAATAATAATAACGGCTACGGCAACAACAATATTAATAATTTCGTTCTTTTCCAGATAAAACAACTAAATACAAGTCACGTTTAAACAGGAAATAATAAAGGTTAACAATTAAAATTCTGCAACAAATTATGGAACCGAGCACTGATTTATTTTCCTTCTGATTTAATTATTTCCTCTACTAAAATTTCTTTATATATTATTATTGCTATTCGCTTTATTTGCTACATTTACATGTATATGATTTTATGTATTTCTTTTACTTTTTTACCGATCTAATATCCTATGCTTTTAAGTGATTGCATTCTTTGTATTTACTTATTTATATACTTTTGTGTATTTGCTTGAACATGGATTTTGATGTTCATACATAACAACTGTGCATATATATTCTTTTCCTATTCACTCACGTCTTTAAGCTATAAAAAGCTGTAGATTTTTGCATGTATTACTCATTCCCTTTCTAAGAGGCTGTTTTCCGGCTGTGGATATTTTACCCTAGGGTCTCTTAGGTTTATTAAATCCAGATTTCCTCCTATCTTTCCTGAAGCTATGTATTCGAAATTAATTCATATTTTGAAAACCGATGAATATTTTGGACTTTATCAATCTCGTTGGAATAAAGACGATTTATTGTTATTATTATTGTCTTATTACATTCTCACAAATATGGATTGTGCATATTGGTTCACAATTTAAGAAGTTTTTTTCTTAGATTTGTTAATCAAAGTAATAAAGTTTCTAAGGCAGATGGGAGCAGAGCAATTACTCAATAGAAAGAGTTTCCCTGTTTACAATCAGTAATATTGTATAATCCTTTTTGATTGATCGAATTTACAATAATGAAATTAAAACATATACAGATTGTGAGCTCAACGCTCCGAAACATGATCTGTGCAGAAAGCGCCCTATCTGTAAACACGAGATTTGAGAATATTCTCACGTCAATGACGGGTTAATGCAACTTCAAGGCCAAAATATACTAAATTAGATTCAAAGTTATTCAGCTTCCGAGGATTTTATTCAGACTGCCTTGTCTGCAAACAAATACAACCGCTAATAATGACGATAATCGCTTGCGGAAATCCACGATGGAATTTCATAACCGCCTCTTAATTTCTTACGAACAATTTCTTCCGTACGAGAAATTCCATTAAAGGGAGGCAATATCGAGAAGTTTTCTGTCTCACCTCCTGGATGCTCACAAGGGACCCCAATCAGATTCCGGGAAACGCGCAGAAATTCGTACACGCTTCATTATTGAGTGATGGACCTTTAAAATTCCCTCGAGTTTTCTGCCCGCTCTCTCCCAACTTTCTTCCTCTTCCTTCATCCGCCCTCCCCAAAGGATGAATATTGCACGGCCCAAAACTTTACAAATTTTCCCTCTCTTCCGACCATAAACTGAGAAGACAACTACTTCATCCGCAGCTTTGGCGTCATGAGACAATAAGCAAATGGGGGCGAATTAGTGTATCCTACATAAGTAAGGAGGGATATAAAACATCTTCTGCAGCGGTGGTAGTCTTCCAGGAATTTTGAAGAGGATGTATTCGGGGTGAGGATCGCACATCACGTATGTTACCAAGGTACATATTTCAACGCCTAGTGCGGGTTCATGGGGCTAGACCATTTAGACTTCTTTCTCAATATACTTGGCAAACGAAAAATAGACAGTCACACAGTCGCCATATAATAGACGGCGAGATTTCGGGGCATCCTTCCAATGCGGTTTACCGACTACTAGGAAAGAAGGAATTTAGTCTGATAAAGAAATGGTTGTTTACGCTGATAAAAAATCAAGTAGCTTTGATGTTAGGGAAAAAACTAGCATGCAAACGATAAGTTGTCCTTGATTCAGGGGCGTAGCTAGGATTTGTCCATGTGATGGGGGTTCAGAGCCATGGAGTGAAAGCTATTACTTATAATCGAGGGTCAGGAATACTTCCACTCAAATTCTAATGAAAATATTAAATGATTTATTTGAAATGTATATTCCCTGCAAATCTTCAACGGTGTTTGTATGGTATAATCGCGAGAGGTAATTCTCTCGCATTCTTTCGTTGATTTTTGGATATTTTCATATGGGGGGCGGTTGAACCCCCAAAACCACCCCCTTGGCACAGCATTGAAATTGGCCCTTAATTGGCGAGGCTAGGCATGAGAACAGACTCAACAATAAACCAAAGCATACGTTATATAAACGAAAGCATAATTGCGAAAAGAAGGCCTCTCGCAATTACGCCACACAAAAACCGCTGGGGATTCACAGGGTGAACATGTTAAAATAAATCAGTTTCTATTTCATTAGATTTTGGGAGGAAGCATTCCTACCACTGGATTACAGCCAATGCAGTGTTTATTCTATGGCTCTAAACCCTCCCCATGGACAACTCCTGTCTACCCCCTGGCCTAATAATAATAATAATATACTGTGCAGCAGAGGCATCGTTAAATATATAGGCAGAATACTTAAATAATATAATAAATATACCATCTTAATCTACAGAATACCCACTAATGGTAGTCAGGCTAACATTTTAAATATGTAGAGAGTATTATTTCCGAGAAAGAGCACGAAACTTTCATCCATTTACGAACCAGTTTTAGCAAAAATAAGTAGATAGCTAAGCAAGTTGCCTAATCCACAAGGTCCGCCATTATTCAATAATTATGACTTACGGCGTCATTAGTATCTTCGTAACCCGCATGAAATTATGCGCCAAGCAGTGGTGGGCACGCCAGTAATCTAGCTATGCAGTCTAAGGTCGAATCACTTTCCTCATTAATTTCATTCTAAAGAATCCACCACAACCGCACAGTAAATGACCTGCGCAGATATATATGCGTATCGCTCCACGGAAAGGATTCCCAATAACCCCTTTCCTCGTGCACGCCACGGCACGAGCCCCGCCTACCCTCGGTTGCCAAGCTGTCGTTTTTCGTTTACCTCGCTCCGTGGGGTACTGTTTACACGCGCTTGACTTGCTTACTTTTACAACGTGCCCTTTGATTTCGGCTCCCGTATCGAACGTTTTCTTTCAGCTTTCAATTCTGCGACGGCTTTCCGCTTTTCCGGAATGGGCAGTTTGTTAAAATCGGTGCCAGAGGAACGATCCTTCGATGAATCTGGCCAGAGTGCGGGTTCATAAAAAATGGACGAAAAAATTGGTGGATTTGGACACGGGCGTATAGAGAAAATGTTCGCAGAAGATGTATGCGTGTCTATCTTTCGCCCTCAGTGAGAAAAAAGTTTGCACGCAATAAAAGAAAATCGATGTCGAAGATTATGCATAACGCAGCACTATCTGTCGACCCACTTTGGCTTTCCTCGCATCATTATAGGAAATTATTTCGCCTAAAGACGGACGCAATCAATCCAGAGAAGTCTTTCTGCAGCTATCTATTCACCAAGAAAGCCTATCCTATTTTCAGGAATTAAGTAGCTATCATGCTGCCAACTTAAAATCTATAACTTGTGAATTAAACGGTATGTCTTGACCAAAGCTCTGGATATTATTTGGATTATAGAAAGAGACAATTACGAAATTCGTACTCCATATTGCGGCCAAATTGCGCTCAGAAAAGGAAAGCAAATTCCAAATGGATTCAAGCGAATACGAATGGGGAACCTGAGACTAGTTCCTTAGGATAAGACGGACATTCTTCTTTATTCACTTCTTCTTTTTACGAAAAGAGTTATGAGATAAAATAGTAGGCAGTAAAGTTTAAGTACTTTTCCAGGGAATATTCCGCATTAATCATTCAATCATCTCAGTAACTACTTACTTTTAGACCTTTGAATAATAAAGTGAAACTCCAAAGCTTACGCTATTACAAGGAAAGGGCGAGAGTGAAAAAAAAACACCTTCAGGAGGGAAGTTTGAATAATTCATAGATTTATATCCTGTCCTTCATGACTGTCCTTTAAATGTAGTCGCCGTAGTACGGTTTTTAAACTGAACTCCGCGAATTACCAATATGTTGAATAGATTAGCACTTAGTTGTAGGGTATTATACATTTAAGTGAGTGTAATTTTTTGCTACACGTCATCAAATTGCTAAACACAAATTACTGAAATTATTCACCTCATTTGTGCTTCAATTTGTGTAATAATTTTGCCTTTCAAAGGAATCTTAAGAAGGAAATAATAAAATATACATTTTAATCATAGCTTTTCCTACTTAGTCTATTTTGAAACGATTCTGAAACGCATCTATAGCACTGACTCAGTCAACAAGCCGCAGAACTATGGAAGATAAAAGCTAGAAAACTCCGTCATATTGCGCATTATTGTGGATACGATTGATCAAATTCATCCTCAAATTCGTAACGGAAATTAATCCGCAATCTCGCCTTACATATTAGATAGTAGCACTTCGAATTGAAAATGCATAGAGATGTATCATTCTTCGATAAATAATAAAATTATCCAAATTTGTAACATAATAACATATTTAGACCAAATGCCACCGAAAAAAATTAAGGCTCAGAATTGTTATATTAAGTTCATATATTTCATTTCTACCCCAAGGTCTCCTGTTCTATGTTCTATATTCATTATTGAATACCATGACCCTCTAATTTCGTGAAAATATCGTCGTGGTGGAATAGCGTAATGGAAAGGCGTATAGCGTCGTCCAGTTTGGGCAATTTGTTAAAGTATCACTTCGTTATTTGGAGATAGATTTAACTACGAGAGAATACGTCGAAGTACCAAGAGAGTCCCCACTCAAAGGGTGGATTAATATGCGATATCGTTCTGAGAAGAGGGAGGACGTTTAATGGTGGCAGGGAGCCATGATGGATGAGGACTTAAATAATTTCCAAACTGGGAGGGAATGGTGGAGATTTAAGAAGTTAGAGCGATGTTATAGTCATAAAGAAATGACTGATAGTGAGGTAAAAAACTACTTAGAGTGATTAAGTCAAACGATTAGTTAGCAGGCCATGTTAATTCGAGTATAACATAAATTGCTTGGGCTACGTTTTGCTACATCGTTACGTATCGGAAAGCCAAAACCAGCTCTAAAACTAAAGGCATTTTAATCCCAAAGTCAGTAGTTATTTGTTATTAATTAACTATAAGTATGTAAACTGTTTCGGCTTCCTTTAAAATTAATATATTAATCTTGCTGCCAATGCAGATTTAAATGAAAAACATTTTGCTTTGCTTCCAATAGTGACTTTGGTCGCGTATGTTCTAAGAACTAAACGTTGAAAAGAACTGCTTTCCCTCACCTTTCCCCATCTAATTTAATTGTTGGTAGAATATACGGTAACAATAGCGGTCGGAATCGTCAGTATTGAAAAGAGTTGCTTGGGGTAACTGGAAAGCACAGTGAAGGTACATGACTATACAAGCTAACCGATAAATCATTAAATGGATGGCAATTTCTATTTTATTTATTTATTTCCCAATACTACCGCAAACATCCATTCACTGGAATATTACAGGGATCAAACAGTAAGAACGGACAAACATACACAATCATTTATTTACAGGAAATATCCGATTATTTCGAACATTAAATCCCGGGATTGGAACCCAGGTTAGAGAGCTAACCACTCCGCTACCACGGTCGGTATAATAGTAAATTGTAAATCCTTCGTAAAAATGTTGGTGATGATATTGATATAAATTTTTGTCGTAAAATGTAACAAACGCTACTAGAGCCTATATATATCAATTTACCTAATTTAATGAATAAAAGAATATCACTTTTCTCACCGAAATAAGGATTGCATGTGAAAAATCCTAGGTGCACGACTTGCCTATATATATTTATCTACTTTTATGAATAAAATAATATCACTTTCTCTCCGAAATAAGGATTACATGTAAAACAGTCATTATTATCTTCGTAACCCGCATGAAATTATGCGCCAAGCAGTGGTGGGCACGCCAGTAATCTAGCTATGCAGTCTAAGGTCGAATCACTTTCCTCATTCATTTCATTCTAAAGAATCCACCACAACCGCACAGTAAATGACCTGCGCAGATATATATGCGTATCGCTCCACGGAAAGGATTCCCAATAACCCCTTTCCTCGTGCACGCCACGGCACGAGCCCCGCCTACCCTCGGTTGCCAAGCTGTCGTTTTTCGTTTACCTCGCTCCGTGGGGTACTGTTTACACGCGCTTGACTTGCTTACTTTTACAACGTGCCCTTTGATTTCGGCTCCCGTATCGAACGTTTTCTTTCAGCTTTCAATTCTGCGACGGCTTTCCGCTTTTCCGGAATGGGCAGTTTGTTAAAATCGGTGCCAGAGGAACGATCCTTCGATGAATCTGGCCAGAGTGCGGGTTCATAAAAAATGGACGAAAAAATTGGTGGATTTGGACACGGGCGTATAGAGAAAATGTTCGCAGGAGATGTATGCGTGTCTATCTTTCGCCCTCAGTGAGAAAAAAGTTTGCACGCAATAAAAGAAAATCGATGTCGAAGATTATGCATAACGCAGCACTATCTGTCGACCCACTTNAGGGAAAGAGGCCTTTTGGTCCAGCCTCCGCTTTTCGGAAAGTTCGTTTAGAGCGCGGCTGGACTTTGGGGCGGGGAAACTGGTGACAACTAAAAGGTATTTATTGCCCAACGCTAGGATCTTTTGAGGCCGAAACGTATGGGAAAACCGGGCGCTGAAGCATGCATGGTAGGAAATACTCCGCTAATATTTTAGATCGACGCACTTATTTGTTAAGAACAATGTTCTGGAGCTGAAACGAAGAACCTGCAGAATTCCTTTCCTGGAATGATTGAATTCATTTAATTAATTTTCATTCCTTATTTAGCCTATTTCTTCGGATTAAAGTTGAGTTAAAAATATATTTAACACTAATAAATTAAACGGAAGAATCCTATCGCGTGATAGCGTTACAAACCCGAGGTACCGGGTTTAAGTCCCGGTTAGTCGAATTTCTCCGGTTGGGGAATGGTTGCGTATGTTCGCCAATGTTAGTCCTTACTAACACTGTTGTAAATAGGACTTTCATGTTTCCATTAAAGAAATTATTATTTTTTAACTTATTATTAGATTTATTTAACGATAAAATTCATGAGAATGATTTGAATGAGACTCACAATTTTTCTCAATACAAAGACCTTTCTCTGTAGAAAATCATCCAAAATGTTACTCTTTTTTTAATTCCTATCCTCGGTGGTGGAAGGATAGATGTTTGCGTTCCTTGTTTAAGCTGAAATCGTTAAAACTATTAAAAGTAATATAATTGAGATCCTTCCTTCCGTTAATGGAAGGAATATATAATGATATTAATATTGGGTCTCAAGCTCTCATTTAATATTATTTCAATTCATTCATGCTACTTCCAAATTAGTTTCCCAGCCATTTACATTGAAATATGACGTGGTTAGTTTGCATTACAGTTATTGTATAGGGCACCTAAATATGAGGAGAGGAAATTCGATCTGAACTAAGGATGATTACCAAAGGTGATCTTTGACATTCAAAATCAAATAAGGCTCCGAGTTATTAATGATACCCGCAGAGACCTATATCCAATGAAAACCATATTTACTTTCCTCTCATTTGATCACTTCTCTTAGGCAGCTATGCGGTATGCGACTCGCCCCATGAAACTCTTGTCCAGTATTGCCATGTTATGGGATCGCATGCAATTGCAATGTTTGCTAACTTTTGCGAGTGTAATTCCAGGTTTCTGGCTGTCAACCGCGGAAATTCCAAAATTATTCAATAGAAATAGGGAGCATAATTGACGGATGCTTTATTCAGTTTTGTAGACATGCAATTACGTTGGATATAATTAATATCAAGTGATATTTGAATGTTAGCTATATAATAAGAGAGATAGTGAAGTATTAACTACAATAAAATGAGGCGATACTTTATGCACTGCTTAATAGTATTGTAAGGGTATAAATACTGTACTTTATTTTTTTACATTATATTGATTACATCTCCCGCAAATGTGCTTTCTCTGAATTTAGCAAGTGGTCGCAGCCTAGCTTCTAATCTCCTTTCTTTTAAGGATTCCCAAGCCGCGTCTGAGAGCATTTCCGTAACGCTTGCTTTTTATCGTAGCTTTTTTTAACAAATACTAACCAATTCGCTGAAAGGTGTGTGGTAGAGGGTGAAGGTGTTTTTGGTGACAATCGCCTTAATAACTCCGAAATATCTTACCGAAAAAACTCACAAAAACCAAAAGTATGTGCTCAAATATTTATTGTATGATTTTTAGATTCATTTCTCAGTATAACTTTCACTGATGCTGGTGGAAAGTTTCAGTCAAACCGAATATTGCAAATTCAAGGCAGTGGGAGAATCAAAACAAATTCCTTAAATTTCCTCTCGCTCTTAGAGACGACTATTTTTTGTATGCTCATCGACCTTCACGGATAAAAATTACCTCTCTTCAAGCAGTAACTTGTTAAATCCTTCGAGAAGCCCACCTTTCGAAATGAGGGAGGAGGTTTAACGGGTTATATAAGATGCGGGGGCCATGCTCATTCTTCATTTTTCTGCAAGGTATTATAGTACGCATGTATGTACCTATCGTACCTCCTCCGTCATAACTATTGTATTTAATAATTCACTTCGCAATATTCAAAATTGTTACTACAGGAACTGCCGAAATACGATACGAAATGTTATTATTAGGTTGCCAAAATCTGCGGCGTACGGCGTGAAATGTTATTTGCAAAAGAAAGCAAAAGAGCTTTTCTGAGTGTGTCCATCAAAGAAGATCGTTTGATTATTTTCGGCGGAAGCTTAGACAATATTCAGGGGCCATCAATCACCCAAAATGACAACCGGTGTCGCTTAAGGGACTCAGGGCAAATGCAGATGTCGGCATTAGGTAAAACGGTCACGTTCACTCCCCGAAAATGTAAATTCGAATTCTTACGGCAAAAGTTATTATTTTTGCTTTAATTTCAACATAGTCAGAGATCTCGTTATTGCGATTCAAGATTAATTAGATACTCCTTTTACGTTAGGGAAGGGCTGCCGTGTCGAGTAACATTCCGCGAAAATTCAAAGTGCAAATCTGCATACTTTTGTTATCATTAATTTACATACTGTATTGTACTAACGCTGTTTTAATTATACATTGGTATGCAGTGTTTGGGAAAGCGTTTGTTAATTATTCTGAATTAATTACTCTAACGCAGAATTGTAACGATATTCAGGGCAGCGTTGGATCACTTGAGAATAGAAACGCATATTACATTTATGACATTCCTAATAATTTATTTGATTACCTTAACTACTATTATTATATATTAATAGGCTTAATTAATAGTGAAATTTGCAATTACTTACAGCAATTTTAATAGATTGGATAATTAATTATTATTAATTGCATTTATAAACCAAAAAAGATGAAAATGATAAGGAAATTTAAAGAACTCACATTAAAAGGTAATAAATATGACGACACAAGTAAGATATTGAACGGAAATGCTTCAAAGATATTTCTAGAAAGCTTCCAACACTTGGAAATCACTTAGGCGAAACTCATATTAGTGTATGTAAAAATCTAAATAATCCAAATTTGAGAATTTAACTATTGCGTAAGTGAAGCAACTAACTAAACGAAGAATGTGAAATTCGATCATGTAACACAATAATACCCTACCCAATTCATCCAAACTCTGTATCAACGATATCTAAAAATATTTCAATTTCACATTCCAAAAAAGTAGCTACTTTATGGTCACTGACGTCGAATGCATACTAAACTATTCAATCGATCTAAAAAACCAAAGGAAGGCATGAAACCATGAAAAGAGGTCACGGTGCTTGATATTTATTCTTAAAGCGGAAAAATAATGTCTTCGTCATGAACATGTAAAAACGATGCTTGTAGTATTAGGGTGGTCCTTATTAATAAGAGAAAATTTTTTTATGAACTTCTTTTGGAACACCCTCTAAATTTGTTTTATATGGTCAGAAAATAATTTGTGTAAAATATTATTGTAATCATACAACGAGAAGAGGTGTCGCATCGCACTTAAAGTTTGCATATTTCAACACTTTTGGTTGTTTTTAGATCATCAACGGTGATTACGGAGCGTTCTCATCCTTTAATATCTTTGATACTATTACCAACACAGTAATAGATATTTGCAGAGGTTCTTGTAACATATTTATGAAATCTGCAGAGTAGTTCCCGAGATTTTGCCCGGATAGTGAGCGCGCGACGTGGGAGTTGCGGCGAGCCTATCTATCTACCACAGAGTTGTATGCATGCACCCTTTCACTACGTGGTGAAATTTTTCCACTTTTTACACTATACTAGCTTCACAGACAGCTGACTATATCTTAGAAGGATCGATTCAGTGCATGGAAAGGGAAAACAAAGGACGTTCGAGCGAGATCATAAAATAAAGAGAACTTCGAGCCGCTTCTCTCCTTTTCACCAGAGATTCCCCGCTTAAAAGTACCCCGAACCGAATTTTTCCTCTCATTTGTTTGACGAGGAATGAAAAAGCATCTCTCAGACAAGAGTAACATTTCGGAAATATATCACTGCATAAAGAGCCGAAAGAAAGATAAAGGAATAAAAAATGCGGGGAGAGAAAGGAAAGAATGGAATTACGGGGAGAAAGGTACAGATAGGAGGGGGAGAGCGGTCTTTTATTTCGCGCTTTTAATATATATATGACCCTGACATTCGCGTAGGTTACGAGCTTGAATATCGCTGCGAATGTCAAAGGCGACAAAGTTAAGACCCGAACGTTTTTATCGAGAAAACGAGGGTGTAACGCGGGGCCTATTGTACGGGATCAAGTCATTCAACTATCAGCGAGAGCAATAAGGGCGATAAACACGTGATAAGTACATTGTTGGGAATAACGTACGAATGTAGCAATAACGTACGGAGCCGGGTCAGCAATGTTTACGCCTTTTTTTCGCTTTTTCACCCCATATTTCCACGCTCGCTCACCTGTGCGTAACAAGCGGTCCTAATTGAAGAAGCGATGAAAACAGTTTGAGGCGAGACCTGTTTAAACCTCTTCGACATCACGAATGAAATGAAAATAGTTTACTGCGAGGTAAACACAATTCCGAACGGCTCGCCTCCCTTGTTCCGCGCTGGGAATTGGAATTTTAAATTGTTTAACTTTTCACTCGCTCGCTCTACTAAATAGGCTCTCCTTCTTTATGCTCGCTGCACCAACGCAGCGCCCTGATAATGGCAAGATTGGAACAATTTTAATGTGCTGTTAATGCGCGACTACTTTAACCGGGTCAGCGTGCGAATGGCGCGGTTATGCACGGGTTAAACATTTGTCGCAACGCTCGGGAGGCAATGGAAATGACATGTTATTTCTCAATTAAATTAATTCAGGTTTTCTTGGTGCGGACTGCACAATGCCTCCGTGCTGCTAGACGCCTGCTCTAATCCTTTGATTACGGAATCCTTGTTTCCGTGACAACTAAATTTGAAAATCGTCATGGGGTATTCGTTATGTTACCATGGCTTAATTGGTGACTGTTCGCAACATCTCCCTTTTTGAGCGATAATGTTCATTCGTCCAAATCATGCGTTTTTTTCGCGAAAAATGGGATCGAGGCGAGATACTCAAGTAGTATTGTTCAAAAGTTAAGACTTATCTCGCAATTAGAGTAAATATTCGGATAAGAAGCAGTAGAATATTAAAAAAAGATCGCGAACAATTTTCAAAATTAACAATTTATAAATTTTTAGCTTAAAAATGATAAGATGCGTGTCTCAAGAATGTAACGAATATAAACATACAAAATGAAACAGCCTGGTTTACAGCATCAGAAACATAATAAAGTATTGACAGATAATGGCTTTGATTATTCAAAGTCAATGGTATAGACCCATTCCTTTTTTAATGTATAACGAGCTTGATGAAAACGGAAAAAATACGGTGATCGATCCACATCGATAAAAAATGATTTACTGCGACTTCTGGCATTGAAACTGTCAAACCCATACATAGTACAGAAGGAAATATGTAGGCATAGGAATTAATTAAATAAATTCCACGAATCCGAATGTAAACGAATCGAAAACGAATCTCCTACAACTTTGAATTTTATTCGATTTAATAGAAGCGAAGATATTAAAATTTTCACGCCCATTAAATTGATTCAATTTTCTATCTGTACTTTCGAACAAATATGGAAAAGCTTTATTCAAGAATTACAATCCGAAGCATAAATTTGCGAAATTAGGTGTAGGTGTAAAGTAATCTAGGAAATCATCGATCATTAGGTACAGAGTTCATACTGGATTTTCATATTTAATAATAATATTAATAATAATAAGTCTTTATTTTAGGCGAATTTTGGTCTATTAAGACCACTCTTACAATTAACCCTGATAAACACAAACATCCATGCCCTGACCAGGATTTGAACCAGGGACCTCGGCGTTGCTAGGCTAGCACGCTAACCACTCCGCCACCGACGCCGGCATATTTAACCTTGTCACAGTAATAAAATTGTTACATTGTACGATAGTTCTAGGCGCATTCTACACGTGATATAGTGAACAAATAAATCCCTATAAAGGAGTGCCTTTCAGAAAGTCTTAGATTGACGAATAGCGCCTAGTTTCTCTTAATTTAACCTTGTATGCACAAAGCTGGCGATGGATCAACTCCTTAAACCGACCGTATCCCCCCTTGTGTGCTGAGCTAAAACCTTAGCGGGCGGCTTAGCGCATTGCGCCCTTAATCGGAAATCCAAGACTGAAAAGTTAACAAATCATTCCGTGCTTCATTACGACGTCCAAGTGTAAAGAGACTAGTTGCCTTCTTCATTTTCAACGCGTCTGGACACAATTATTCAGAGCTGAAAGGAAAATAAATAAGGACTTTCAGGTTCGCTAGGGTGGGAGTGGGTAGGGGGCGAGACGGGGCACTTCACTCACTCCGTTAAACGCTTAAATGCACGCAATCGCTGATGTTACGGAGGTGCAGCGAGGCACAAACCCAACGCCCACGCCCGTGATATACGTGGGAAGTCTATTCAGTCGATAGAGGACGAGCGGTCGATCACGTGTCCATTTAAATCGACCGTAGTGCTTCTATGCTTGCGCGGCTTGCGCTGGTGTTATATCGATTAAGATCTCCGTTTAATTCATGTTCTTGTATCGAGCAGGGAGCGGGGGATTTCCAATTTGAACCGCTTCGATTCTCATTGATTCAAAATTGAATTTACTTTCGCTTGCGAACGCTTTCCTTCTCTTCCATTCAGTTGAGCCTGTTTACGCAAAGTTGTGACCGCTGCCTTGTTAAGGCAGAAATTATTTTCACAAATGCAATATTGTTGCATCATTTTAAAAACACCGAATGAACACTGATAGTAATAATATTTATTTATTTATTATAACCAATGTACTAATACTGTATTGTTTCGATAACACATAAATCAAAATTCTCTATAATAATGGTGTCTTATCTAGTAAAAGTCAATTGATTCTCCTGTACGTATCATTACCTAGTCATTTTAATCGAAATATTCAGACGCGAATTATCATAATAATTTAAGAGGCAGTCATTGGCAAAAGGCAAATATGTCTTCAGAAATAATTTTTCTTTCACGATATTAATTCACGTTGCATTTATCAGTCAATAATTGAATAAAAAAATAAAAAACCCGAATTGATCTCATAGTTGATTTCCCTTTGCGAAGTAAATTTATAGTGTTAATTTATCCTTTTGCTGCTATATTATGCAAATTTTGGGGAGGCATTTCACGTTTTACATTTTAAATCAGTGAATGAAAGCAAAATTTCGATATACTGTTTTAGGAGGGATCAAAAGAAATGGCTTAAGACACGTTTTGTTTAACTTATGTTATAATATTAAATTATATATTATAATATCGTATATGATACCATACATAAACACATTGATGAATATAGTAGTATTATTATGGAGAAGTAATCTTAGATTTGCAGGCTGATGCATAGAGAATATTCTAATCTTACAATGTACCTATTTCCTATGTATCTTGCTGTCCGGTGATAATGATGATTAACAAATAATAATTATTATTCATGGGCATTCTTATAAATATCCCTGTAATAAAACTAAATACAGTGGATAATGTGATGAAGTCTGCTACACATTTTCGTGAGGGGATGCTAATATGTTTAGGGAATATTGTAAGAAAAAACTTAGTTGCGAGCAAATTTAAGAAGAAAAACGTTTGCGCGAAAGTTAAACGTATTCTCTTAGTTGTACGACCTCAATCTAAACTTCATTTCACACGAGTAAAATTGAGTTAATCTTGATTTGGCGGAAACAATTCTCTTCGAAGAACGAAACAGCAAAAGTTTCTCATTTCTAACATCAAATTTTAAAATATCCTAATTATGAATTTCGGATGCTTGTTTGCACTCCATCTGAATCCCATTCCTGGCATTCTGAGAGTGTGCTCGTTCACTAGAAAAAGCTGCATTATTTTTATCGAACTCGGAGCACTCGCTACTATACACAAGATTTATAAGCATTTGAATTACGAAAGCATGTTTCTTTCAAGAATACAATGGGATTTGGTATCTCAAGATTTTGATCTACTTATAATGCAGCCATTAAAAGAATGCTCATACGACGAGAGAACGAATTAAAGTACAATGTGAACTGGTGTTCGTC
This sequence comes from Ladona fulva, assembly GCA_000376725.2. Taxonomy (NCBI): domain Eukaryota; kingdom Metazoa; phylum Arthropoda; class Insecta; order Odonata; family Libellulidae; genus Ladona; species Ladona fulva. The sequence goes on from KZ308390.1 coordinate 757,153, forward strand.
GCAATTCCAATGCATTGAGTTTCAAGGTTTTCTTCCACGTGAAAAATGTAGTTAAGAGGACAACGCGCGTTTAGTCGTGAAAGTATAAATCCTTTCAAGGCTAGATTCCTGATATAATCTCATGCACTATGAATACCAAAGCGAATAGTAAATGAGAAATCAACCGAAATGAGTTAATCGAAAGCAAGCTCTAGCAACATTTCTTTCGTATTCTTTGGACGGGAGTTATTATTACTCCTGATTCTGATTTACAAACTCAAATGAAGGACCAAAGGAATGTGAAATATCACCTTGTTGAAAAAATTAATGAACATTAACTCTTATTAGATGAAAAAATGTAGGAAAAATAAACTACCGTTGCCGGGAGCATTACCCAGGTCTCCCGTATTCCGGACGGTTACACGAATACTATCACGACACACCTTATCCCACCATAGCTCCAGAAATAGTAGGTGAAATTATTATTTTGTGGTAGTTTATTTGGTTAGAGCAACCATCCAGAAAGTGGAAGATTCAGGTTCTAGTCCCATCTACGGTGGACGTTTCCTCCCTCACATCTTCATTTCCAGCCAAGTGTGTAAACCTTCTGTTTTTCATGGCTTATTAACTCTAATTATAAGATATTCTGTATGTTTGATCCTCTGGTAGCTGAACCGAGATTTTGTCTACACTGTGCTTAAACTCACGGTTCTACGAGATCTTACTCGTTTACTTGATTTACGATTCATCAGACAAAATGTTTTCACTGTCGCGGACTTATGTGACTCTTATACCTGCATAAGAAGCGATTCTTACAATAGAAATCAGTATAAATACTATATCACATACTGAAAGAATTACACTTTGATTATATAAGTTCAAATCCTGTCAGAATACGTTTTTAGCTATACCTGTCTCTTCAAACGAATAGTTCGGTACGAATAACATGATAAAATTCAAGCGTCTTTTTTATTGGGTGAAATCGGGACTAAAGAGTTTCATTTTCCATATAGCCCTAATATATTATAACAGGGTCGTTATTTGGGCGTTGCTGATTCTTATTCTTTCCCCTATCTGATCCACTGCCAATCATATCACACTTGAACAGAATGAATTAAATCCAAGGATAAAGAGAGATGTACAAATAATTGCGACATGACTGGGGTTGTATTTATGAAAAGAAAAATCTGTCCGTCAGGTGATCAGCTGGAAAGGTGGTTTGGCCCTCTCCTTCGATTTTTATGCCAAAAGGTAATGAGGCAAGCTTGGTAAGATGGATAAGTACTTATACATAGCCTTTACTATCTTCAAACTAAAAGAATTCCAATAAGATTGGCTCTTAAATTGATTATGATAACTGGGAATCGTTCAGCAACATTGAACAATTAAATTACATAAATTGGTATGAGTCAGGACGTTTTAACTTCATATATTATTTCAATTACAATGACGAGCAGGTGAAAAAAGCAGCAACATTGATATACAAAGAAAAGATACGACGAAAATGGACACATTCGAATGAGATTTTACGCGTTTGAATTGATATAAGATTATTATTAAGTAAAATTGATTTTGGCAACGATTACTTCCCACGATAAACTAATATGCCGTACAAAAACCTTTTCGAGCCCACTACTGACGAGTGAATGAAGGATATTTTCCCCTCTATTCTGTATCAAACCACAAATGAAAAACTTGCCTTTATAACAGATCGAGGCAGAAGCCAATTTCATGCATCTATTGTATTGTATATCTGAAGGACAGAGATAAGAGTCCCCTTTAATACGCGTAAGTAATGGGTATGGAAGGGAAACCTAGAAAGGCATGACTCCAGGCATTAACATTGCAGATTCCATCGGCCGCGTTGATAAAGAAACGTGACCGTGTGACTGTCTTAAGAAGGTCATTCACTCACTATTATAAGGAGATTGTCTTGTAATTTCCCTTCCGCAGATCCGCTTAAAATTTAGCATTCCACGGCTATGCTGCAGAAAAGGACAGGTGCTGCATTCTTTGAGGTGAAGGGTAGAACTAACTGGCAACTCTCCCAGTTTTGCCATTCTGTTGACTATGAAAGAGACTCACGATGAATGTCTTCGGTTAATTGAGTGCATCCGCTTAAGGTAAACACTTTCATGGCCGGGCTGACGTAAGGGTAAATTACCATCAGAATGGTAGAAGATAACGGAAATTGTTTCATTGAAAAATGTTCCAACACACAGCTCGAAAGTTATCCGAAAGGGCATCACGAATCCCAATGTGTAATATACGGGTTTATGTAACTGATTTTGCATTGGAAAGGGCTCCCATACGATAGCCGGCGCTTCATGTAGTACTTCTGTTGCTGTTATGAGCTTCTTAAAGGGAAATCCCATGTTGACATCCTGTATTAAATATAATAGCGAATGAATCAGTGTACCTTAGAGAAGCACAATTATCTTGCACTTTATTTTCCCTTTTCTTATCATACTTTTAGACCGGTTATGTTTAACCTCCGTGATTTAAGTACAAAATTCATCACGCACCACAGCAATCAATATCTATAGCGTACAAATTAATTTAAGTGAAATATCTGCCATTTTTATTTCCTCCTTGAATAGCTTTGAGAATACCGATTAAGATGAATTACCATCGTGACGTTCATCTCTTTTTAAACATTTTTCACTCAAGCCTTACCGTATGATACGGGTCCCTCTGTTGAAAGCCTTTGAAATGAATTGAATGCATTCCAACGATAAGAAATCATCTAGTTAATTATATCTGACTCATTTCCCAGCTAAGCTACGTTCTTTCCTTTTTATTCCTCATCTTGATGCTTTGATATTTTCAAACCCAGCCAACACATGCCAATTAGAGTTATTGAAGGAGTTTCAGTTTCCAAAGAACTCTATGCTGCATCATGTAGTGTTGGTTGAAAAAATATTCTAAATAAGGCCTGCATTTTAATCTGTTATTGATCGGAAGTTCGATATTTTACTCCAAATAAATGCTAATTTCCAGAGTACACCATGTAAACAATTTCTTAATTTTAAATTCGTACTGAACTCGAAAGTTATACAAAGAATGTTCTTGTACGAAATATTATGCTAATATATTTCATTATGGTCCACCTGAATATCGTTGCATTCATTAAAAATCGAAATGATTCATAGGTTGCCAAGCTACTAAGCTGATTCTTAGCTTTGGTTGGAAGTCGTTACAGGGGTCAAAACCAAAGGAATAAAAGAAAGGATGTTAGGTATGGATTTCTTGGGCACATAAACCTATTGAAAAGTAGCAGAATTATAATAATAATAGTATTTTTTCTGGCTACTCTGCTCTGTTTGACTAAGCCTTCGATAGGTTACAGTGAAATTATACACATCAGCTACTTTCATTCCGACTTCGGATATATTTCTCCCCCAATGTTCTACATCTACATCAATTCCATACAAGCCGCCTTTCAGCGTGTGGCAGGGGGTATAAACACTGGATGTTCAAGCTTTTTCTTTATGTTGTTATTATCGCGTATCGTTAGCGGAAAGAATGAGTCCTTAAAACGACTAGTCCTAGCATCTATTTCCCTTATTTTACGCTCATTGTCGGATCGGCCAAAATAGCAGGGGGGTCGCATAATATTGATTACGTCTTCCGCAAACGCACTGTCTCGAAATTTATCATGTAATCGCAGCCTAGCTTCCAATCTCCTTTCTTTCAAAGATTCCCAACCTGCTTCCGAGAGCATTTTCTTAACAGTAGCTTTTTATCGTAGCATTTTTTCACAAAACTTATTGCCTTGCGCTGCACTTTCCTGAGTTCAAGGGTGTACGTTTCATCCGCTGGACCACATATACTCGCCGCATATTCCAGATGGGGCCTAACTAACGTGAAATAGCATCGCTCTCTAACCTTTTCATCGCATCTACCTACAATGCGCTCTATGAAGCCGAGATTTTTGGTTTGTTTTACCGCAGATTTTTCGGATGAGAACGCTCCAGTTTAAGTTATTCGCAAGAGTGATCCCGAGATATTCAACTGACTCTACTACATTTAAGTTTATTGCGTTAATTTTGTACGGGTAATTCGGACAAATTTTTTTCTTTCGAAGACGGAGCATTTACTAACATTTAGTTCTAATTGCCATTTTTCGCACCACCTATGAATGTGGGCTAAGTCGTTTGATAGGATATCCTCCACGTTTGATATTTCTCTATATATTACCGAATCGTCCGCAAATATCCTCACATTGCTATTTATCTCGTCGCTCAGGTCATTGATATATATATAAGGAAGAGAAGAGGTCCAATTACGCTGCCCTAAGGTACGCCTGAAGTAACTTTGACTTTGTTCGAACTAATCCCATGAAGTACTACTTGTTGTTCCCTCTCGTGTAGAAAATCTTTTACACAGTCAATTACTTCCTTATTAATGCCTGCTAATTTTAATTTGTAAATTAATTTGTAGTGAGGAACTCTGTCAAACCGTTTCCAATTCGTTCCAATCGTTTTCAAATTCTCTCAGTTTTTAACTTCTCGATGCCATGTCACCCTTAACTCGATGTTGAAATAGAGAGAATTGGTAAGTGCTTGGGTTGGCCCACATCCGACGTCGGATTGAAAATGGCTGCTGATGATGATAGTGATATATATCTAAGGGTTTGTTTCTACAGTAACTACTATTAGTAAAATAAGGGTACGGCAAAAATGATATTTCACAGTGGCATTCATTGCATAGTTGGCAGCCATCCTTTCATCTCCACCCCGGATTCTTTCGTCGTCATTAAATATTCCACGCGACCTATAGAAACTCCGCTCGCACGAATGCCTGCGTGGCGCTAGACGAGAAAAAAGACCGCAAAAAACATTAAACGAATTACCCGACCTTGATGCAACGCTCGTATGGAGCGCCATCCCTCAAACATAAATCGCCGTAATCTCCAAAGTACGTTATTCGCAAATACGTCTTAACAGGATTCCATTGTAATTGGCTCTGGAACTTGTCGGGAGAGAAAGGTCCTTTTTGGTGCGGACGTAGAGAAAGAGAGGTATGGGAGATACGCGGAGAAAGCACGGGAGATACCGGGGGAGAGCGTAGAGGCTGCTCTTTTCCCCTATTCATAGGGCTTCTGGTCTGCCAACAAATCAAAAGCTCCTTCAGGCACTGCTTTGGGTCCTTCGTTAAAAAAGGACTCGAGTGTGTATGGGTAAGGGGGATAAGAGAGTAAAGCGGCCGGTGAATCGAGCGATCGATCACGCCTCACTATACGGCCACCCTTGGAAAGCGTATCGCTGAAAAACGTACCTGGATGCACTTATCCAGTTAATCCCCTCCCTGCTGCAAACGGATGCACACAGACTGTGTGACGTCCCTATCCTGAAGCTGACAAGTTCACCCGTCTTATCGAAAACTGCGTAGATGCACCGAATTCGCTCTTCTCGTAGTAAATTATGTTTTCGAGAAATGTGTCAAAATATCACAGAAGCCGTGATTATTTATAAATTTGGGCTGGTATCGTTCCGCTAATTTTTTTCGGTGCTCGTGATTTCGCAGAAAACGTATTTGTGCAAAACGGGCAATTTCCTAAAGGTGTAATTTTGCGACAGAAGGTAATTCAGTGAAAACGCAGAATTGCTCAAAGCAAGTCAGTATTTTATGGAAGCAATTAATGTAGCAAACATCTAATTTGGTCAAAACCAGTTATTCTTTAAAAATCACCTAATTTAAAAATTAACTAATTCCACAAATCACTCAACACCGTCAATAACATTATATTCGCAGAAACAGAAGGATTTATGCTAGCCATGCAAGATAAAATTATTAACATAAGAAATTACCAAAAGTATATTACCAAGATCGAAAAATATCAACTGATAAATGTGGACTGTGCAACAAATTACTTGAAACCATAGACCGGGTTATCAATGGCTTTAAATCGCTTGCTTGAACTCTTGAAATTTTACTGGAAAAGGAACGTTACAGATAAAACCGCACAACCAACCAGATATTTCGCTTATAAACAAACCAAGCAAAACTACCTACCTAATAGAAATGTCAGTGGCAAATTCCACGAACTTACAAAAGAAGCGTGCAGAGAAATTACAAAATACCCAGCACTAAAATAGGAAATAAAGCAAATAAGGCATCAAGAATCGTTAATAATAGTCCTTATTATTCCATCATCAACAGTTATTATATCAATAGCACTGCACAGCAGTATAAGTGACAAACGAATGCCTCCAAAAACTTAAATATCACTACAAAAATCAGTAATTCTGAATAATTGCTCCATCACAACAAATGCTCTAAGTCATATATTAATAGAAATAATAATTGCCACTGAGTAAAGGAAAACTAATCGGGATACGTGACTTGGTTAAGCCCTGTCACAGGTTCAGAAATAAGAAAAGAGAGATTATACAAATAATAGAAACAACAACAATAATAATAATAACAATGACGAAATTACTAGACGAAATTTGGTCCTAAGAGATCACCGTTACAATTAACGTTTTTTCAAGTCACAAACAACCTATTTTTTTAGTAATAAATTTGTACCTGTAGATTCGTGAATACTGTCTCGTCGCGAAATCTCACACATATCTCAGAATAATTCGACAGGAAAAAGGTCCGCGTCTCGAATGCGGGTACCTTCCGAGAAATGAGCGGGGATAGAATGGAAATTAAGAAGTTGAGGCAATTCGACGGAGGCCTCGGGGAGATTTCTAACCGAATAAAATGTAAATTCGCGCGGGATTGGGATGTTTTGCGACGGAAAATGAAGACATAAAGAAGCGGGGCGGTGGGGATTTACTCTCCCGGAATGGCAGCGCTCCTGCTTGAGGTGTTTTATCCTCGATGATAAGGGGTGTCGAAATTCGGATGGATTTGGATTTTACGGAGGCCGTTTTACGCCTCCGAACGGGGACGTAAATTTGGGAGGAGCGAGGCGTCGCATTACTCCTTCGCAATTACGGTAATATTGTCGCTGCGAGTCCACGCAACGGCTGGAACATCAACGGAGCCCGAGAGTGATGCTGGAATAACTTGGTGCTCTCGAGTAAACGCACTCCCCGGAATTTAGGCAACGGAAATTCCGTGAATTTGCGACCTGAAGCGATCTTAAATTTGTGCTATCCATAGGTTGAAAATATGTATTTCTTCCCAGTCAATTCTTTACCTATTACCTACAGCTAGAAATGAATCCTAAATGGCTGAGCGACTACTCTTATTAGTATTAAACCTACGGAAGGGGATTTAGGAATAACTGGGCTCGTCGGGGCGTGAGGCCTGATGAACCTTTCGAATGTAACCCTTAACATACCAAGAGCGTAATCGGACCTTTACTCTTCCTCATTTATACCAATGACCTAAGCGACAAGATCGATAGCAATGTGAGGATGTTTACGGATGATTCGGTAATATATAGAGATATATCAAGTGACGAAGATACTTTACTCTCAAACGACTTAGCTTATATACAAAAGTGGTGCGAAAAAATAGCAACTAGGTCTTAATGTAGATAAATGCTCTGTAAAAAAATTTCTTCGAAAGGAAACAATTGCGTCAGAACCACCCGTACAAAATTAGTGGAACGAATTTAAATGTAGTCGACTCAGTAGAATATCTTGAATTCACACTTACCAATAATTTAAACTGGAGCACACACATTCGAAAATTATTTGGTAAAGCAACTAAAAAGCTTGGTTTTATAAATCGTATTGTAGGTAGATGCGATGAAAAAGTTAGAGAGCGATGCTATTTCACGTTAGTGAGGCCCCATCTGGAATATTCGGCGAGTATAAGGGACCCAGCGGATGAAACGAACTCTCGCGAACTCGCGAAAGTGCAGCGTAAGGCGATACGTTTTGTTAAAAAGTGCTACTATAGAGAAGCAAGCGTAACGCAAATGCTCTCAAATGCAGTTTGGGAATCCTTGAAAGAAAGCAGATTAGAAGCTAGGCTGCGATTGTTAGATAAATTAAGGGGAAATACATTTACGGAAGACGTTGTTGGTATTATGTGACCCCCCTGCTAATTTGGCCGATCCGACAGTGAGCGTAAAATTAGAGAAATAGACGCGAGGTCATGTCGTTTTAGGGATTCTTTTTTTCCGCGAACGATAAGCGATAATATTAAATTAAAGAAGTAATTCTACTCTTGGTGTTTACACTCCCTGCCACACGCCGGAAGGCGGCTTGCAGGGTATTTATGTAGATGTAGATGTGGAGGGGACCTAAGAGGACCCCCAGAATTAAATTTTTAGTGATCCTGAAATAACTATAACAATTATTTTTTTCTTGATTGTTATGTGTGTCCCGCGTCAGTTTAAGGCTAAAAAATATAATTAGTCTTTCAAGAAATTTTTTCACAAAAACAAANGTAGGTCGGGTTAAATCTGAGGTAAGCATCTACATTATGTGAGCGGAGCGATAAGAGTGGCAAGTCTAAAGATCCAACTTTGGAAGGTGAGGATTGTTTGGAATCATCGCGATAAAACACCAAAGGTTGCCAAGATGACTTCCACTTTGACTTCCACTATTCCTTAGGATAAAGTAGACCGAGAGAAAGATTGAGAATATTTTGCGAGATTAGAGCTGCTATTTTCTCGGTCGATGTGGAGAGAATTAACTATGTAACCTAGGAAATACGCCTGGATTTATATATAAAAGATATAGTTCAAAAACCCTAAAATACTTACAGCAAACTACAGCAGCAAACGATTAAGAAATAAAAGAAAAACTGTTGGGTCCTCCGAAGACCCCAGCTTGGTAAAAAAATGTGGACAAACTAGGCTTGGTATGTTAAGGGTTAACCTTTCAAATTAGCAAAAATTGAACTGTGATTTCTAACTGATGCAATAAATCCATGTAAAATGCAAAAGAAGATATCTATTTCTTTTATTTCTCAATTCCTTATTATTCTTTGTAGATTAAAACTTAAGAAAAAGTTTCAATAGCAATATCCAATCAATGAAAAAAGGAATTCTGTTGTAATATCCTAATAAATGTTAATACTCGACCGGTTTCGTCCCCGCGTGACATCACCAATTAAGGTAAAAAATACCTTTTTTACTAGACCTGAATACAGAGGACTTTTTTACTATATCTGGTGGTCGTGAGTCAAAGTTTATGTGAAATTTACAATACAATTCCTTCTTTCATCAATATGAAAGAATTCTATAAAGTTACTCCAGAGAATGTATCATTCAGCAATATTTTAGTTTCCCTCTAGTCGAATTTCGAGATTGAGTTTAAGAATACTCCCTCAGGTTTATCTCAATCGCGGGGTTAAAGGGATAAACAGAAAAGGGAATGGTCACCGTGGATTGGCATCGAACAGATACTTTACACTTTACGGGTGGGTACTCTTATCAAATCCCTTTCTTTACTGTTTTCTTTAAGGGATTTTCTCCCTCCCACCGTTTTGTATACTGCATGCCTCTATGAGGACCGTGGCGGTGACGAGAGCCGCCAAGTCGAATCAAACCCTCGCTTAGCCTACAAGCATTCCGTTCAGAGGAAAATTCCCAAACAGACAGAATATTTCCTCGTCAATTTATTCCTTGGAATTTGTAGACCATTAGGAAAAGGGGGGCTCCGGAATAGTCGAGAGGATAGAGAAAGCGCTAGCCAAACTAGAATAGCGTTTTTGCCTTAGATGAAAGGGGTACCGCATTACATTCCGAATGGGATCCATATGTGACTCGACTTCGCTGTCGAGTCACATTAAAAAAATACTATATAAACTACACACTAGTTCGCATAACGAAGATCAATCGATTCATTCAATTAACTAAAAAAAATTCCATTTTAACGTTAATCATTACCACAAAGTTACACCTGATTCTGTGTCGTTCAATTAACTAAAATTCAAAATTTTCAATTTTCCGACATTCCTTTTGCTCATATTAATTTTTTTTTCTTCACAAACAGTAATTCACGTCAACGCTGAATGTGTTAGATGTATTCGATAAAGTTATTTGGATAATTAAATAATACCACCTTAAAAGAATTATAAACCTTTAATAATGAAAGGACACAATTCATTCCGAGAAACATGCAACGTAATAAAATTAAGAGAGCAATACAAAAGTGTCGTTCGCCATAAAATTGTCCACATCTCTGTTAAGACACGGTTTCAATGCGTGTTGTTTTCGTTATATATTTGACGGCAAAAACATGTCTCCTGGAATATCGCGGGATTTCTCTGCATAAATTATAAATTTCCCGGAACGTAGAATCAGATTGGCGGCAAGTCTGTGTTGCAACATAACGGGGCAGGCCGAATGCACTCCTTGAATCATCCCTCCAATTGCCTTTTGAAGAGGACGAGACGTTTTATTTGGGGCCACGAATCCAGCTGAGCAAACTCAATCAGTTTACAACTCCAATTCCCGGAAAGGCGTGTCGATGTTTTTTGAAAAAGAGAATAAAATTCGACCCATGGCCGGTATTAGCTTTAGCCGACGATTATCCATGGAATTTGCGATTTTGTTTGCGCGAAACTTTGATGATGAGGTTTGAACATTGAGTCGCCCGAGGCAGTGAAATATCTGCGCTTTTTCCCTTTATGATTTAACGTTAACTCTTATTTGATTTCGATTGACAAAATTTACGAGGATAAAAAGATGAAAATTGTATTAATTATGAACCCAGTTCAAATTTCTCTGTGATGCTCCTTTTGACGATCACGAATATTTCTTAACTCTATGATTATCCAGGGATGAAATTGCTTTGCCGTTGTAGAAATAAATATGAATAAGAAAAAAATAATTACTGTTTCGCATATCCCCGCTGATTTCGAGGACGGTTTCAACTCTACCTCCTGTACCAATGCGTGCAAGGACTCATTGGTTGATAAATGGGATTCATGTGAAGTATCGTACCTATTAAAAAGTAAGGAATGGTAAGGATGTAGATAGCAATTCAGAATGGTATTCATGCATACATTCGTATATCCTCTCGGATACGCCTAACTTTTGCTTTTATGAAACTAAACCCTCCCTTTATAACATCAACAAACTTTTTCTTTGTCTGTTATGCAGAATCCTACCCATAAAATTCTCTTCGACGAAGAAAACTACACAACATCACCAAAAGCTCAATGGAGAGTTAAGTCGACAAATCAACTCTTTGAAAGTTTAAGGTGTAGGAAACCGCACAGTCCAGAATCGTAAACAAGTTCTGAAGAGTAGACAAAAAATCTAGCGGCGACATAAAGTATTACTGACTTCCCATCAAAGATAACTTCACTCTGAGGTTTCAGACGTGCTGGATTTCTACAAAAGCTAGGGGGAAATAGGGTCGGAAGGCTCTGTGAGTGCGATGAGGGAGTCAGAAAGAAAGAAAACTTTGTGTAGGTCGGGTTAAATCTGAGGTAAGCATCTACATTATGTGAGCGGAGCGATAAGAGTGGCAAGTCTAAAGATCCAACTTTGGAAGGTGAGGATTGTTTGGAATCATCGCGATAAAACACCAAAGGTTGCCAAGATGACTTCCACTTTGACTTCCACTATTCCTTAGGATAAAGTAGACCGAGAGAAAGATTGAGAATATTTTGCGAGATTAGAGCTGCTATTTTCTCGGTCGATGTGGAGAGAATTAACTATGTAACCTAGGTTATCGGAGAGGAAACACTGAAGAATAAGGAGAAAAATGCGAGGAAAATGGAACGTAATACGATAACCATTTATGCACTCATAATAAACTCATTTATTATTAAATATTTATAAGCTCATTATTTTAGCTCATAGCTCATTTCACTCATTTATTTTTAAACATTAAAAACATTTTTTTAAACATTAAACAGTTGTATAAAATAAAGGTTTTTATCTATTATATTATGTAATAAAACTATATTTTAATTCTAAACCTGTGCTTTTTCTTGCCCTTGGTCCAAATAAACAGAATTTAACGTATTTATATGTAACGCTATACTCCGACTTATGGACATTCAACATACGCGATTTTCGTCTGTCCCACTTATCGCGTAACTTCCGAGCAGTTCCGTATTTTTTATCAAACGAATGGCAATCTTCACTATAATCGCTCTTATCTGAGCTTAAATGCCAGGAAAAAAATATCTCGTGCTTCCTTAGCTTGTAGCGCAGAGGTCGAGAAAAAGTGACCTTCAGGCTCAATACGACCTTTTCCAGCATTCACTGAGGCCTCATTTCCACTCGAAGCCAACTACTTACTTCATATTTCAGTTTTTCCACTGGCGTCAATTGAAATAAGACATAACGTATTTCCCTTCAGTTCACACAGCTAATAAATTCATTTGCTCTCGTACGTCGATATCGGACTACTGGAGCACACGCAATATGCTGCTCAAGTGCCGTCTGATGGTTTCATATGTGACCTAAGGGTACATGCGGATCCCCGATGAAAATAGCCTTTCTATATCTGTTCTAGTGGCACGAGGGCGGTTAAAATTTGAGTTCGAATCACTAAATCCAAACAAAAAATTATGGAGAGTTATTCAGAATCGTCAATTTGAAATTGATAATAAATAATTGAAAATAAATTTTGGTTCAAAATAAACACTTCGTGATACTTGATTGGTGAAATCTATAAATTCGTATATTATTCATTTTGAAAATTATTATCATTCAATAGTTTTCCTAAAATAGATTCAAAGAATATATGTTACCAAAATATCGATGGGGTCATTAAAATAATCATCTACAGGGAACATTAAACACCTATAACAACCGCAAATATACTGAATACTGAATAATTTTGAAGAGAGAACACAATTTTTCAATTTTCACACGTTTGTATTAGGCGACTAGTTTCGCTAGCGTAGTAGCATCATCAGGCCAGAGCGATAGCCAGTACACTGATGATGCTAATACGCTAGCGAAACTAGTTGCCTAAAATGTACGTGTGAAAATTACAAAATTGCGTAAAATTAAAAACTCTTCTCAGTTTCATAGCTTTTTCCAAAGTCACGACTTTTTATACTCAGTTATTAATTTACCATACCACAAAATTACTTTTCGAAAAGAAAAAGGTTAGAAAAGTGTTCGAAATTATGATATCATAGTCACCGGGTTACAAATATTTATCCCACCATATTTTTTATCACTAATATTTATCTTATCATTTTTTCATCAAAAATGTTTGCACTTCCCAGGAGAAACGGGCATGAGAAATTTCTGACGGGAACTTGGACTCGAACCCGGTTTTACAAATTGCTGGTCGGTTGCTTAACCATAAGGTATCTAACCAGAACTTCTAGAACACGCCGTTTGGGAGCTTTTACGTTTCAATTCATCTTAACCCTTCCCACTTTCCTGAATGACTTAGGTTTTCATATGATAGGTAGCCTATATAGACATACTCGAAAGAAATCTAAAATAGCTGTAGCAAGTTCGTTTGGTTATCGGATAAAGTGATACAGAGATGCTCGCAAAACAAGTGATAAGAAAAGTGATCCGAGAGCCTAATACCTCGCATTCAAACTTCAGGAAGGAGAAGAACTCTTTTAAACAAGCACGGTAAATCATCACGGTAAAGAGGCTATTCGAAACAACCCGACAAAAAAACCGCGAAACTTGAGCAAACAGCGAAAAATAACACATCCGCTGAAGAATCACTCTTCGGAAAAAACCGCCGGGATAAGTGACGATAAAATAACAAAAGTGACCCTCACAAAATAACCCGCGGAAACTTAAACGTATGAAACAAGTTCTGCTACAGAACGCACCGAAAATTTTTTTGCGGAAAAATGTCGAATCGATCCGGTGGAAGCTCTAGAAAATTGAAGCGAGAAGAATAATAATGCCCATGTAAATCTCGCGGCGTTACTCCCGGTTATGTTTCCGATGAAAAGGAATCGGAATAAATTGAGAGGAAGGGGATGGGAGATTGAGAGTTTCGCCATCGCACAGAATGAGACGTTGGATATAGATATGCCTCCGGCTGGAAGATGGAGTTAACGCGGAAGAGAACGTGGCGTTGTAAGAGATTGCAGCGTGGAGAATGAAGGAGAAGAAGAGAGTTTAAGTGAAGGAGAGGGGATGAAGAATTTGAATCGATAGAGTTTGGGGAACGGCGTTAGAACAGCGCATTGCGTCCTTGGGCACGGGGTTATCGCATACCACTTTTAAAACGTTACGTATGGAAAGGAACATATTCATCGGCTTGAAGAGGGGTGCGGATCTAGGCTGTGACTCTTCACCAGACGGTTTATTTATGTATGGACGTTTCCGGAAGACCCGGATGGGGAAGAAATTCAAAGGTGATGTGGAAAGGTGTTTGATCGCGGTGAATACTCGCATCTGTGTGCGTTCTGCTGCATTAAAGATGATGATGATGATGCACACTCGATGGAATCTCGTTCGTCTGGAATTCCGCCACGCTTCCAGATCGCGAATAAATTTGCGTTTCTAGGCAATGCTAAGTGTTCACCGATCGCCCGTTCAGTTGACAGCGAACATATTTCTAGATCTCGATAAGTATAACTATTCAGTACAATAAACATGGTTGCTTTATACAATGATAACAATAATAATAACCATTAATAAGAAATAAAGTAGTTATGACTACATGAGAACTTCTGGAAATATTTTCGATTGTAAAGTATTGATTCAAATGAAAGTATTTATTTCAATACGTGTACAGGCGCTCGCACGAATGCCTGCGTGGCGCTAGACGAGAAAAAAGACCGCAAAAAACATTAAACGAATTACCCGACCTTGATGCAACGCTCGTATGGAGCGCCATCCCTCAAACATAAATCGCCGTAATCTCCAAAGTACGTTATTCGCAAATACGTCTTAACAGGATTCCATTGTAATTGGCTCTGGAACTTGTCGGGAGAGAAAGGTCCTTTTTGGTGCGGACGTAGAGAAAGAGAGGTATGGGAGATACGCGGAGAAAGCACGGGAGATACCGGGGGAGAGCGTAGAGGCTGNCATAAATATAAGTGAAATTAGGCATCCCTGAAGAGACCTTTTATAGGAATTGCTAACACTTTAAACATAGAACGTATTCGGTAGCAAAATACAATATAATTTGGAAAATACACAAACAAAAGAAAAATTACAAACTAAATATAGCGAGAAAAGGCATTGTAAATCAATTACTTTAGAAGATCTTCCAAATCTTTTTGCAGAAAAAGCCAATTTTTCAATTTGCGAATGAAGACTTTTTCATTTGCAGAGGACGAAATGATGATATTGATGGTAACATTTTTTTTACTTTGTAAAATTTTAATCACATTATATTCCTTATCTTTTATTTTGGCTGAATTCTTTGGTTGAACTTATATGCACGTTCAGGTTAGTATTTCTATTGTGACCAATGAGCTGCATTGATTCGTTGTTGTTATGGGTATTTAATAATTGCAACTGTTCCTTTCCGTACTGTCGACAAATATTTAGGCTGACAGTATGTTAGTCCCCATGTAGGAATATATACAAAAAATGTTATTATAAACGACATTATTTCAGAGCGAGATTGGGACTAGTTAGCCTCTTCTTAAATCTAACCCTATCTCATAGAAACATTTAAAGAAAGAGCTTTCGGGAGCAATATAAAAGAAAAAGCAATAAAAGAAGACATTATTATACAGGTTTAAAAATTCCGAAGATAAATAATACCCTGCAGGAAATCACCCACGAGAAGGGAGACGTGAAAAATCTGCGGAACCTAATGACAGTAGCAACTACAATTAAAAAAAGAGAAGAAAGTTAAAAATTAGTTAAAGGAAAGTGTTCGCATTACTACTGAAGAAATAGACCATATAAATGCAATGATATCGAAAATGGAAACAAGGACACATTTTAGTATTAAGATATGATACCATTATGACAAAATGAGGCAGGGAATGATTATCTTAATATCAAAGTTATGAATAATAAAATATACGCTATAAACCATCAAACATACTCCGTAAGGGAATTAATCCAAGAAGGCGTAATCAGGGGCAGTAGAAGAATTTCAGGCTTCGGTTAGTTTAATTTCAAGTTTCAAATATTTGAATTTCGAGCTTCAATTTTTCTTAATCTAAAGCTTTATCTTTTCGAATTACAAACTTCATTTTTTTTATTTGAGCTTCACTTTTTGAAACGTTGTGGAGCGAACCGGGTTATTCCTAAAGTTATGGACGGTTTTCTTAAAACTAAATCAAGAACGCCCAGAAGCGTATACTGTTTGATAAAATGAATATAGGAAAAACGAGTTTCTTCCTCCGCCCCTGTTGATTCCTTCTTGGATAACGAAATGGAAGTATCTGTTTTTGATGGTTTTTGTATTGTTATTTACGCGCCATCAGTGGTCGATTCTGTTCTATCGAAATTATTACATAGCGGAATGAAGGTTTCAACGCATACGTATACGAAAGGAACTGAAACCCTGGCTGTATCTCTTATTATGCTGTAATATTCGTAGTAAGTAAGCTTTTTAATACCTTGTATTATCGACGATTATTGAGTCAAATTTTAAATTAATTACTAAGATGAAAGCAATGTTCACCAGCAAATTGTACTTCGCGACACAATTACATACATTTGAAATCCGTACTTCTTGAATCATCCTCGGTTCTTGAATATATTCTTAGTTAACGCTGGTCTATCTTAACTAAAGAAGATCCTATTAAGAGAAAAATGTATCACAAAATACAGTAAGATGTAACAGATAGTGTAAAACATGTCACTCTCAGTTAGTATGCGGCACATCAAGAGCGGTACACCGATGATACTTGGCATACCGATTGGGGACTACTGGAGAAGCAAATATATTTATCCTGATTTGTAACTCAATATTATCAANTATGCGGCACATCAAGAGCGGTACACCGATGATACTTGGCATACCGATTGGGGACTACTGGAGAAGCAAATATATTTATCCTGATTTGTAACTCAATATTATCAATGTGATCTTGTGTGTATTCTCAAAAATAATCTTTATAATTAATTGTAAATTTCACAAAAACAGACGGTTTTTCGCGCAGTTGATATTCCAATTAAAAAGCTCTTACTTTTTATGAATAAATAAAATCTTCATTAAGTTCAAGACAGCTGTTCAATAATTTGCTACTAGAAATATGATACGAAATATGATTATGAAAAATAATTACGATTTTAGACTCATTAAAACGAAATAATTTGAGTATTTTCCTGCAATTAGATAAACATTTCCATATTGCTCATTTCACGTTATTCGAAGAATTGATCGGAAGAAGCAAAGCATATTGGCGTTTGCGTATTGCGAAAGTAATTAAAGAGCTACAGTGAGTCCATGTTTACCTTCAAACTGTTGATTTTTCGTCAAATTGATCCTCGTTTTATTTTTTCCAAGGCGGAAATTTGACATTTTTTTGAAAAAACATATACATTGATGAAATAATCAAAGAAAAACATCCACGTAAAAAGTTACATAATGATTAACTACTAATATATAGATGTATACATATGTATATATACAAATATAAGTACAATAGCTTTATAATTGTGTTTACATAGTCAATAAAACAAAATATTCACAAAATTTATCAATGCGTGTAAATATAAATCATACTTTTTAATTGATTGATTATTGAAGTATTTTAATATGATATGATTCAGAGAAATCACTCATCGAAAAAATTCCTTTTTTTAGAAGCTTAATAAAATTTCTATTTTATTACATTGTCTATTTCTTACGGAATGTTCATTAACTTCCAAGGATATCAATGTATGAACATTAATTTCTCTATTGCATTTAAATGAAACGATTCCTGAAGGAATTGAGCGTGTATTTTAGATGAATATCCCGTCACCATGGAAATTTCCTGTATTTAATTAGTAATAGTAATTACTTAAGAAATAACTAGTTCTGTGTTGTTGGGATTGGCCTCTTTCAATGACACATGTAACTCAAAGAATATCCGCTATCACCTGTCAATCCCCTTCTTGATAAGAGCAGTTATCTGTATAAAATTTACATATTTTGGTGCAACTCGCAATCCACCGAATCTCTATATTAGGCAGCACACGTTCACCACGATAAAAATGACCTTCAGCAATGCTAAAGCTTATCCTCGACATTTGTGTATTTGTCACTGAAAAGAAATCTATGAGATCTTCATTATGGAATCTCCAAGTAGTGAAAGGAAGCATTTGTTGGTATATTCAGCCCTTCAGATCCTCCTTAAAAAAAATACGGATAAAAATACAGATGAACGTAAAGACATCTGTTCTTATTTACGGAATAATGAGTAATTGCGCAGAATTTAGAGAAATGTTAAAACTTAAAATTTGATACTTTATCAATCTGTAATAATTTCTAGATGATGATGGAATTTAAGTTTTACTTGTAAGTAGAAAGAATATTTGATATTATGTAAGGATGATCTTTATTTTAAACCAGAAACCAGAGCAACTTACTTACACTATTCTCTCAAGACGATCAAACAACACGTCTTAAACGAATGAATTATGGAGCTAATTGCTCAGAAAAAACTTTGTAAGGAACTGTCATATAACATATGCTATCTTAGCTTAATTTTTTATTATAAAGGAAATGTAGGACAATCTTTTAACACGTAAGAGCTAATATAGTTCCTAAAAAAAAGTTCCCAAGGTTCCCAAAATTCTTAAAGGATCTCATGGACTCATGGATTATGGACGTTTTTTTATGGAAATGCCAATTTCTTCTACATTCAATTATTCCTGCTCAAATTACCATCACCCAAATTATCCAGCATTTTTCCGTTTATTTTTCTATATAACTACTAATATAAACAATAAACTTATTGATTCCATTATAAACTATACCCTTCCAATCTTTTGATATCCTTCCACTTACATACCGCACGTAACTTTACAGAAAAGTACCAAAAATTCCCTAATTCCCTTTTCAATCTCATTCTTTCCCTTCACTTCAGCTAAGCAATCTAGGCTGATGTTATTCATACTTGTGTTTTGCTCCTATCCTAGAAAGAGCATGATATAATGACGGAGAGCTGGGTATTAATTAAGTTTATTATTAATAATTAATCTTATTAATTCGCGTATTTAAATCGCGTAAAGTTCCACCTTCGTCATAACCTGTCACCGGGGACACGAAATCAGTGGTCCCTGAAATAAATAGCCAGAACGCTTAGTTCATACGTCCTCCGCCAAAATTCCCCGATGGTGTTCACGCTTGGACCGCTCACAGAAATTCTTTCCATTTGAGGAACGTTTCTCCCCAGTTAAAGGTCCAGATGTAATTTCAACTCCGCGGCGTAGATGTGAAAAAAGGATAAGTGTGCCCTTTCCGTGGGTAAAAAAGATTCGGGAAGGAGCGAAAAAATTACCTCCCGTTTCGTCTGTATGCATCCGCGGAATGAGCGCTCGCGAAAAAAAAATCCGGAGCGATTTTCTCCGTCTGCGATGGAGGTCGTGAGGGAAAAAGAAGAAATTCTCGGGGCGGGCTCCAAAATAAATTAGCGGAAACGGTAAGGAGAGGTTAGTAGGGCCTGACGAGTGTGGATAAGTAGGGGTAGGCAAGGGTGGGTTACAGGGACAGGGCATCGAACCGGGAAACCGAAACCGGATAACTATTTTTACCGGAATGAAAACAGAATTAAAACCGAAATATCATAACTCTCGAGCCTTATGAGTTAACACGTAAGCGTCATCAAAACTTCGGCTTCGAATTCGGCAGCCTGTTTTGATATGACGTCACTTTCGAAAGGATACGCTATCAGTGCGACCCCTTAATCAATTCTTCACGAAGTCTATGATATGAATATTTCGGCAGGACTTCAGATAAGGGCTTGAATTCGAACCTGAATGAGGTTTGGAATTAACGTAATTACCTCCCCCTGAATGGAAACCGAAATGCGTCATTAATTTCACTCCAACTTCGATTCTCATACATATTGCAGGGTTCTCGTTTCAGAAGAAATGACCTCTCACAGTACATTCATACAAGGCATCATATCCATGCCCCACCACTCTCATTATATCGTATACGGTGAGTAACCCGCAACTTTCAATCGTAGCATAATACTAGGCATCATTCCCAATTAGAGTTCGAGAAAAGCTCCAAAATGGCTTTGTTTGCGAGCAAACTAACGGTTGGAATATTCCAAGCATCAGGGGTTAGGGTTCTCAGTGGTCGCGCTTTGCAAGTATTGTTCTCAATACGTATTTCGGCAACAGATTTAAAGTCATTTTTGTCTCCCGAAGATGGCAACGTAGCTGCCGAAATACGTATTGAGAGCAATACTTGCGAAGCGAACCGAAAACCCTAACTCCTGCAGGTTGAATATTTTCAACGGTTAGTTGGCTCGCAAAGAACGGCTTTTTGGAGCTTTTCTCGAACTATGATGCCTTACCACCGCCGTGTTTCTTTTACCTTATAGATCATTTCCAATTTCAATAACGCATACATATCATATTATCAATTACTCCTATGTTGCACGCTCTTTATTTCACAGGTTTCGTTCGAAAACTTAATTTGATTGTAGCTCAATTAAAAATATGCACGATATAAGGAGAAACATACACGTGATTGAAGAGAAATATGACCCCAGAGGAACAATAATATGTAAGTCTGGGACTAAAAAAGAGTTCTAACCGGTTGAACGATGGCTGGCGGAGAGAAACCGGAATGTACCGAAATTTTCCGTTTTCATTGAACCTGAGCGAATACTGAAGGAAAAAAATACGGTTCGTTGCCCTGGTAAGCAGGTGTAGGCTAGGGTTAGAAGGGGCTGCGGAGGTTGGGTTAGTAGGGGTGGGCGAGGTTGAGTTAGCAAGGGTAGGCGAGGGCGAGGGTGGGTTAGTGGGGGTTAACGAGAAGAATTTGTCATTCCGGAGAGGTGAGAGAGGGAGGAAAAAATAGAACTCTGGGAGACGGAGAACGACTTAAAAATTACTGGGAATCGCAGGATTCCGGTCTTGTCCCCGTCTTTTGAAAGGGAGAGCGGTAATTTGGTCGTGGATCTTGGATACGAATCGCTGGGAAGGAGTCTTCCTCTTTTTTTACGTCCTTTTCAAGTCGGAGCGAGAAGAAGTTTTCGAAGTGATTAGCATCTGAGGATGGCTAGATGGGCCTTTTTCTCTCGACGGGAAGGCGATCGTTGACTCGCACCATTTCCAAGTACACCTCGCTGTACAAACTTAATCCGTTCTGGAAAGTTCAACGAGCTCGTCTTCCGATCGGTTTACGAGGGGAAATTTTAATCCGTTGGAAAAGTCAAATATGAACTTGCGTGATAATAAAGCTCCGTTTATTCTCGCATTTTTACTGAACTCAACCAATCATGCCGATAATAGTAGAGTAGAAAAATGAGACAAAAGGTCTATGAAAATCCCTTTATCAAGGAATAAAGGAAATTATTCCGCGTGTGGAAATTTTCCTGAAGCAACTTCCGACGCGTGGCGTGTAGTTTAAAACATAAAAACCATAACTTTGCATTGACCATTATTTCTTAGTCAATAATCATGCTGAATATAGAATTTAGATATCTTTTTGAATAGAATAGTGTTGCTGGTGGATATCAAAGTTCTTAATTTGCTGTAACTCTATGATCTACCTACCATTCAGGGTTGTGGGCCACCCTCTCGCATCCTTTCGTTAATTGTTGGCTCTGTTCTCATGAGGGGGGGTTAACCCACAAAACCACCCACTTGGCTACGTCTCTGCTACCAATGTGTCTAAATGTACCCTATACCCTTTTATTTCAGCGAGTGTATAACCAATTAGGATTATCTTCCTCCAAATATCTATTAAAACTCTCATCATAGTCAGTTATAATACAAATGCTAAAGTAAATAAATGTATTACTTCGGTCATCTTTGTGTGTACGTTTTATTTACTTCAATATCACGATGGATCTAAACATCATTTATAATCAAGAATACACGAAAGTCCAAGGAGAATTTACTTTAGCGGAATGCATTTTTTTTCATCTGAGAGTTTAGTAAGAACAGAAAAGGATCGCAGTTTACCTTGATAATAAATCATGACAATAAATGATAAAAAGTATCGCAGGGCGATGAGTTCATGAAGCGAGTACTCCATACGGTAATACATCTCTTTATCATCTCGGTTTGCCCGTCCGCGAAACCGTCGCCTGAAAGGACCTATCCGATCGCTGACAGGGACAACAGAAAATCCGAATCTTTCCTCCGAAAAGAAGAATTCGAAAAATTTTTCACCCCGGAGATTTTTCCCACCGATGCGTGTTTGTTTCCCCTTTTATTCTCGGATTTCTGAGCCGCTCCGGAAGGAAAAATTCTCATTCCGGACCTTCATTATTCAATCGCATCGCTCTCTGTCTTTTTCGGGGAGTTCGTTCCGAACGAAATTTCCCAGCGTTCGATTTTTCTTTAAAGGGAAAATTACGCGGCGCGGGAAACTGTATCGCATACATCGCCATCTTGCGGCGCGGCATTTATCCATTTTTCCCTTAACGCTTCGCTGGGCACGGAGAAGATGAATCCTTTTCCATAATCCTGGCAAGATTAAGCCTTTTTACATTTCCAGGCGGAGAGTAATTAACGCTCTCGGTAGAATTTCTTAAATAAAGTTTCGGTTCAATATATTAATCGTGGCCGAATATCAGCCCCACCTACAAAATTAAAGCGTAGCGCGTCGTCGAATCCGGACGACGCGGGCACGGGCAAAAATTATTCCTCTGAACTCCGCCTCGCAGGGGCTGAAAACTTATGGAATATTTGAAAACTTTCCCACCAATTCCTCGGGTTTTCCGACTGAATCTCTCGGATACCTCCGTTTTGTGGAACTTTATTGAAGGGAGGATGAAAAACTTGCATGACTTCATACCGGAGATTTGCACTCCGTCATCTTGACTTGATTTACCAGTCACTGGGAAGTTATTTGAATCCATAGTTGTTACGTATACGCTTTGTCGAGAGCTACCATGAAACATAAAACTATAATACATCAGACCGTAACTTTATTTGTAATAAACCAACAATGTTGATTATTCTTATATCATAGCGGCCGCAGTGGCGGAATAGTTAGCCAACGTTTGCACCAATGTCCCAAGTTCGAGTCCCGGCATTTGGAAATTAGGAAATTTTTGTTCATAAAATGGTAGTTAGCCTAAGGAACTAATAATAGTTATTAAAGGGGCTCTCGGTAGCCAAGTGGGCAACGCGTTCGACTTCGGTCAAAGCGGTCCCGGGTTCGATTCCCGGTGGAGGTCTACGTGCGAAAATTCGAAAAAATTCCCGTATCAATAGACGAGTCATGGTAGTTCATGGGTTAGAACACCTTTCTGGAATGTGGGAGACCTGGGTTCGTGTCCCTGTCATGTCGCTATTTTCACACTTGTTATTCCTTATTATTATTATCAGTATTACCATTTATGTTATATTTCCAAACATTTTAGGAACGCTTAACGCATGAAAGCATATTGACATTAAATCATTCATAGCCGAAATGTCATCAACTTGGTTCTGGATTTTTCAGGGTTCATGACATGCCTACATGTCTATCGCAGTGGTTACGGGGATAAATCCCCACCATGCATCACCCTGTCAAGCAACCCCTTTCTTCCTGGAGACCTCTCGTCACTAAAGTAAAAATCCCCAATATACTAACTTTTGTCATCTCAATGCATTTTCAATAATATCCAGATTTTTTAAATTAAAAACCAACCAAAAATTTCCGCATGTTTGTAAATACGTTAACGAATAGTCAGTTTACTGCAGGTGAAACTAGGCGTGGATTCAGTTTTAAGAGGTATATACAGAAAGCGTTCGAAAAAAGATGGAAAAAAAAGGAATAAGAACTGCGGAGAAACGGAGGAATCTTTCGGCTTTATTCCTAGCTGCCATTTCCGCATAGTGGATTTCTTTAGCGTCTAGTATACAAGATAAGAAGATATAACAAGGAAAAACCAGAGTATATTTAGCTTGTCGGAAATATTTTATTTTCCCTAAAGAAACGTGTAATCCTTATACGGGTTCTCAATAGACGTCATGCAGTCTAAGCAGAAATAAACCTCGGTTTATTTATTTAGTTATGAACCCCGTCGAATCCGTGACACAATGCGATCTCCCATCCAAGAATAGAAGAATAGCTCCCACAATAACTAAAGCTTTTCTCATCCCCAACAAAAGTTCAAAACGGAAGAATTCCGCAAAATATAACGAGGGACGTCCGTTGAAACTCTAAAAAAAAGTTTCCGCGAACCTACATATATTTAGTCAATTCTTGAAAAGGCTTCGAAATATCTTTGTATGCTTGCGTTTTATATTTATAACGGAATATGCACATGCACTATTCCCTCGAAATTAATTACGTACTAGCGAAAGATCAGTGCATGTCGCTCACAGAAAGAGCAGAATGTATATTTTGACGTGTTTTAATAACCGATGGTTATATTTTTAAGTACGTCAAGCTTCTTTTAAAGTTTAATTAGATAAAATTCCCAGGGTATAAACCAATTTCTATATTTTTTTAGAACGAATCCTTCTGGTAGTTGCAATTATACATCCTAAGGATATTTCGAAGGAAAAGTGGGCATCATAAAAGTCTGATAGGATCAGGGCTCGAACCCGGAATCTTCCAATTTCCGAGTATTGGCCAAGCCAATTTATTTATGGTACGATTTTTCAGCCGTTATAGCTTAACTGGCTATAGTAGTCACCCGGAAAGTGGAATATCCGGGTTCGAATCCCGATCCTGGAATATTCCTTGGCGCACAATTCTATTTATAATGCAAAGTTACAAACCACCCTTTTCTTTACAGCCACAGGATATTAATGGGATTTATTCAAAGAAATGGGGATATTTGCCAATAAATTGCAAATTTCATCTATTGTTTCATTATTCTAAGAACAAAACTATGAATAAAATACACAGTTGGAGATGTTTTGTGGAAATACATCATGATGAGAATAGTTGTACTTTGTACTTTTTTTCACGATATATATTGTGGGAAAAGTACCACTATTCTCATTCTCATTACAAAGCTATGAGTTTGAACATAAATGTTCACAACTGTCTAGTTACGAGTTATCGACAAGTTAAAGTTTCTGGCTTCATTACGGCATAGGAATCTTCCTCCATTATTTAGTTTTAAGTCAAAATTAATATTCCGCTTGGGATTATACGTTCCATTGTGGCTACGTAATACCTTTAGAGTACGATAATGTTTCGATGCTTACGCGGCATAAAACCAATTTCCTTCCGTCGAACAGTTTGGCCCAATTAAGTTTGTTTTCGTCGCTTATTAAATAAACCCGTAATCATTATGCTATCCTAAAAGCCTCTCACGTACGCTTCAAAGGAAAACTTTTGTTTAATAAAACCATGCGCAGAGTATTAAATCCGTTCAACTGCAGGTTAAACCAAATCTCATTCAGGGCGGTGCGTCATATCAAGGATTACAGGAAGCCTAAGCCATCTCATTTTGCGATGTTTTATCAAACAGAAACCGGTAAATTAAAGTTTCGTAGTTCTCGCCAAAAATTTGAACGAATTTATTCTAAGTATTGCTTCTTTCAAGTATTTACCTCTAATTTACAGGAAACGTTTCAAGATTTTTTGATGGAGAATAAAATTCTCGGTATACAGATGATCTAAGACAAAATTAAATCTTAATTTAAATCTTCATTTGTAAAAGTTAATTAAATTTCTTTAATTAGGCTGCTAGTTTGAATATTTAATATCTACTTGGTTAGTTCTCCTAGGTCATTTTGAAAAAAAATCTTGCGACACGTTGCACATATTTTATGTAGTAGCGCTGCGCCTGAATACATTTCCATGGTATATAACCGGTTGATGTACACGTTTCCATTGACAGTGAAACCCTCTCTAGGTCGGACAAATGATCTCTAGAATCGATCAATTTTTGCTTCCGTTTTTAATCAGCGTCTTACAGTAAGGTTTATTCAAAATTATGTTTCCGTTTCGATTTGAAAATTGGCCGGTGATATTTCATCCAATGTTGGAAAATCTCTCTGAAAAGCGATCTTCTTTGAATTAATGACGGAGCCGTATAAAAGAAGAAATGCGATATGATTCTCCTGTATGCGTATTCCTGTATGCGTATTCCTGTATGATGAGCGAAAGGTTTTCATTCTTTGTTGATCCTTCATCACAAGGCATCTTTGATACTGAATTTCTCCTGCAGTAATTTACTTCCATAACTGTTTGTTAAGTATGAAGAATTTTAAAGAAAGCGTTCTTCATTCCAAACCTATTCATATATTGTTCAATTTTGAAGTTAACTATAAAATGCCTTCAATTTTCAGAATACATCAAATTAATAAATTAAAGCACGAGAAAACATCTACCGGACACTCGATTTAATTTCGCTAAAAAAGGTCGGAAACATCCAGACTCCTCTCCACATTTCTAAGCGGTTATATAGGCAACATCCCTCTCCAAGTATGCAACCATAGAGACATTCAACACTCAAGATGCTATCTTTTAAATTTATATCCACGGGGAAAAAGGAGATGCAGTGGAGCTTTTGCCAGAACTACTTTCCGTGATTAAAACTGCACTCCTTTCAGGTTTCACCTTGAAATGCGCCAGATACATCGCAATAATTAACTTACTCACCTCGAAATAGTTGCAACACTAAAACTGAACCCTGAGGAACACGTCCACAGTTTCCCGGTTGACCCGACAGCTGGCGCCACCTGCCACGATGGAGTAGGAGAGAAACGCCGCGCTCAATTTTTTTTTAAATCCGTTCGATGCATAACGCCAAGGTGCTACGTTCCACCACCTGATAACGTCCTTATCTTCCGTGAGAAAGAAAACAGTGCCAAGATCGTCGGCAGCCAAGGGCAGGAGGCTAATTAGGGAAAATTGCCCGCGAACCTTCCAGGAGTTCTCCCGGTGCTTTTTTCCGTGGATTTTCCATATGATAGGGACTCCATCCAACTCGCTTAATCATTTCCTCGCATGATTCGCGCCCGTTCGCGCCGTCACCGTCCGTCGCATACAATTAGGCTCCGTGAGGCGGGGGCGGAGGCAGCGAGGTGCATTGTGGGATCGGATGCGGTCGAACAGACGGCCCGTGACGGAAGGAGTCGCGCGGTTATTCAGAACGCTCCGAAAATAAGCCAGAATAACGACAAAGCAGCGGTATACCATGATACAGCGGAAAGCACTCGCCTATCGCTTGTGTCGCGTGGAAATGAATTATGCCGTCTGCCCATGGAACGCGCTTTGCGAACTTCAAATGTTTTGTGCAAAATCGGGAAAATCAATACCTCACGCATATCTGGGGGATTAATGGTAATGTATACTCTAAGCGGCCCTCGTGTCGTCACGTTCGTCGAATATATCGTTTTAAAATTTCGTGAGAGGAAAACGTGCTAAGCCGATGGATGATTATTAACGTGAATTTTATTACCTAAAATATGATGTAACAATATATGAAGTCATTCTCTAGAGATAGGCATGCTTTCGAGCTCGTTTCCTCACCTTTTTCATTCACTTCCATTTCGATCGTGTCTTCTATTCATAATCTCAATTACTTCTTTCATGGAGCTTTCCTTCATTCCTCCGCTCTAATACTCAGATTCTCCCCTTACGTTTATGTTTCTTATTCGTTACCCACGACTTAACTTAACCTATCATAATAGGATACGTTGCAGTGAAGGTGAAAATTCGCCAGTAAAAATATCAAAGTTTTCTCTTTATTTCGGCAAATTGATTTAATAAATCTCATGTATTGGAATCGTCGATCAATTTATATGCTTGAATCGCTTTAAATTGCTCCGATTTTCATATAATTCTCATAAAGTTTTCTCGTACGACTAAAATGTGTCACATTTTATATTTTCTAGACGTGTTTTATGTTTTTTATTGCATTATTTTTTAATATCTTATGAAAATTGCTTACATGAAAGAAGACAGGTTGCTCCGCCTAATTAAGAGATGACTAAGCTGCATAAAGATGTGGATGGTTGTATTGAAAGCGAATTAACCATAAAATAACTGTGAATGGTCATATAGTAATCATAGAAAGTTCGTATCTTTCAACATTCCCGCAATTTTTTACTTTTCCTCGCTGCCATATATTCCCGTTGCAAAACCCCATTTTCTATAAGGAAATGACCATGTATTTATAATAGAACTAATGCGATTCTCGAACGAGTTGCTTCTTCTCTTTGGAGGAAGATATTTTCTTTTAGTACAGCGTGTACTTTCCTCTCCTGGAATCGGGGAGAAAAATTGATTCACGAAAGTTCGCTTTGGCGCAAATACTCCGAGTTAAAGCGAGGAAGGAGTCTGCTGCATTATCTTTAAGACTGCTTTCTTCCTAATTGATCTGCCTCAGCTTCCCAAATCATTGGGATGAACGGAAAAGAGCTGCTGAAGCGAAAAACCCTCGAAAGAATTCCTCTCAGGATTTAATTACCGGGAATAGGTAAATAGAGCAAGCAGGCTTACTGCAGATTCTTTATTTAAGGGACGGAGGAAGATTCTGATAAAAAAATTAAAATCTAATGCCTAAGGATATTTAATTTTAATTCCCAGATTTCGATTCTGGCAGTCAATTCTTAAACCGTAAATTTTCGACTAAATGTCAGTTCAATCACTTCTCTTACATCTGCACATACATTCGTTCGACACACATAGATACCTATGGACGTGTGACTGGGATTTCGAACTACCAGAAATCTGCCAATATCTCTTACTTGCAAATAACTTTAACATGAGATAGGTGGAAGAGAAATTAAATCACAATATCGCCCAAATGAAGAAGTTATTTTTTATGTAATTCTTTGATTTATTTAATTATGTACGTAATTATTTGTAAGTATTACCTGTTTTTGTCTGAATTTTTGTAAGAGTTATGCATTTCTTTTTGTCTATTTTTTCAGCTCTGTTACTAACAATTTTCTTTTACTTATTTTTCCCTCTTCTTTTAAATTTTAGTTGGCATTATCAGTGGGTTTTCGCAGGTTTTTCACGCCCACCTTCACGTGGGTGTTTTTCTGCAGGGTTTTAATCTTTTATTAAGTTAATTCTTAGGTTAAAAAACCCATAAATAGTTCCTTCCTTTGTTGCTTTTCTTTAATTCATCTCCCAATACCTCTTTTTTTATCCGTAATGACTAAAGGTTAGATCTAAGTAGAGAATAATGAGCATCAATCTAGCTTTTTAGTCAAAATGTGTAATTATTATTATTTGCATTTATCCACACAGCTATCAATGTATTTATGGATGTATTTTTTAAGAATTTCTTAATTTATATTCGTGGTTGATCTATCACGAAAGACTTTACTTTTGCACCTTATCTAAAAGAAAATGAGTTTCTAAGCATGAAATTGAAGAGATTATTGGAGCAGGGATTGTTACTAGATTATTCAATTAACATTATGCTTGGTATTTCAATTTTTAATTATTCGCAAAATTTAACCCTGGAACATAATCGTAATTGTAAGAATTCTCTTCTGACTGACGTTTCATCGTTAATGAAATATAAACCTAGAAAGTGTTTATCTAGTCGTCCAATGATGACATTTAGTAACAACAAAATCGCCGAAAAGCTCCTACTGGAAAAAACTTCTCACTATGTTTGCTCTGCTATTTCGTATGAGCGACGCTATATTTCAATTTCTGGATTCGCGAATTTTCATACAATACTAGGATGCAAAGAATGGAGTCCTTTACATAATCCGAACGCATAGTTAATTAATGAAGTAACGAATAAATAATCGCGAGCGGAAAAGTAAATTGGCGTCGAAATTTCCACCCCCGGTGTTTACTCCATAAAACAACGGAGTGGACGCAATTGTGCCAGGTGATTATTTGGATACTAATATTGCAGCTGTGGCGAATTTATCTCTAAAAGCTTTTTCCGGTAAAAATGCGGGGCCATCGATTCCAAAAGCTTACCACCGCAGCCTGCAAACGCTTAAGGTTATCTTTCCGGATTGCTCTCGAACACAGACGAGATTTTTTCACCGCTTCCAGCGGACCGAGAACTCATCAAAACAAATTCGAGGCAAGTTTTTCATTTACGCTCCCGACGTTATCATTCACAGATAAGGGTTTTCGCCGCTGATATCTTTAAATCCGACTTGTTAGGAGCATAAATGAAAGGCAGGGGGAGATTCCCGCAGAGTTTATCGCTGCTGACGCCAGTCCCTAATTTGCGGTAGGTGGAAGTCGATTGAAATCCGCGGTGCCAACTGACTGAGGGCGAAGTATGCTTATTTCCACCATTTTTACGTCATAAGATGCATTTGAAATAACTATGAAAAACATGTGAAGCGCGGCTCTTCTCCAAAACCACCGCTTGGCCACAAAGCAGAACCGTGATAACTCGACGTCTAATTCAACGTGCATCTCTTTTTACTCATGAACAACCCATTTAGCATACTCGTGAGTACGTTACTGAATGTATTGAGGGTAGTAATTAAAGTAACACATGAATCCTATTAACGTGGTTTGTTCCGTTTCGATTTTGAGATAGCAATCCCATTCGATTCGATGATGCGATGTAATTGTAGTAGTAGAAATAATGGAAATTATTTTTTATTAATGTATCAACATGAATATTTACATCCTGTAAGGCTAAAAACCCGTCACCATCAACTTTAATGAACAATTACAATAATGAAATGCCAGTAAGAATAGCAAAATAATACAGCTCATTGCTCACCATAGAAAAAACACACTGAGCATGAATGTAAGTACAACCAAAAAATACAGCCGAAATAAAACACAAGCCGCACAATTTAAACCAAATAAAAAAATAACATCCATAACAATTAATAATAATAATAATCGTTATTTCTGCAACGAATGTGGTCCCTATACTCTTCCAAAAAGTTCCCAAAGTCCCAAAAATTCCACCGGGAATCGAACCCGGGACAGCTTACACCAAAATCGAGCGCGTTGTCCACTCGGCTATCTATGAGCCATTATTATAATTGGCACTAGTGTACAATTACTAAAATCTGTTTAGTAAAATTCATGCAAAATAGCTAGATAACTCCTTAGTATGTCTATAGATTAAAACATACACAGAAATAACATGCAACAATAATCTTTTTCAAAAAGGTAAAATAGTTTGAGCTTAATCCCTTTGATGGTGTGCACTCCGGATTAGTGAATGTTTCCATTCCTGTGACTGAGAAGTGAAAAAGTCAAATATAATAATAATTATCATTATTTTAGCAACGACAACCTCATCGATTTAAACAGGAAGATTTTCTACATTACATACGTTGTAATTATTATTATTAACGAACACACAACCATTCCCTAAGCAAAAAAAAATCCGATTAGCCCGTATTCAAACCCGGAACCTTCGGGTAGGAATATGAGTATGCTAACCACGCCTTAAGCGCGATCGACCAAAGAATATACCGGTCATATGTAATTGAATCATTATTTAATATATATTATGCATTTTACACATATATTTTATTAACTACTATACATCGACTTATACTTCTCAAAGATATTAAATGCACTGCAAAGATAATGTGGATATAATGATTTTTGTGATGGTATTCGTCTTTAGCATTGCTAAGGCTTCAGAAATTTGCGTAATTCAAATCCTGGCAATGTTTGCAATTAATTCAATAAAAATCGTAATGTACATAGTTTTATGCTCGATTTGCTATGAAATGCGCAGTTAGGTTCCAAATTGTAGCAAATGTTATAATTTATAGAAATTAAAACATTTATGTTTAATAATTCCGTGTGTCTCTATCGCATATATCATTAACAGGATATTCCACTTTAATAAATTAAACGTTTCCATCATAATATCACGTGGTATGTGCGTAAAAACTCCTTGTTCTAGTCCGATATTGCAGCTTCGTATAAAACTGTCCCTTATTAATTTTTATCATTCAGAATTCCAATTTTCGTAATGGACCAGTTGATTAAATCTGGCCCAAATTTGAAATACTAGTTATAAATGTATGACTATCCTCGTAAACTAGGAGCTCAGATGGACTGTTAAAAGGATATTTATAATACTATATTTCGAATACTGTACTCGAATACTACATTTTTATATATTCTCAGTATTAAATCAGACTTTCCGTAAATATTTTTGTGAAGAAAAAGGTTTTTGCAATTCTTATCTTAATACCGTTCTGAACCACATCAAAAATGGTTTACAGATTCTGTGTGAGTATACATTTCCATGGGATTATTTTCCCTTTCATTTATTAAAATATTCTTTTCCGCTTTCATTATGCATCAATCGGTTAGTTTTAAAATTCTATCTTATGAAATTTTAAGATATTAAACTGCCTCATTTTTTCGGTCGAACCTGAATGGGCTTTGAACACGGTAATATTATATTCCACAGGCAGCCATATCATGTGTTTTAATGAAGCCCTGCTTATATCTGGTTAATTACGAAGGTCCTTTGTTTTGGAAAATAAAACTAGAATTTCCTATGGATTATATATGATGCACTATTTAATTAATTATCGAATATTACCTGGAAAAAGCTTTGAAAAGGCATAATTGGAAGAGGTAACGCACCTAATGACCAACACGCGAATAAAGCTTGTGACGTACGATCTTTCCTCCATTAGTTTACCTAGACATCCTTTATCGATTTTTCTGAGTAAATGCATATTGCAAATCGATTTTAATAACACTTCTTGTAATTTTTATTCTATTATTTCCATAAATTGGATACCAACTTTGAACCTATAGAAATATTTTTTCTAACGTGGAAAAAAAACATTACACGTGTCGGGGTATATATTTGATATAGATGCCATATACGTGATTTTTTATACTGGTATTTCATTAATACACGTAAAAAAGGGAGATGAAAATAAACAGATAACCCTTCCAACATCGATATTACCAATCAAATTTTCCATCGTAGTTTCTTCTGCGTAGGTTTTCGCCGGAGAATGGCTTGAAAATTTCCTTTCTGAACTTGCCTTCAAACTATTCCCCTTAATGCGGTAAAAGAAGCCTTTTTCCGACTTGGTCTCTTATTCCAACTCCTACTATTCTTTTACTTCCTTTACCGTTTCATTTCCTGTTAGAATCTGTCGAGATCTTCCTTTTCTCTGCATTTCTTTAAATGAACGCACCCCTTTCGCCATTTGCCAAACTAAACCGAAAGCTTCCTCAAATACTCGTCACAAAAGGGATTAAGTTACTCGACTTTCTTTTTCTTTCTTTTGTTCGGGAATTGGCGGATTTTAACAGGAATAAGAAGTACGTAAAACCATGAAGATTTTTCGCTTCTCCTCGGTAATTATTTGGCACTACGGCATCCAACTAGTAGGCATATAACTAGTTGCTTGAAAACGATCGATAGAAATTGATACAATGAATAATTATGGGCTTATTCGGCACATGGTAGGGTGTGGAGATAACGTTTGAAATCCGTAGCAGAAGCTTTAGGATAAAGCTGCAAATCTTCATAGGACAGCCAGGTTTGTTTTCGATAAATACAGGAAGACATAGCGTCACTACTATGGTCAGAGTTACAGTGGGAAGAATTAGAATCGATACGCAAAACGCTGGAGAAAATATACAGAACTATAACAAGAAAGCCTTCCGTGAAAGAAATAAAAATAAAATTTTAAATCCAGATTTCCTCGGAAAGAAGGATGATAAACTCTAACTTTCTAATCTTTAGCAGAGAACGACTATTTGCCAATATTTATTTCTGAATCTGGGATTACGGAATGGAATAATTTACCTGAATAGGTTATCGAAGCATTTCATCTTCCTGCCCTTATAAATACTATGAAAAGTATTTTGTAAATTGACAACAATGTGATATTTACTATTGTAAATTTAATACATTATTTTAGTTAACTTATATACATAGTTAAACTTATTATTAACGCGTCATAATACGTACTTTTTGTGAAAGCTTTGTACGGTGTATGCCCTTCGGTAGGCCTTAGAGGGGCTTTCCCCCTAATAGGATAAATATAAGACAGGGTTTTTGAAATTTTTTAAAATTGAAGATCACTTGAGGCTAACTGCATGAATTATCCATATAAATAAAAAGTCAGCCCTATGCTATATTTTAGCGAATGAAAACTTCGCTTTTGCCAGGTAAGGCATTTTTTCTACAGATTTAATTACATCATCGTTATAGACAGGCACTCGGCTGTATCAGATTCATATATAAAATAGCAGAGCTGCTGAAATATTATTTTTAGGGAGTGAAAGCTGATCCTTATGATTTTGGATGTTCTACTTTTTGCACGTAATTAATCTAACAATATGTGTGCTCTTCAATTTTTGGTCACGTCATAGGTGATAATGAAGATCTGTTGTATCTTCATCAAAACTTTATATTGATCACCTAACGTTTTCTATCTTATATTCCTGAATCGTATTGTAAATGTTGAGTCATTTACTATGAAGACTGATATAGGTTATTCATGGGCTTACCATAAAGAAAAAATGAGTGAGAGGTCGTCCTAAATACTACTACTAATAAATTTAGTGTTTAATATGAATCCACTCATTTTTAAAACTAATATAGGGAAAAGCATGAAGATTAATACGAAATTATAGTTATTCTATTGCTATTAATGCCATAAGTGACGTAAAGGAATTCGAAGTACAAAAACACGTGGACAAATCTTCGATTGAAGCTGCCCATAGAAACGCCCTTGCGATATGGAATCTTTGGGTAATGGCTTATCGAACTGACTACGACGTCCTTCGAAAACAGCGACGAATTTCGTCGCCGTGTCCTTCGGAAATCCACGTTAGAAATTCCCTTCCTCGACAACCCTCTATATTTTCTCACATACCCGAACTAATAATCCCGAAATTCCTCAAATGTTTTCCCATCCATTCTGGAATCCCTTATCTCCACCGTCGCCAAAGAAAGAATATCGAGTGATCCTTATTAAGAAAGCAGCGAGGCGTGCCTACACGCGAAAGAAAGCACGCAACTTTCAGCCCGCGTGTTAGCCCCCTCTCGCGTCAATCCTCTTTCCACCCATTAACGATACCGTCATGGTTGGCTCGAAATTTTCACACGAATGTTTAGATGCCAAGTAAGGATAGTTTCTCCTAGTGCCGTGGGGATCGCAGTTTAATTTAAATATTTCACTCTATTAAGCTATTATTAGTTTCCTCTATTTTAAGGTGATATGCCTGTAAAAAAAGAAATATGTCAGTCTTAATTCCCTGCGTACTATTAAGTTTAAACAGCTCCAGCTGACGAAAACTAAGAAATAACACAGCTAAATACTAATTTTTTAAAAGAACTATGGAGCAATATGGAACTATGCAGAACTTTCTGCGTACCTTTAAGGCAAAGCTGAGTAAATTGTATTAATTGGGCAACTCGGATGGAATTTGGAGAGTTTCAGGTTGTGTAGTCGAGTGGTAACGATAAGTTTTTGTTCACGGGGTGGGATAGTTTTGTGAATTCGGTGGACTCTGTTTTGTGTTATCTTCTGTCGGAAGGAGGTTTCCGAGGGGATTCCTTCCCTCCCTGTGCAACTGACATCGTTTTTTCCTCTCAATTCAGAATATCTATTCCTTCCATTTCCTAGTATGCTAATTAATTAAAGCATTATTGGGCAAGATTTTATTCTACTTAGTTTATATTTCAAATACTACTACTACTATTCAAATACTATAATATTATTTCAAATACTAATACTATTTTATTCTAATTAGTTTATATTTCAAATACTACTACTACTATTCAAATACTATAATATTATTTCAAATACTAATACTATTTTATTCTAATTAGTTTATATTTCAAATACTACTACGTACTACTACTATTATGGACTTATTAGTCCCAATTTCGCCCAATAAAGACGTGTGTATGTATGTATTAAGTTGGTTATTATATAAGAATAAAAAAACTAAGGTTTCCACTGCTAACGCAAATTAGCTGAATTATTATTATTCTCACAGGAAATCAATTAACTTGCGTTATACTTTGCAATCCATTTTTCTTGCAAGCATTTTGCACTAAGCGTTTTAGTATAATTAAAAGTTGCGTATTTCGACAAAAATTCCAAATTTAGAGGATCTCAAAGTCGCACAGAACTTGAATATTTTCAAGCTGTCGATAAGGGCTTTAATGTAAATAGAAAATCAGTCATTAAGCTCAAGGACGCGAGTAAAGAACCAAGCATCGATTTACCGGTGAATGAGCCAACGCCAAACCCTTTCCTCGCCAAGCACAAGATTGATTTTCGAAATCGGAATGGATGGTAATACATCTTTAAGCGTTCAGCTAGAGCGAACAAGAGAAAAAAAACCCCGACATCCGCACATTTCGTTTTTAATTTCCACAAAACCTCTTTTCTGAAAAGCTCCATCAAAACCTCCATCGAATCGCGCCGGATCGATCTCTCGAATAAATGGAGTTCGCGAGGGGAAGAAATAAATTGCCCGCAAATTCGCCATATTTCGCGAAGCGAAGAAAAATCGAAGGCGCGACGTAATCCGGGGCGTAAAATACGCCGCGACACAAATTGTCGTCACAGTCCGGTGGGCCACGTGCGGGCCGCGGCCCTCCCCACCCCTGCCTAGATAGCTGGGGCTGTTCGCGCAAAAGTATACTTGTATACCACTTCAACCTCCACTTGCAGAAGAACAATGTGTCCCCTCCATAACCTCCCACAGGATCGACCGGCGGATAGAACGACTTCTTCGGCAGTGGCATGTCGTCGGCATTATGGGATATACGCTGGGGTCATGACGAGAGCAGGCCTTTTACACCGGAAAAGAGGCCTTTGTCGTGGGGACTGGCCCTTGTCCCGTCGGATGCGGGTCCTACTTCCCTTTCCGAGCCGCGCTACGTTGTTTTCACGACGCTTAATGAAGGAATGAATGAATGAGCGAAATTATTACGCAGAGGGCTTTTGACGCTGTCGCCTTCCGGATTGCACGAGGTTACCTCCCTTAACGACGTCTCACTCCACCGACGTTCAATGATAGAGCCTATCGCGCACTTATGTCTCGTGAAGTATGGCTGTCGACGTTATCGGGAGTCGATATATTTTGAAGTGTCGCGATTTCGTTGGTTTATGCGGATACGACGAACTCGATCTTTACTGTTCCCTGGCCACCTATTCTGCTGGTCAACTAAAGTGAAAGCCTGCTCATTTCCTACCAGATTGCATAGATTCATCGTATTACTGTTATTTCGATCCGGAATTATTTAAATCGTTTATTGTAGGGAGGACTTTAGTCAATAAAATTTTTAAATCGATAACTTTCTTCTATGGCACCTCGATAGGCAACTCCCAGGGTTTCAAATAAAATGTAGATAAATAAATATATATTTATACATTTTATATATTTTATATATTTTATTTCGTTTATTCATATGCGCCACAGTTTTAAGATTGTAAAATACATACTGTTATAAGAAAATGAGGGAATTATTGATGACTACTATTTTTCTAACATCTCCGATTCTACCACCTTTTGTTCCTATTGATGATAATTCAATATTTGTGAAGATATCATAGCTTCATAAGATTTGCCGATCTTACAAAATCTTGAATAAAACTAGCTCATAAAATTCCGCAGGCCGGCAAATATGTAAAAACAATTATCTGTTAAAGTATTATCCTTAACATATTTGATATTAGCTTACGAAATAGAACATTCGATCAAACGTAAGCGGTTGCGGAATATGATAAAGGCGCTAATACGATCTCTTGATTTTAAGATCAGCAGATGTTTATTATCCTTGTTTCTTTTTTTAGAAAGATTAAATTTTTAAATCCAGAAATGTTACGTAACCTCAAAAGAAATACTGAATCTGTGGTAAGACTGATTCTTTTAAATTATGGAGTCATTTTTTACGGTAAAATTTGCTTCACCTTTCTAAGTGAGCAGTAAGCACTTAGGATTATTCAGACGAAATTATCTATTATATTAAAAAAAGACAAAAAGACAAAAATAAAAGAAAGTTTTAAATAATGATTTATAATAAATGTAATGAACCAACAGTGAAGATTCAAGAATTCAAAAGGTAAAACAACTAAATTTACGTAATCAATATGAACAATCATCAGCAAAGTATAATGCAACTAAAGGATCGCGAAAACGAATAACCATTGTGCAAAACTACAGATTGATGATTGCAGTAAATGTTGAAGATAATTTAAAACGGATAGACGAACTCTTTCCAGTTGAGAAGAAAAAATCGAAATATGTTTCTGATCTTGCAATTGGAATAATCTTGGAATAAGAATAATAAAACTGAATCATTAAGCATATTCAGGAATAAAAATGGGTTGATACTGTGGATTCAAACATGGAATTAGCGCAAATTTACTACACCTTAGAAAGAAATAGAAGAAAGAGCATTCTTCGCTTCTGATAAGGAAAACACATTTCATCGGAAAGGAGATCATCGGAAAAGACTCAAAAGAGTTGCAAAAATAATGAGAGTTAACATCAATTTATTTCACTGCCGTATGAATTTCTACCAAATTACTCTCGAGGAGATTAATTTTGGCAGCTGTTTCGTTTTAACGCGGCATTTCCACTTTCGCCAACTACTGCAGCAATACTCCAGAACTCTTGAAACTCATTCATTACACTCGCCACAGTTACTTTATTGAGTCTTTCATTCAAACGCTTGCATTTCCCAGTTTCACAACACGTACGAAATGAATAACAATTACGATTAATCTCGCAGTGCTTTAAGAAGAAAATGAAAGCGATGAAGTATGCATAACTAACCGTTTGGTGGTTTTAAAGTATGAATTCATCATGAGATATGCGTTACATGCATAAATCGTTTACTAGAGAGCAGAAATGCTGGTAATATTAACGACCTGACAAACTCTGCTGCTAAATTAGTCCTCAGCGGAGGTAATATTCTAGTGATCTCCTCATTATGGGATTCATAAAATAGATTCACAAGCATTAAAGTGCATTGCTCTGTAATGAATATGCTACTGGCTCGTGCGGTTATTCTGAATTATATAAGAAAAGGTTAATATATCCATAAATATATCATTCTCCATAAAGCGATGAATTTCCTAGATCTTTGTATGGGAATCCCCAAACCATATTTATGATTAATATCTACCAGAATATAATTACAAATAATGGCTGCTGTAACTGTTACCAATATCGTGAAAAGGAAATAAGGAATGCTAGTTTTTGTTGAATGGGTTAGTACATTTTTAATTCGTATAACTATACTCGTATATGCAATCCAGATAAAGTATCGTGTCTAACGAGTGACACTACCTATGAATTTTTTGAGTACGAAATATTTTTTCTTTGTTGCTTGGACTCCGGTATCGCATTCAAAGTTAGCAAAAATACATCATAAATTGCTCGCGCATGCACGCGTATATGAAAAAGTTCGTAAATTACTAAATCAAAATGACTTAGGCCCATGATAAGTGGAACATAGTGGTTTAATATATCAGTAATTACAAGTATTTTATGATATGGCAACTTCTGGAAAATTGTGATATGGCTAACGATGTTTCCGAATAACTTAATGTATAGCATGATTCTTAAGACAAAGGACGTGGTGTTTTAGTGATTGGAACATATTTCCAGTAAGTGGAAGACCTGGGTTCAAGTCCCAGTCGATATTTTTCACATATTTCTAAGGTAAGACTATTCAGTATTCAATCTCTATCAAGTTTATGTTGAAATCCGTCATGCATCATTCCTTATCGATAAACCGAAGGCTGTCGAATTGACAATGCTGTCGCTTGTCCAGCATTTTCAAAATTTGTCTTAATGTTAGACAAACATCGCGTGAGAGACTGACAAGCATCCAGAAGAAAGTTAGTTACGAATTCTAAATCCACGCCAAGGACAACTCTTCCCCATAAATCCCCAACCATGTTATCCGGGGTAAATAAAAAGTACTGCTCCTTAACGGCTGTTATGTTTTATAGGTCGATTTTCATACTTGGCCGTATCCCTCCACTACAGCGCTCGAATAGCAGTACTAAGTTTCCCGGCGGGCATTCATTCTGGCGGGCAAATAATTGTTAAATGGCGCGCATTGAATCGGAGTTTTTAAGTAAATCACGAAGAAAGAGCGTCGGACCAACGTTGAAGTGGGGATCGATCGGCGGCCGTTGGGGGAGAGGGGAGGACGCAATGAAGCAAAACACTCACTCGAGCGAGGATTTCCGGATTAATTGAAAATCGATTGCGTGAGGGAATGAAATTTAATAAATGCTACAATCATTGCCGTCCGACGAATTATTTGTCGAGCGTAAGGGCCGTTCTGGGCCTCCTTTCACGTTCATTCTATATATTTGCGTATTTTTCGATTCGGAACGCTTCGGTCGCAGATGTGCCGCACTCGGGACGGATTACAAAAAATTACACGGATCCGAAATCACGGAAAGCGTTTCGAACGGGATTGAAACGTCTGGAGGAGATTTTCCAAGACCGGAAATTTGTGTCGTTTTAGAAATTCTAAATCGAAGATGTCCCACTTGATGTGCTGCAGAAGAAATGGATTCGGGCGCATGAATCACCGAGATATTTATAAATATAAACTCTGTGTAAAAGCAACATCGAGTAACCCTGATTACAGATTGGCGGGTTAAAATTTTTTCTCTGTATTTCAGAATTGGAAAACTAATACGTATTCGGTATTATTATTGTAAAATACGGCTTCGACAGTTTTGGTTATTTTGTACGTCTGCCCTAACCGGGTATCGAACCTGGGACCGCCTTTACCAAAGTAGAACGCGTTGACTACTATCCGTGAGTCGAACTATATAACCAAACC
Organism: Ladona fulva; assembly: GCA_000376725.2. Lineage (NCBI taxonomy): Eukaryota > Metazoa > Arthropoda > Insecta > Odonata > Libellulidae > Ladona > Ladona fulva. Next base: position 797,770 of record KZ308390.1, read on the forward strand.
GTAGACGATAGCTCATTAGTACCCCTGATTGTTTTATTGCTTTCTTTGTGGTATTTCCAAAGTATGCTGAACCCTTGTCACCTAACATAGTTCTTCTTGCACGGTTTATCTATAATAATAACAATCTTAATAATTTAACAAATCATCATCATCAGCCGTTTTCAATCCGACGTCGGATGTAGGCCTCTCCAAGCGTTTTCCAATTCTCTCTATTCTGAGCTTCTCGTTGCCACGTTACCCCTAAATACTGAATGATGTCTCTGTTCCATCGGTCCTTTGGTCTTCTTCTTGGTCTCTTCACGTCTCTTGGTATCCAGTTCAGAACTGCTGATGTCCATCGGTTGTCGTTTCTACTTGCAACATGGCCTACCCACATCCATTTCAGTGATCTTACCTTATATATGCTGTCTGTTACACCTGTTATCTTCCTAACCCAGGTGTTGCGTTTCCTGTCTCTTCTTGTGATTCCAAGCATACACCAGTCAATACTTCTTTGTGTAGTCTGAAGTCGTTAGGTTATTGCTGCATTTAACACCCATGTTTCACTTCCATATGTCAAAACTGGTAGAATGCATTGGTTGAAGACCTTTCTCTTCAAAACCATTGGCATTTTCGACTTCAGAATATGGGTGTTTCTTCCAAATGGACAGGAAAATGTATAAAATCAGATAGAATAGAGATGGATATCACCTTATCTGTTAATACTCTTGAGTAGTTGTCGAAATATTTGAAATTGGTTGTGTATAAAATTATGCTTACGCCTATTTGTTATATGAAAGCGAATGTATGCATTCGGCCACCAATGTTTTAGCGAATGCATTAATATTTACATTAGCACGAAATGCGTCAGAAGAATTAAAAAAAATCGAACAAATGCTCTCTAGTAAACAAGTGACACTTTTGGCGGAATAAAATTAATTCTAACTCACACCAGATAATTTAAATTTCTACCTTTGATTTTTTATATCTCGTTTTATTTTCTTCTCTCGACATAAATTTTGTTGTTATCGCTTTTGTTTTATTGTATGCATTTGTTATATTATTCAAATTGGAATTCAAATGGAATTCAATTGAGCTTCAATTGGAATTTTGTTATAGATAAATAAATATACGATAAAAGTATTTTTGTGTATTTTACAATTTGGGGTACAGTGGTGAACTACGCTTCGGCAAAAAAGTGGCTATCGAAGGTGACTCTAAAGCAAATTATATTCGTTAGCCGAAGTGACATTGTAATATTATGCTCATACATATTCATGTACATGGAAAACTGAAGAACGCCACCGACTGATGGTTTATTACTCTTTTAACTACTATTCATTTACAGTCATGATATATTTATTAACCAATTACCTGCCTGTTTAGTTATTAGGATTTATTATTCTCATTGTTTACTTACACATTTTTGTAACCCCACGGCAACATAGGGATACCTTAATCATTGATAAATGCAAAAAAAGGACAATCATAGAAGGAGGTGGAATACACATGTATCTTCATTCCAATTCTTGCGTATGTTTTTCCTATCGATGCTACACTCGATCTCAAGTGCAATTTACTGTCTGTAGCATCACTAGATACACCCCTAAAAATCGCTCACAGGTAGCTAAACCCTTTTTTTAAATGTCGCTAATTGTTGAAAAATTATAATGGCTTAAATAAGAATAAAATTAAAGTTCTGATATTAGAAAAAATGTCAGAGAAATACCTTAAGTTTTTCTTTGTTCTATGATGGCAAGTAGTTAAAAACGGTTAATAGAAATAGTTTTATAAAAGCAAAGCATCCTCCGATCAATCAATTCATCTTTATCCTACACATATTCAAGATGGTACTAGAATCTTGCATTTAAAATTGCTTTCTATCCTAGTTTAATCTAATCTATATCGAATCTTGCATTTAAAATTGCTTTCTATCCTAGTTTCAGTTGATCCTAACAACTGCTTCGTGAACTATGCACAAGTTCCCTCCAATTACAGTTTCGATTCGTTGCAGGACACTAGCGAACGAATAAAGCTTGATGAATACGGATTTTCATGATTTTATTGCTACGTGAAAATTTCCGATTAAGCTAAATTTTTAATTCCAGGAATTAATAAACATTTTCGATAAATTTTTACTGGTGAAATCTTCCGCTCTTTTCAATTAGCTCAATAACATACGAATTATTTTCAGGGCCGATGAACAATCCACTGCTCTACGCACCTTTTAAAACAGAGGTCTACAAATGCAATACGCTCTGCTGGCGATTCGGTTAAAATTTGAATACTGAGCAATTAAAATCGTTTAATGACGCAAAATTATTTCCCTTTCCCCATGACGCATGTATATCTCATTAATATTCCATGTAGCTGATCACTGAATACAAAAAAGGAATAAAGAATTGATAATATTGAATATAGTGGTATTTCATATTTTCTCTTTCAGTTCTACCTGAACGAAATGTTCTAATAACAGAAAGTGGCTTCAGATGTTAGACGGAGAAGTGCAGTCAACATGGTATACTAACAACGAGTAGTAAACTGCACATGGGATAAAATCCAGATGAGTAACGGACAAGAAAAAAGTTTGACATGATCGGAATTCGAATGTGAATCTTCCTCTGACCGTCAAACTGCAAGTATGAATCGATTCTTGAAATCGATACTTGAGTTGAAAGTATGAAAATTAAGATGGATTAGAAATTTCGATTAATCGTAAAGTGAAACGTAGCTATAGGATTGCTTATATATCACGAATTGTGTGAAATGTTCATGAATAGCGCAGTGGCAGCCTCAATCTTGCATTTTTATCACATCAAAACCATTACGATATTGAAGAAAAATTAATTAACAGTTAATTTTATTTTACGATTCTGTTAACGAAAGAATATTTTACTTCTGTCTTCGGAGGTTTAACATATATACAACCATGGCATTTTTTACTAGTAAATTAAGGGCATTTTGTCCTTTGACTCTCTCATTGTTACGCCCTTTCCATGTCGATTTTCAAATATTTATTTACTAATATTTTTGTTAAAAATAGTTGATTTATTAACACTTTACTCATCCTCTAGAATTTTGTTCCAAATATATCATAAATTTATTTAATTTCTGTTGATGAATACTTCGGCCTTTTTAGTATTTGAATAGAATTCATCCGCACATTTTATTAGAAACAGTGCAATTAAGAAGTCTCTTATCCTTCGCTAAGTGGAGGAAATCTTTGGCTGAGATTCTGATGGATTAGAAGTTCGCCGCTAGCGGTATAATACCATTGAAGCTTGTAAACTATCTGGGGGAAAGGATTTAATCGGCAGCAAGACAAATCACTCCGCACCCTGTTCCGTAAGACATTCGTATGTGAAGCTTCCTTCAATCGATAGTTCTCGAGGCGATGTCGGGAAGTAAAGATAGATAGACCAACAACTTCATTAAGGAGAAATCAGACCCTTAAGACTTTTCCTGCAATTATCTCGCAGCCTTCGTTCATTGTGTATCTACCGTTAGTTCTGGGTTCGGTGAATAGGAAAGGGTAAACCTGAGGGATTGCTAAAAATAGACGAACTTGAAAAAGTAGGGCAATGAATGCGAAAGAAATCAGCCCACAGACGATTTAAGATGTAATTTAGCTTTACATCACGGGAAGCTACAGCTCGTTATGCAGTTACTTTATGCTCCTTTTCCCCACTGCGGTATTGGTTTTAGATTAAAAAAGAAGCGTCCATTCATGCCCGAAGCATTTGAAGAACGTTCTTAAATAATTCGAAGATGGCGAATTAAAGCCTTAAATTAGAATCTCTTAAGTTTAGCGAAAGGAAGTTATGATTAGAAGAGGGGAATGGAAGATTGCTAATGAGAAGGATGGCTCGGTTGGCTGTCTAATTGATGGTGAAAAGCTATAACGGAAGGACCCCTTCTCGTTCCATACGAAGGGGTGAAAGGTGATTGTGAAACCCTCAATTCAGCAGGATTCATAGGTGAAACAGCAGTCATGTAGTACCTCTAAAATCGGTTAGCAATTACGACACAGTTTATTAAAATTGTAGGTCGCGGATATAAAGATAAAGATCAAGTCTAGAAACCAAAAGATCAAGGAAAGGAGAGGCATAGTGTTTCAGCGGTTGGAACCTATGTAAAAAACGCAAGAAGCCTGGGTTCAAATCGAAAAAGCAGCCAAGGTAGAGGCGGTTCACACGTGTGGTTCAAACCCATGTGAATATAACCTGCAATGAATGAAATTGCGAGAGGATGGACTCTTGAGATTATGCCATACAAATACTCCAGAAAATTCGCAGGGTATACATTTCACATACTAAAATAAATTAGTTTATATTTCCATTACATGTTGGAAAGAAATATTTATACCGCTGGATTGCGGGCAAGACACTGTATACTTCACAGCTCCAACTCCTTCCCCCAAAGGACAAATATATATTCACTCCCATTTATCCTTAATATACGAAGATGATTTACTAAAGGAAAGATAGATGAGTCGACCATTAGTAAATGGAGAGAATTAAAACAGAGAAACCAATTTTACCCATTGGATTTCTTGGGACGGGAGATGCTTAAATGAAGTCAAAGCATAGACATCAACAGCGAAGAAGGGGTTTTATATGGGATTAAAGAAGATAGATTATAAAATAAGATATTTAGAAAAAGAACAAAAACATCTTTAGTTGGGATAGTATTTCTTTAGATTAGGTGTGAAACGATGACCTAAAAAATGGAATGTATAAAATGGTTGGAGATTTGTTTACGTTCGATGATTGGTTACTTACGAATGATTGGAGGATTGATTTTGCGTACCTAAATAATAACTTGGGTTTAATTTTGATGGTCCTCATAAGTCAGGTATATATTTTTCCATTCAAACCTATCACTATTCCATTGATTTAGAATTCTTCACTTTAAGTTAGTCGTGATTGAAAAGATGAGCCAGTCACCACCATCTTGTCGTTCTGTAAATAATTACTATGACAATTTACCCTGAACAAGAGCCTCTGTTAGCCTGATAGGGTCTATTTTTTTGGAAGGAAGGATGTGGATAGATGCACCAAACATTCTACCAACGAAGACTTAGGATTTCCTGGAGTATATATAAGATTCGTGTCCTAATAATTTAAAAAACTGTGTACGTCCTAATTAGATGGCCATTTTCTCGGACGGAAATTTAATCATTTAGTAATAGCAAAAAATGGTATTTCCTCATACACTACCACACACCCGAACGACTTAAATGTGAATGCAAACAGCCATTTCTCTTAATAAATCCGCCTCATCCGACTACAGATGCAGAGGATCTCTGCCTCGACGTTGGATAGCTCATTTAGACCAATTGCGACTGAAGCGAAGCCTCTTGCCACACAGCCTCTCCCAAACAAGACTAATATCACTCTAAATGTTACGACCCCCGTATTTTTTCCAAATTGCGCCAAATCCGTGCATCCTCGGAGCGGCTCGAAACCTAATTTCTCATCCCAATCCGCTCCTCAAGACCACTTCGCCCACAATCTCTTCCTGCCATTCAAGTCAACGCTCTTACAGCTCTAGCTCCCCTTTGCCTGAAACATTTCACGAGGGCCATCAAAGGAATCGACCTTACAGGAATAAGTGAATTGAGGATTAAACCGAGCATTTCCTCGTTATACGCTAACGCTCCCAAATTAAAGCAGTTCGCGTACGATATGAATTGCAAACAATGGAGATTCCTGCCTCTAAATACGCAATTGCCTGAATGTAATCGTTCTCTAACATTACAACTTTTCTGCGAAATTCTCAACGAAACATCTTTATTCTGGGGCGGAAAACCTTTCTACTTCAGGAGGACGCATGCCTTTACCATTCAGCCGTATGAGATATGATTAGGCAGCGCATAAAACAATCGGGCCGCAGGATTGGCACCGCACTGCTTACATTCAAATACTTAAACAACGAAATTGGGAAAAGATTAACAAATATAATTGCAAGACGAATTTAAGTGAAATATTTTTAATTTTATTCTTTTTGTGAAATAAAAAGTATTAGGAAATAGATTTAAACAGTGAATTTCTTTCAAGAAGTGAGGAGCGTGACGGATATATTGGACACCATAAAAGGCCGCAGGTTCAGAACCTTTTTCATAAGTGTTTGAGCAGCATCAAGAGAAACTGTATTGTGGTTAAAATTTAGTTCTTGAATAAGCGAAGCTCTTCAACGTTCGGCGAATAAGATGCCTCAGTAACTTTAAGATATGCCAAGAAGTTTTTAAAATTTCAAACATCAATGATGATGATGATATTAATGATAATAAAATTTTACTAACTAAGTTAGGAAAAATCATTCTAAGAGTTGTCACAATATGGTATTAGCATATGATGGATAAGAATAAAAGGTAGGACAAGCTGGGGAGGCTTAAGTAACCAATGGGGTGGCTTGAGCATACATAGATACTTCCGCTACCTGAGACTGTTCGTTCCGAAATCATAAAACGACAATATAGTTGAGCATTTTCCAAAGGAACTGAAACTGTGAAAATCCCAATAGAAAACCACAATATTTTATCAAGCAAAGTCGGAGAGTATTCATTTATATTTTCTTTGCTATCTACCAGAACCATAGCTCAATTGGTTAAATCCAAGTGACCTGGAAAGTCAAAGATCTGGGTTCAAGTCTTGGTCCTGTCAGACTTTCTTCATGTCCGTTTATCTTTGTGAATATTCCTAAACGTAAACTTTTATGTTCAAAGTTAACCTTTAAATCTTTTCCTTGTAAACATAAGATGATTAGTTTTCATCATAACTCCACTTGATAAATAAAAGATCGCGATAAATAGCAGTGCAAAACTATCTGAAACTACTCCAGCATTTATAACCTTCAATGCGCAAAAACCGAGATGCATAGCCAGAAAAAGTTTTGCTAAAGAATAAAAAAGCAAAGCCATTTTGCTATCTCTTTCCTCGATCACAAAGTTTTAGCGCTTCTGAAAATAATTTCCATCACGAAAACATTTTTCAGCAAGATTAGCTACCAATTTTTCCGTAAGTACGTTCCCTCGATAATAAAGCGGCTAATGAGCCAAATATCCTTGAGGATAAACGGAGCTGAAGGCTGAATTGATCTGATAGAGCGTTCTAGCGAGGCCGTTCCCCTGGTAGCATCTATAGAAAAGATGCCCTTGTAATCAAAACCTTAATTGTCGAAGATTAATCCCATCACGAAACCAAACATTATATTCTCACATTACGGGAAGAAGAGCGTTTTAGCCAACGGAGACGCAGGATGATTGCCGAAGAGGTTCTCAAGGTGACTGCTGTTTCCTCGGCTGCTTCAGATACCATCAAAGTACCCCACTAAATTACTCGCAAAAGTAAAGATACCCAGAGAAATACAGAGAAATTGGGACTAATACCCAGGGTTATTAGTTTCCCAAGAATAATGACTAGAGTAGAGTTATAAGATTTACTCTGTAACATAAACCCTAGGAAAAAAAATAAAATTATAGTTACTGAATTATTACTCCACGGTTAATCTGGGGCGAAATATTAACTCTGGTGCAAATTTGCGTGTACAACGCTATAAATGAACAGCTTAACGTGAGTAAAACCCTAGGAGAATACAGATTTCAATAAGTTTTTAAGTATACCTTAAGTAAAGGAGGGGTTATTCCATTTTCTTTAAAGGCGGAACATTATTATAGTTTTTTTTATAAAGGAAAATTTAATCAAAATTTAAAACCAAACATTCTGAAAAAATTTGTAAGCTAACACAGTTTCTCACAGTCTCTTACCTGGACATGGGAAAGACCAATCAATTCGTTAGCAAATACCTCAAAAATAAAATTATCTACACTTTCAGTGAAGGTAATATCCCAATGGACATGATTCTCATTTAATATTTTGCTCCAAAAAGAATTACTTCACAAATGAGGATCACTCACAAAAATAAAATAATCCAAATGGTCAATAAACCGCGAAAATATATGTACAAATGTATATCACCTCTCGGAAGGGTCATGTACCCCATATTTCTTCACCCTTTCTTTTAATTCTTTATGACTTATGAGACGTTTTATACCATCCAGTACATTTAGCCTTTGTCCTTATCGACTTTTTCGTGTCCGTTTCTCCTACGTAACAAGGCCCTGCAATATTTTAATCATTATTTCTAAATGTCTATGTTTCTTTGATTTAAGCTATATTGCAGAACATTTCGCTAATCTTTCCCTGACTTTCTTTTCAAAATCCTTCAACACCCTCAACATTCTATCGTTATAAGGTAATCCTCTCCTCCGGATTAATTTTGCTTTTATGTTTTAAGGTGTTCAAACATTCTACATTTTTCGAGAGACAGATTAGGTACAGCAAATGTAGGGCACAAGAATGTAGGTAGTTATCAATATACGAATTCGTTGCCAAAGAAGGAGAAAAATATTTAATGCAAAGAAAATTAAAATTAATATAGTCACGCTCCGCTCCGTATTATGGGGATTAATTTCATGTTCAACAAATGCAGAGAATGAGAAAGGTTGGGCATCCCATGGTGCATAAAACAAATTTCCCTTACGATAACATCTACCTCAAACATAACTGACGTAACTGCTATGTTGTTGCAAGGCTTAAAGTAACCGAGGTAGAATTTCCCTGAGGAACTCATTAAAGTTTTCTGTTTGTCTACCGGTCCTTCTCTTCTGGGAATTGCAACGGGAAGATTTGCAAGCCTCCAAAATTCTAATGATGCCGATCTTTCCGGGTGAGATTTTCACCTAAAAAAATAAGCATCTCTGATTTCCTACAAAGAATCTGAATACATTTCATATAGCAAGAGTGAAGGTTATCTCTTGGGTAACGTGTACGTTCTCCAAAAATATTTTCTTTCCACAGTTAGAAAATTACCGTAATTGTTACTTGCGCAAATTATTCTTTTCTTATGGTAAGATCATTCAATTTCTGATGTAAAGCAATTGCAAAATCATAACAAGTATATCATTAAACTAAATTTGTATTCTCCATATAGAATTAAAGACATATATGAAAGTGAAAGTCCCACGTTTCGTTGCTAAACAAGCAATAACGCGCCACGAGAGAAACGAGATTATTTCCATTTTCGCGTAAATTTCGTTGAAATTCCGAAAAGCCACGACGCAAGCTATTACTTCCGTAAAGATTACATAGTCAAGATGAAGAATTAGCTGGTGAAATCTCGCAGGCGGATCCAGGAGAGAGGTGCGATGGGGCGATCGCAGCCCCCTTTGCGACTTTGTAATACTAGTAATTTGACTAGGATCTGACAAGGAGCTTGAATTTTAATCATATTGTGTAGTTTTCCAATACTAATATACATCAACTAAATTTTTCGCAACGAAAGGGCATTTGATAGTTCATAATGGTCCCTAGATCTACCCTTAGTTGAAATTAAGCCTTGAGAGAAGGCACAGTGACAGGATATCTTGCAAGACTTATCCCCTAAAGTTAGGGATTGCGTAATATTGCCCCCAAAGAGTAAACTGCTGATGTGGTCATTTAAAGATATCAAAATTTCTTTTAAGATCCGAAATACTTAACAATGTGAAGCACGAAATTTTACCAAGCTTATCAATCATGAAGATAAAGAGAAAAACTCTTCTACGCTATACCCAACTGGTTGAAACCATGGTCGTGTAACAAAAAACCTTTTTGTGGTATAGCGTAGAAGTATTTGTCAATTTATCTTCTTGATGGAAGACTAACAAGACGTCGAGGCCTAGTAACTGGATTCAAGTTTATAAATCTAAAAAGAATAGTTAATGCGCATTTTCTATCTGAATCCTGAATCCTGCCTTATCCTGTAAGTCCAAATTTAGACCAGATAGCTTACCTTCAAATATTGATGTATGTGTTCAAATAATCACTCAAATGGGAACTATTCAAAGGGCTTGGATAAAATTCCCAAACGCACTTGCCCATCGGAGTTCCCAATGTCTAATTCTCTTCATAGCGGCAGAAATAAATTCAAAACGAAAGAGCGAGGAAATGCTCTGGAGCGTTTCGTCGAGAAACGAATATATATCGATTTTTTCCGATCTTTCCATCGCTTCCTTAAGACAAAACTATCTTAAACGTCTTCAACTCCCTCTGAACACACTCGTTATAATGTATCTCTAACTTAGGTAGTACTATTAATAATTATTATTTCCAACCTCACATCTGAGGGAAATTTTTTCGAGTAAGCTTTGTTTAAAATTAAGTTTTGGCCTTTTAATGACCATTCAAAATGCCTGATACATTGCTCAAGTAACCAAATGAAAGTTCACTAGATCAACCATAGGAAATGTCTCGAAGCAGATTGTTTTCTTAAATTCTTAACTGGACTTTAATCTCTGTGTCTTATGACTTTAATTACGCTTCACTTGCGCAAAGTCATCCAATGTACAAAAGACTTCGAAAATCCTGATCCAAAATCAATCGTAAGAAGTTTCTGGGAAATATCCCGCATGACATCATAGCAATACGTGTCCTATCTCCCGATCTTCTCCCTTTGACTTGATCGATTCAAAACCGTTATGTATGCGAATCCGTTATAAAGTGGGCCAAGTGCCATATCCCGCAGACCTCATCCCGGACAGCAAATGATATTTATTTTGGGTAAAATAACACGCTAAGCGGCTCGTACAAATACTTGCTCAATTGGCTGCCTAGAAGAAGAAATGTCCGAATGCCCTGTAACTGGAGCAATCACGCAGTTTTTAAATGAAAGATAAATTTTCTCTATTTTGCTTGAAAAATCAAGTTTTCCCGGCCGCGGTGGAGGAGTGGTTAACGTGCTAGTGATCCAACCCCGAAGGTAGCAAACCAACCACAAAGTTACGCCTGACCATTTACATTTTACCCGAGGTCCCGGGTTCAAGTCCCAGCCATTCGGATTTTTCGGTCTAGAGAAATTGTATCCGTTCGTAAATAATGATTATTATTAACATTTATATACTTGTGGTTTCTTTTTCCTTTTAAGGAAGTTACTATTATTTTTGTTTTACTTTATAAGCGTATCCGCTGGAGCAATTTCACCTGTCAAGTTGATGGGATACGCTAGTCTCTTTCCCTAACCCATGCGCTTCTTAATTTTCCCGTTTGATTGAGACATTTATGAGCAATGTGACAAGTCTGTAATAATACTGTTTTTGTGCTATGTTAATGTTATTGGTATCGAAGCCAAGTTTCTCCACTTACCTTATGACGACATCCTTCTGCAAAAATTACCAAACGGATAACCAGAACGTCCGTTAATTTACCGATACTTTTTATCTACCATGCAAGCTCCTGGAATTTGTCCCATTATTCCATCTCGAATCTTCGGATGTTATGGGAAAAAGGCATTGCTATGTCGATGTCGATTTTGCAAATATCTTGGCGTTATCAATTTGTAATAAATCCTATCTGTTATAATTTATGAATAATTTATATTTTTTATAAGTTTATTTAATATTAGTTATTAATTTATAGTTTAAGGATAGTAAATCCTATTTCTTATAATTTTGGATAGTCCTCTTAAGACAGGACTATCCAAACAGAGGATGATATTCTTCCTCTATAAGACAGAAATAGGTTTATATTTGTAAAATGGTACTATATCCTCATCAAATGTTGATATTTCTTAACCTTCTGTTAATTTACTAGCTTTGCAAACCAACTGTCCTCCCAAATATACTGCGTTAGCTTGATTCGCACATTCATTACATATTCAACGGATTCCCTAGTTTTTCAAAATTTTTGGCACATATTCTAGACGCTATTAATTTTTTTTGGTCGTGGAAGGTTTTCATATCCCTGTCCTGAATTACGAAAATGAAGCCCTCGGCTTATGGATGCAAGTATCTTTTTTTATATCCATTGTAACGGGATTCTTCCATCGATAATTGGGCAATCTAGCCGTCTTGGGAACTTTCCTTACTTTCCCTCATTATCATTGTTATTATTATTCAATGTAAAAATATTTCATTCATCGAGCTATTCTAGCATATGAAATATCTCTCCAAACTCAGCGAATTTCATAAATCAAGCAACCTATTCAAAGAACCCACATCCTGCTTATCTCGCCCCATAATCCACCGCGCAGGGACGTCCGCACACGAAATAATCCCGCAATTTTAAGATGCCCCAGTTCCGATTGCTTTTCGGGAAACCGATGCAACGCCAAAGAAAAAACTGCTCTGCCGAACAAGCAAAACGGGCGGGCAAATACGACAACCCCGTCGCATCCCGAAAGAGGGAAAATTTTTTACCCCCGAGGCCGCTATGCTTATAGATCGCTCCCGATATCGCATCTCGAGGACACAATCTGTTCCCGACAAGTGCCCTCTTCTCTTCAGCAGTTGACACGACCTACGGGACATCGCTCTCGTCGAGTCCACTCGTCCCGAGGCACATAATCGCCTCCAAAGAGAGCATTCGCTCGTTATCCGGAGAAAGGGATCCTTGGGATATGAAAATTCAGGGAAACGCTTTTTTCCGGGGTGTTTTTATTTCGTTAGCGATGGGTGCCGATGAGGGAAAGGGGGTCGATTATCTCGATGGATTATAGGGAGCCTGCCCTTGTTAGGAGGGGAAGAATTAATTGGGCGATTTTTATGCGGAAGGCCAATCCTCCAAAAGAGCAGGGAATTGTGTAACTTTATTCAGCACGGCGCAAAGGGAAGCAGAATTGTTGGGCTTAAGCTTTCTTGGTGTAGATTATTTTTGCGGCCATTTAATGGAAAGAAATGATATATTCGCAATGTTTTAGTAGGTGTGATTGACTCAAGCGATCTTTTTAGTCGCGTTAACTTCAACGTTCCACTTAGATGTTCTGGGCGTACCAAGATATTTCGGGACTCTTTCGGGAGAGTTGAAAATTGTCGTTTTGACCCTGTGGCTAGAATTATAAGAATGGCGAACGCGATCCTAAATAATGCCAAAGGTATTGATTTATTCTGCGATTCGTTCTTTTCTTTAAAGCGAAAAAAATTATTCAAAACTCGTCTAGGTAATCTTTTATTTTATTTATTTTTTTATTGTAACTTATGTCGAGGATCTGAGATTTTTTGTGTGATAATTTGTACTTGTTTATTTGTTTATTATATTGCATTTAATTGGGCACTTTCCTGTTTGTCGTAAATAAATTATTATTGTTTTAGGATTGTTGGATTAAGTGGCTCCAAGAGCAAGAATATTCCTTGATCACGTGGAATGAATCTTAAAATAAAAATGATAATTATCACTTTTTTATTTTTCTAAAGAAAAGGAAACCTTCGGGAAAACATTTCTACGAATTAAATTAACTATATGAAAAGTTATAACTTATAATTCTTCTCAAACTTCCAGCTTCATCACCCTCTTTGCTTCCTTCTTTAAGTGGAAACATTTTCATTGTAAATTACATTAAATGTACAATGTCATATATTTCCTGCGTGTTTTCGAGGTTAATTTTACCCCCTTCTTTGTGTGTGTTTTCCCGTAAAGTGGGTCTCTTTCTTTGTGAACTCTTAGTTGCAATGGTCTTTCTTTTTTCTTTTAATTACTAGCTGTAAATATAGTAACGCCATATGTGGTTTGGTGGAAGAGTCCCAATCGGGCCTAACCTCGCCAATAAAGGATCTATATATTCACCTATCTACACACTCTCTAGGAAAAAATATCTTCAAAATGAAGTCCTTCTAAGGTTCTTCGAATATATTTTGATAATTGACCACTCTTATGTAACCTTTAGAAAAGTAATAATTCAGAGGGCCCCGACAGTCTAAAATTCCAATCTTTATAATTTATAGAATATAAATTTATGTTATTACTTCGATTAACATTAAAATCAAAATCTAAGAAGTTAACTATTAAACACAAACATTTTTACATTTGTAAACATTAAAAACAAAATTCGACAACCTCCACAGAAATTGTATTTGAAAAATACCACCGGTTTAGAGGCTTCTACCTCATCTTCAGGCCTGAATATATATAATTTCCGTGAACGTAGTAAAATTCTGTTTTTATTGTATCAAATATGAACTAACCACCAGAATGACCGTACTTCCCGGCAGATAAGACGTACTTTTTTACCGCGAGAATTTAATCTAAAATCGGCCTTCGTCTTATGGGTCGAGGGTGAGCATTTTTTCTGGCGTCAAGAATAGCCATACAATAGCAATTGTAAACTATGTTGAGCTTTGACTCGTGGCTCTTATCTTCCAAACGACGCGGAAGCCTTTCTAGGAACGTTTCGTTTTTCTTTCATTCTTCCATAAATTGACGTTATTTTACCAATATAGTTTCTTTGTTTCACTTATAAGCAGCTTACGTTCCTGTGTGTACAAGCTTTGCTTAGTTTACCTGAATAACTACGGTCTTGTAGGCTGGAAGATTTTAACAAAGGATAAGTCTACTGAATAAGTTCAGAGAAGGCACCTTTGTTGTAGATGTAGCCGATATTGTGTGTCCTCTCTGTTATAAATGCCGGTCTGATTCTAAAGGTAAAATCAGAGAGATAGGCACTAGAATTCATCAATTCAAAAATTATTTTTTTCCGCTAACGGTACGCGAAAATAATCGACAAGGGAAATAGAGTCATGGTGCATGCACCATCTGCCACACACCGAAAGGTGGCTTGCAAGGTACATATGTAGATGTAGTTGTAGATAAGTACAGTGATAACAGAATGTACTCTCTAAGTGATGAGCCCTAAACTTTCAATGATATTTCAATTTCATCCACATTTGAAAATCATATAAACCTCATCAATTATTATAATATTTCGCAGAGCACGAGAGTTCCACAGAATATAGTTAGGTAAACGCTGGCTTAATATTAGTCAACCAAATCTGAAACAAAATTCAAAAAAATTAGGTTAAATTGGATATACTCATCGCAAGGATGTGGGTAAGTTTTTTAAACAAGGGAATCGGTTCCCCTCTACAACGGTCGGCCTATTACGAAAGGGGGCCCAGGTGGAAATGTTTACATTGGGCCCCTTGTTCCGCTTCCTCTCTCCGTACGACGAGTAATTGTTTATTAATACAGCGCAGGGGCTGATTTAGCACAGTATAGGCTCAAACGTAAAAATCGGATAGAGGCCCCTAAATAAAATTGTTAGTTTAAAGAAATTAAAGATTTACCGCTTTCTTAGAAAACTTGCAGAAATATATCCGACAGAAAATGAAATCGTTGATCCATGGCAAGAAAAAACATATTACAGAACAAAATCAAAAACAATATGAAATTGAAAGATTTACAAGTATTTACAGGAATTTGAGTATTTTTGTTAGTAGAGCAAGGATATAATTAAATATTGGAAATACTTGTTTTCTTGAGACACGATAAATATAAGTATAATGGAAATGAAACCATATGAAAAATCATAGGTGGTCATAACAAGAATGACATAATTTTTGTCTAAAACGAGCCTAGGAAGTTCCTCATCCCGTTAATGTTAAATAAATAAACGTAATTGTATCCAAAATGTTTAAGTTAATGGAATAATCCGCTCTTTCAACTTGTGGGACCACTAAGCATCAATTGAAATTAAAAACACTAAGAGTTCTTCAGCATTATTTTTTTTGCTGTATTGCTTCGTACGAGACCACAAAATTGGACTAGGCCCTCTGCTAGTGCATAATGCTCATAATTGTAAAACAACCCCTGATAACGCGTGATATTTTCCGTAACAATATTTCTTCTAGATATACCGTTTCCCTCCACAAAATAAAAAAGTTGCTTTTTAAATTGGGGCCCCCTTCCGATGGGGGCCCAGACGCTAGGCAACCGCGGAACCTCCCTCTTGGTCGATTCTGCCCTCCACTTCACTCCCAGATAATTTCAGTCTCTTGCAATAGTCGCGACGAATTACAATAACAATCAATTTTTGACCAGCGCGCGTAAAAAATAGTATAAAAAAACACCCAAAATTAGCTATATTTTACACCAAATCGATGAATTCCTTCCGCAGAAAATTCGCAAATTTATGGGACACGGGTCTGCAAACCGCGTTCTAGAATCTGACGAGCGTGATTTGACTTGCAAGCCACGCTTAGGACTACGGCTTAATTTATCGGCTTCGACATCCCACGCCTCCGACAATTAATTAACGGCCGTATTGACATGAAACACGTAAAACGTAGATGACATTATGATTATTCTGCGATCCCATCAATCCCGCGTGGTCCGGCGATGTCTAAAAGAATTTTTAGTAACTGGTCTCCCCACACACTGAAACAAATCTGCATATTAATTAGACTTAATGGAGCCTTTTAGGTTGAATTGATGTGCGATCACGATTAAATTATTTATCAGTCTTATGAAAGTGTCGTATGAAATTTTAATCGAAATATTTAACAAAAGAGCGGGTTGATGAGAATCGAAGTACGTGAAGAGTTGCCATTTAATCCGATTTAAAAAATTCTTAAGGCTTGCTCAAACTAGAATGCTATTAT
Organism: Ladona fulva; assembly: GCA_000376725.2. Taxonomy (NCBI): domain Eukaryota; kingdom Metazoa; phylum Arthropoda; class Insecta; order Odonata; family Libellulidae; genus Ladona; species Ladona fulva. The sequence goes on from KZ308390.1 coordinate 814,157, forward strand.
AGTTGCAGTCATTTTGTTATATTTGGTGATATTTAACAATGTAATAAAGTACGTGTAATAAAGTACATGTTACCGAGTGAGATAAGAAATTTTGTTAATTATTATCACGGTATATTACTATGGGGTAGAGCAAATCCGGTGTATCGCCTATGATATTAAACTACTAAAATTAAGTTTTCTGGAATATGAAGATATACGGAGATAAAGAGGTGCTTGGAAGAGAACTAGACCGAGACGATGTAACTCTAGAGACACTCGAAACCGCGTGCGTTAGCCCCACCGTTAAAGCGAATTACGTAATCTAGACGACATGCTAACTACTGCGGTTGAATTTCTAATCCTATTGTTTATGGACAGAGAGGTTACAGCTTTTATGATTGCTGAAACTGAGATCTCGAGAATTCTCTCCGAATATATTATAACAATCTAAGCTAAACTATTATTTCTAAGGAACAGAGAAAACAATTACTGTACAAATAAGAACCACTATATATATAACCACTAAATATTAGCTTATAGGCTCTCGTGCTTTCAATGCTTAACTTGATACGTAGAAAAAGTCAAGTAGAATTTCTCCGAAAAAGCATTAATTCCCTTGGTCGATAAAATTTTATTGACTTTGAGTGACAAAAAAATCACTTACATTAAGCAATTGTAATTTTATATCTTCAGTCAGCACATTTGTTTATATCAAGCGTCTAATCATTCAAAATGGGATTCAAATGATAGCGTCGATACATTATTTCAGATAAATTTATGTTAATACGCATTACTCAGTAGAAGTTCATCATCCTTATTTAAAGACAAATAAATTTATCCTTGAAATCATCATCCTTATTCAAAACAAAGTATTTTGAAAGGGAAAACGTACAAATGGCAAAAATGTCATACATGGCGATACTTCGACGAACTAGAGACGTTAATGATGAGTTTAATGGCTAACGAAAATTTTTCTCGTAGTTTCCTTGACTAGGCGAAAAGGCGCAGCATAGCAGCACTAGCAATGTTAAAAGTGCTTCGACAGCTAGGATAATTTCGCACGTAGGCCTCTGCCGGGAATCGAACCCGGGACCGCTTTCATTGGAGTCGAATGCGTTGTTCACTTGGCTATGCGGTAAACCCTCCAATGAGCATTTTAGGATGTAAGCACAGATACTACTGTACAAAAAATGTCAGAGTTGCCCGAAGTAAAATGCTTAATTTTTTCTCAGGAAACAGTTATTTTTGCGTTTACTTTAATATAGGTTAGAATCTTTGAAGTTTCATTTCGATTTCGGTTAAAATTATGTTTATGGAACAATTTATTTTCACTTGCTTATATACCATACTTATGTAAGTAAATCATATTGAGCCGTTCCAATTTATTCTTAATTACTGACCTATTTCAAGCATCTCATAAGTCTAGGCCAACTATTTTCTCGTCCAGGAGAAAAGTAGATTCATCAATCAGATATGCTCCGGATCATGAACAAATATTTTATTTAGAGAAGCAAAAATTTCACGACAGACCAAATGAAATTATCAACACCGTTCATTTTGGATGGCCGAACAAATAGTATGGATTTTAACAGCTGAAGGCACTGGAGCTGTGGCATCAAATGAGTTGCGAAGCGGGATTACAGCTGGAAAATCCTCATGAAACACGCCCATTCTATTTAACTATAAGGGTATTCGGGAATAAGTAACAGGGTAAAACCTTAGAAATTATCATCAGATTGATATAACCTAATAAAATCAAAAGGGAACCTAGCTAGCCACTCGGCCTAGAACTAGCGTATAATCCGGGGTGTTTTCAAAGTCATCATCCGACTTCAATTCGTTGTATTTTAATGAAATAATAACGTACAAACGTAATTCGAAATTAAATAGAATTAAGGTGAATTCAAGTACTTTTAAGATTGTTGCTAATTTTCAATGTGTCCCCTTTCTGCCGCATGGCACACATCGACAAGACAGTCGAATTCCTGCCCCACTGAAGTTAGCATGTCCTGTGTGAACATAGCGGTTTGAGGTGTGACTGGTGGAACTCCTTCATAATCATAGAAAAAAACTCACTTTGTAGAGCCCAGAAAATAAATTATATAATATTATTATAATATTAGGTGCCCGATGTTGAAGTGCCGAATGCCGCACAGTTGAAATGGACTAGCTCTCATGGAACCTAAGAACGCAAAACGCCTTCTGTTGTGGGGTCGACATCTTGAATAGCACTGACGGGACTGTAGCCTCACGCGCATAATAGAGGCCTCTACCGGCAACACAAAAAAAAAACTTGAGAACCTCCTTTTTCAAATGGTAGGTGGTTAATTCAAATGCGATAACCCGCTTTCGCACTTTGAATTTTTGAAATCGGATGAAGACTTTGTAAACATCCTGTATTAGAAAAAATTCAAATATATGTATGGTTAATAAAGAAAGTGTTAGATTAAATTGATCCTCTAGCACTTCGTCCTTCTATTTTCCGGTCTAATTGTAAGATATATATCATCTTAGCCGAAGATAATTTTTGCCTTCAAATTATAGGCGCATTATAGTTACGCGACATCGTGTGCACAAAATTGGGAATCCGAACGAGAATTTTCCCCATTTATTCATTTATTTTTCCTTCAAATTATAAATATGTGCTAGTACTGAGAATTTAACAATTAATATGAGAATTGAGAATTAATGAGAATTGATATCAAATATGAGAATCAATATCAAATGTGAGAATTAATATCAAATATGAGAATTAATATAAAATTTAAATATTCTATCATCCTAGTTATTCGTTCATACATTTTTTTAATTAATTTCATCAATGATGCAACAACTCCAGTTTAATCACAAGCTTTTTTTAGAACAATCACGTATGAGTAAAACAAACGTGAATCGAGAAATAGTAAACCGGAAATAATTTGCGCGCGTACGCGGTGAACTATCAAAATAATTGGGCGTTCGAAGAGTCAAAACAGTACTTCCGTTCGGTAAACTAATTCTCGGATCCAACAGAGAAACGGACTTGAAATACCACACCAAGATGCTCAATTCCTGGAGGCTGAGATGATAAAATAATTGGCGAGATAGCTCTCGGTCGGTGACCACCATTGCCCAGTCGAATCAAGTAAATGGCGGATCACTATGTATTCAGGGCACTCCGGTTCCTTCGACTCCTGGTTAATCAGACCGAGGGACTTGGCCTCGAGTCACGCTACAAAACAAAACAGCAGCGATTTCTGCACCCCGTTAAGTCGTCCTCCGGCTAAGCCCGCAGACTCCTTAATCCAATTATTGGAACGTAAGACGGATGCGGTTAAAGGCGAGGGTTTTGAGTCAAACGCGACTTAAGTTTCCAGGTAATCGAATCAATAGACCTCCGGTTGACCTTTTTTCTTCCGCTGGAAAAGCGTGAGAGACGGATATAAATAAGGGCTCGTTTGTTTTGAAGCGGTGGTGCGCAACCTTTGATTAGGGATATCCATTTACAGACCCGTATTCGTAAAAACCTAAGAGTGATTTACAGCCAAACGTATATTATGACTTTGGCTCCAGCTCTGCTTCGGCTTGAAAAATTGAGTACGTTTTTATTACCGCTTTAAATTTATTTCCAACTTTCACGCCTCGTCTTTTAACTTATCTGGAGACGGCGTACCGCGTTTAAATTAAGACTTACCATCCAATTTCATTAGGCAAGATATGGATATCGCATGGAACACGTTTGATAACACGGTGAAAACAGAAAATAAAAAAAGTCCGAAGTGGCTGGTGCTCGAAACCCGATCACCCACATACCGGAAGGGTGCTATAAACAAATGAGAATTGACTCTAGTATCTGGCTAGAGCACCAGCAAGGGATTTGGGAGACCCAGGTTCGAATTCCAAATACGTCGTTATTTTTTCTCTTTAGATGTACTATGATATAGATTAAATCAATGTCTACGAATGTTAGAAGAATTCTGCGCCAGAAAACCGAGTCTAAGCTTTAATTGATAAATTACCAAGATTATTGTTACTGCAAAAACTTTCGTAGGAGCTACGTTTAATTAGAACACGAATTTAGAAAGACGTGGAATGATAATGCATCTTTAAAAAATGTTATCCTCAACTGCTCCTAATAAAATATAATCGAAACAAAAAATAAGTGAATCGACTTTGTGGACTAAACTTATGGTATTCTCGAACAAACACCTCAGGTCTTTACATTCACTCCATAAGCTTTGGCGAGTTTAGCAGCCTAATTTGAGAAATTCCACTAATTTCCCACAAAATAAAACTCCGTTATCGAGCATATGTTACACACCTAAGGAAAATATAATACGAGGTTTTAAGGCATTAACCATGTTGTATCGTTTGTTTGACTTATTGGACAATCTACAATGTAAGCTCGTGTAAAGGCCGGCCCAATATTTAAACTTAAAATTTCCGTAATTTATGGATATCCTATACATTTCGTTATAGATGTTTTCGTAAATGTTATGTGCGGCCAAGGTCCTTTCAGGCAATAAATTTTAATGATGAATTTCGGACATGATATAAATGCCAAGTTCCCAAGTAGTAGAGGACAAAAGTGCTAACATTTTCCAATTCCCCTTTAGAGCTCAGCAAACTGTAAATGCTAATATTTTTCTCATAAATAGAACATTACAATTTTTTTCAACGCTCAGGCTATGGAGATTTTGCTAAATTCGACACCTCAATTTTCCACACATTAAGATAGGTATACATACTTCATCTTGGTAAGCTATTAGACACTGAATGAAATTATAAGTTACCATATGATGAAACTGAATTACACGCTATGTTAAACTTCAACTGCGATGGTTGTATGCATTTTTACTTGGTCTTCCATAAGAAAACTTTAGTTTATATCAAATGATAATTGTATCAAAAGATCTTTATACGCAGGAGTACTTACGTTTTAAGATTTTCGACATCATGTAACAAAATTAGAAAATGATGATAATATTCTTTAATTATATCACAAATATAGTAGATGAACGCAAAAAAACTTCGCAAGACTTGGCTGAAAAGCTTCCGTCGCTATACACAGCAAGGTGCAACATTAAGGCTTCCGCATTAGAATTCAGTTCCAATCTCTTATTCATTAAGAATAAACATCTCTCCTGCAGGAAATTCCTTAATGCTCTCGAAAAGACACCGTAAATAACCTGAATCAAAAACTTAAGGAACCTCTGTGGCAGGGTTCCCTAAGTAATTAACAAATTTTCCGCCAGAGAGCAGTATTTTCATCCCAGCTCCAATAAATCGGATTCCGAAATTCTTGCCAAGTTTTTACGAGGGACACGATAAGGATCTTGAAGAGTAGACAGGGGAACTGCAAACTACAGATAAGACCAAGTAAAAAAGTCCATATTTAGCTAACTGTTCGCCCCTGTTTTTTTGTGGGGATATAAGGCGCTCTACATACTAAAACGCTTACAATCGAGGAGAATGGAAATCTTACCTTAAATAAAAAACCAACTATATACAAGATTTTAGATGGAATTTTAAAATAAATTTAAAATAATACTCCATCAAATTAGCATCATAAGTTACTGTAATTGCTGTTCGTAGTATATGAAAGATTTTATCTTTTCATGACGTTTCTAATTTCAATTTTAACATTCTTTTAATTGATTTTTAACTGTCTATGTAACCTAAAGTCTCTATAATTGAAGTAATTTTCTCTCTGTATATCTTAGCCAAAGATGCTAGTTGTAATTTCTACATATCACTGTATTTCAGCTGAAAATTTTCTAAATAATTTCCATTAATACTTATATTTACTCTATACATTACATGTGGTACACCGCATTGTAATTGTTATCAAAAGAAAAAAATGTATATACTGTGTTACGTCTTTGTAGCATTCTCCTTTTTAGTTTCTGTATTTTTTATATAACTATAACTATGTCAATGTAAAATTTCCGAATTTAAATGAGATTTCTCCGTATTATATAAAATCTTATAGTTTATATAATTTCATTGTTTTGGGAATCTCTCATTACATTTTAACGTGTAACTTTATTTTTTATCATAATTTGCCTTTACTACAACAGAATTTGGAATCGTTGCAATTCGTTGTTCCCTATTTGGATAATTTCAGAGAGAGGAAAAATAATCTTGTAAACTCACCTAAAAGTGCATCCCAGTTACCTATCAATAAGGTGACCTAATCGTAATTTTTTAAAATTAGGTCAGTGATTTGAGTGAGCCATGAAGCATACTTAAGGAGATATATTTCCTGTATTTAAACTTCAGTCCTATTTCATTTGATAATACAGGCCAACAACGGCTCCGTACCACTGGAATTTAATGTTTCTTATTGATCTTTATACACTAAAATCAGCCATATATTTAAATATTCTCCACCTCATACAGTTTTATTTTGTATTAAAAGTTACGAAACAAAGGAATTTCTAGATTTATTTGGATTTTTGTATCTGTAGGTTGGCAACGCTGTAAAAATTCAACCAAACTCTTTGTCTTATAATAAATTCACTACACCTACATTTAATTTTTCACTCTTTCCACATAAATCCTTCAAGTTGTTATTGCTTTAGGCCTTAGAAATGATCACACTAACTTTTCTCTAAACCCTACAAATTTTGTTTCTCCACAAATACTATATGGTATTACATTAAATAATAACAATAAAGTAGTTGAACAAGCTAGGCTCTCACATAGAATGTATAATAAACATTGTATACTATGTTTATTACTAATATGAAATAGTATAGCCTACCTCGGAAGATGTGAGGCTGAACTGCAACCATTATACGAGGACTCAGTAAAACTACTCCTCGAGTATATTTTTACCACAGTTTCTCATCGATACGGTAACTCAATACTTATAGAGGCCAAAGATAAACATAGTAACCTCCGTTAGTGAAGGAAAAGCCGCTCTTAATCACCCTAGGTCTAATATATTTCGTTAGAATAACGTAGATAGAGTGAAAAATCATTTTTAAAATTAAAATATCCGCAGTAGCATAGAATAGAGGAGATTGGACAGTAAGGTAAGTACTGATACTTTGCCAGGAACGGAAATTCAACTTTTGACGACTTGACCAAAGAGAACGTAATACTTTTCAGGCCATACAGGAAGACGAGAAGCACTTTGGAACTGGGAGTCTACATTTCTTGAAAATGTAAATTTTTTGAAGATCTCAGATCAGAAAACTATCATTCTTGACTACTACAACAGCACCGGTGATAGTTTGAGATACACATTTCGATGACATGGTTATCATTACAAAAAACTAAATGGAAGATAATTAAATCAAAAACCGAACAGCCCTTCTCAGTTCCCAACAGATAGGCTTCCTAGTCCCAATGGGAAATCATCCGACGGCTGGGAAGCACTGAGATAGACATCCTAAACAAAGAGAAATTCATGGACGATTCATTTTTCCCGAGCACAAATTGGGTTCCTCAAATTCCTGCACATATCTCCTCCCCGGCTGCAGACGTCCCTGGAGATTTGGACATCCCCGAAAATTAAACATCGGTTCTTTCCGGAATGATGAAGCTATCCGATGTGTTTGCGCGCACCAATTTATTTCATCTCCACTTACCCTCTTTTCGCATAGGTCGCAATGGAAAGCCACTTTTGCGAAGCGGCAACTCAAGAGATTAACACGTTGAATAGTGCGATGATAGCACTGGCTGCGGGTGCACATTTTTCTTCCTCGGCGAACTGAGGTGTTTCGGCCGCGAGCGTGACTTGTAATGAAACGCTGCCTCGTATATTTGTTTTGATCAGTGTTGTTTAGGTCGGCGGCGAAATTCATGAGAGTGGGCGAGCCGTGGTGCTTAGAGCCGTCGGTCATAACTGCAACCCTCCGTGGCCTCCTTGCGCATTTGGGCAAGGAACGCTCCGCGGAATTTAAGCCGGAAAAATCGCTCCGATGCGCGTTGGCCCTGGTACCTGGCACAATCCGGAGTTTGGAAAGAAGTAATGGATTCGTTTTGACTCCTGCTGCCGCATTAGCATACGCAGCGGAAATCGGCAAACAAGGTTATGAAGGGAATGAGGCAAAGATTCCGGGTATTCCGGCTGTATTCTTGAGGAAAATACCGAAAATGTCTATCGGTGAATGGAATGCGAAAAATTAATAATAAATATATGAAATTTTTAGCCGTTTATTATAAATATTTCAACGGAACGACACACCATTTTGCTTAATAATTTTTAATTAATAATTATGTCGTTCATGTGAACTCGATTTTTTTTCTTTTCTAACCTTTTCAATGATAATCCTGGGAAACAAGATGACAAAATTTTTAAAAAATTGAGGTAAAATATCATATTTACAGAAAATAGCTCTTCGTTACATTAATTTGTGTACTAACCCATATTTATTTTCGGATCTTTTGTCAACCCTTATAAATGCCGTCTTCGGTGGCGAAGTGGTTAGGCCTGTTAGTCTAGTAACGCCGGTTTCCCGGATTCGAATCCTGGTTAAAGCATGGTTGCTGGTGATCGTGACTTGAGTAAGGTTAATTGTAAGAGCGGTCTCTTAAGACCATAATTCGCCATTTTGTAATAATTTTTATTATTATTACTATTTTTCTGTTCAACCAAATTATCGCTAAGTTTTCCGAGGGATAAATTCAACTTCTGAATATTTCAAGGGAGAAATAATATTGAAACAACGTTGAATTTATCATTTCTTCATCTACATAAATGCCCTGCAACCATCGGTACTTTATATGAAAGATCAATAGGCCAAAAATCTGTATCATTGAATAATGAGATATGAAGAAAACACTCTTCCTCCCATTTCAAAAACTTCAGCGCCCACTATCACAAGAAATGATCTGATTTAAGCAACCGACGGAAAAGAAGGCGACGCACTGTTAAATCAATCCTAGAAGTCCAAACTAATGTAAAAGAATATACGGATACGATGGAGTAAGAGGCTTAAACATAAAACGCTTTTAAATATTGCAATTACCAAATGGGTGAAGGAAATCACATTTCATGGGAAACTTTGTACCGCATAGGCCAAGCGAGAGAGATTACCACGAATACTTTCATAATAATCCTCAACATATGCTTCGGGTCACAGAGAGTTGCATTGCGTATAATCATACATTTACGCCGGCAATTGAAACTTAATACGCTGTTAAGTTCCTGCGTTTGAATATCCATGCATTTACGAGTGCGAATTGAAAGAGCTGGACCTTCCAGAAATGAGAGAACACGACTCTAATCTGCTTGAGCAAGAGGGCAGGCTGAACCAGTTTTTCCTTAAATTTAGTTCTGATTACCTGAGAGAGAGATACAATTCGATGGTTTCTCCCTTCAAAATCATATAATAAAAGAAATGTAAACTCCCGACACAAATAAAATCGTTTAAACATGACATAAGAATCAACGCTGAAAAATGAATCATCCCTCTCATACTACTCCCATCAAATGCAGGTAGCACACAAATACTCCTATTAATGCATAAAAAATGCTGGAGACAAGCAGCTTATCAATTCAAAATTCATTAGTAAAGTCTCACTTTGTTAGTCGTACCTTTATCCTGCGGTAGAATTCGGTAGAGGTAGAGGATCGTCGATTCACCTTCCCCGATAAAGAATAAAGGTATCTTCAAAAATCAATTAATACATTAAGAGTTTATATCGCGTAATTATCGATTCTGTTAATCATTTACTTTTTCCTATCCAACCCCTGAATTAATACTGCCTCCCGCTAATTGTGTTCCTGATCGCTACAAAAACTGTACTGCGTCTTCGGTACCTTCGAGAAAATATCCCTGAACATTACGGAATACGTAACGGCGACCGTTTTAACGCAACCCAAACACTCCCAAGTGTTACCCTTACGGGCCATTTTAACAAGAGTTAGTAGAGATTGAGGTCGTTAACTGTATTTCGATATTGCTACTGCTTCCCTCCACCAAATCTCTAAGAGGACAGAAGTGGGTTTTCTCGGGAATTACACACACCTAAAGGAGCTTGCGTACTTGAAAATGAGTCGGGGATGGGAAATTCAACGTACTAGAGCGAGCGATACCAGAACTGGAAGGCAGACCGGATGTTTAATCTTTAATGTGTCGTTTAATAAAATCCAAACCGCCAGATTGGAGAAATTTCGGTGGAACTGAGATTAAGTCACAACTTCTGGAATAATTCTCGATTGAATTTTCTGTAGGGGAATCCATTTTCTGCCCGGGGATGAAATGAAGTCATTAGGGTGACAAATATCACAAATATGCTAATACGACTGGCGGAATATTTAGGAAAATGCGACACAAAAATTACCTTTACGTGAATAACGCCGCTAAAATTTATGCGAATAATCAACCTCCTAAATATTAAGGAATACGGGACCCTGGCCCCGATAGATAATCTGCTAAAACATACATGAGGTATGGAATAATTTAGGTCTGAACGTTCGGAAGAAATCGGACAGCAGGAAGAAAAATTCATCAATGAAGTTTACAATAAAAAGTGAGTAGGCGTGATGACGCGAATCGCAGGGACCAAAATTTAATCTCGATTCTGAAGGTTGAAAAAAAACTTGTTTCGAAATAAAATCTATGGCCATGACGTTAATAAATTAATATTCAGATTTTTTTCCACACTACTTCCATCTCGATTAATCTTCACCGGTCAAGGCGATAAGGGATCCGGGTTGTGGCAGAATCCCTTCAAACGGGCTGAAAGCTTTAGGCCTGGGAGCAAAAAATGGGTGCAAATAGAGAGAAATAAATACCTTGGTGGAAAGACTTCAACGCTCTTCTCCTCTCAGACAGGCTTCGAATCAATCCAAGAGCGACGAAACCTTCCTCATCCGGGAGAATAAAGCGGAGAGGATCAGAAAATCTCTCCCACCCAACACTGTCCACTTGGACAAAATACTGCTTCGAGTTGCCAACAAATATATATATATATATACGTTACTTCTAGCCGTAAAGAGGATCTGACTTCAATGCACTGAGAGGATCCTTCTCTCCGTTACTCAACTGTAGATAAACTTCACAGAATTGATTCTCCTTCCTCCTCAAAAGGAAACCCTCAGAAAACTCGAAGGCACTCCACAAACCTTCCCGGCACTAACTTGCTTTTTTCCCATCGACACTTCTGATGCACTGTTTCACCAAACACGGTAGTTCACCGGAGAGGGAAAGGCAAAAATCTCTCCACCGAAGGAAACTAATTTATTGCCGCATCGAAGCAGAAAGGCAAAGACGCTTTGGGCTACTGCGAAAAAAAGATACACGCTATAAATCAGGTCCAACACAAAGTTGCCTTCGCAAGGGGGTAAGAGAGTCCATCCAAAAACTCTCGTCTTTATGTACCTACACGAAACGACACGGTGCGACTGTATATCACCGCCGCTTTTGGCAGAAAACCACCGATCTAGTTCCTCCCGTATCTGCAACTTGTATCCACTATTTCCGATTCGAAACGTTCTTAATGGGTCACCGGGAAATGCCCTGACCGCATGGCGGGATGACTCCTTGTCGATACCAGAGCGGAGCAAGGTGACTTATCCAACTTGTCCACCCCGTAAAAACTTTCTGCTAGAGTCTGCGACAAAGGAGAGGCTAAGTTTTCCTCTCCGATTCATTCAGTCCTGCACCTGGGGCACGACCGTCGCTAAACCCACACTTAGTTTCCAAAAGATATTGAATTAATTCGAAACAAAACGCAAGCTCGAACTTTTCAATTCGTTATAATTCTGCACAACGAATTAAAGGGTTAGTCACCACCTCTGAGTTCATCCCCACTTGCGTATCGTGTTCTAGACACCCCGACGCCTCCCCGTTTGCGACTCACGCACGCGGTGCACCATTACGTCAGGCGCGACCTCCCCCAAAGAGGAAACCGGCCACCGACTGACCAGGGCCGGCACCCCGACCACCCTCCACAAATCTTACCGGAAGACGCGCGCGCGGTATAATGTGGTTTCGGCGTTGATGGATTTACGGGGAGGAAGAGGGGGGGTCGACGGACAAGGGCCGGACACCCCCAAAAATTTTTTTTCTCGCCGAAATTTTTGCACAGTAAAACCACCGCAGCGTATGACGGGGAGGACCGAAGGCGCTTGAAATCCTTCCCGCGGAACCACACTCTCCGGAGCACCGATCTCAACTGAGTCGACCTCCCCTCCCCTGCCCTACCTGGAGTACAACACCATCCGCCCCCGAGCCGCCCTTCTTCGCCCCACCGACGCGCCGTCCAAGAGCACGGGTATCGCCCCTCTCTCGGTCCCCCCCGCGACGCTGCTTCCCTCCCATTTTATAAAGCGCGCCTGCGCCATTTTACGCTCCCACCTCCCGCCGCCCCTTCCTACCCCGACCCTAAAGCAATTCAACTCCCCGCTCTCCCCGTGTCCCTTGAAAAGGTCCCTTTTCCCTGTCTAGCAAGGAATTGGAGTAGGGTTTTCTCCCTTTGGGAAGTGGGAGAGAGGTTTACCTAGCGGACGCTGGATGTCTGGGAGGGAAACTCCAATTAGCGCTGGGGATTGCTTGGCTCGCGCCGTCGGGGCCTCTCCAAACTGCCCGGCGCGGATCTTTTACTCGATCTCTTTTTTTTCACCTCGCCGGTTTTTTCGGATTTCGGATCCGCGGAGGAAGTTGCTAGAATTCGCGGGAGAGGAAAAATATTTTCGGGCGATTATCTCTCCCTGCTAATTCGATACGGTATGAGTTTGGGCGTCGGAGATCATTCAGCAATTGGGATACTACGATATCCCCAGTCTCATTATGCCCTCCCTAAGTTACGAAGATTTGCCAATTGTAGCATCGAGTCAAGGGATGCATCCGAGATATTGCGGGAATCCATCCTGAAGAAAGGCTCAAAAACGGATAACTTTATTACAGTATGCTTTAAGGGCTATGTGTGTTGGTGTCTACACAATTTTCTGCTATCAAATTTCAACACAACTAGCGAATGAAGTCGAGTGATATTCGGTGGAAGTTCACCAGAACTTGGAATAAACAAAGCCCCGACTTAGTTTTCCTTTCTTCCACGGAAATTCCTTAAATATTAAAATCTCAATCACTCGTAACTGTGTACTATTGTTTTGCGAATAGAAGATGGCAATGAAGCACCCAAGACTTATTCTTATGAAGTCCCAACAGGCCTTCGGGTTGAATACTTTACAGACTCTCAATTATCCTCACTCGTGGTTGCAATCACATGCTTCCTAGAGAATTTCCTAGAGACCTTAACACTCTTGGTCCAAATATTTTTGGCCAATTTCGGATCTGATAAAATAATGCAACTTTTTAAATAGTCACCTATTTGGAACTACAACTGGGAAGCAATGCAAATTAATGATAATAACATAACATCATAAATATATTTTATCTCAAATTAAGAATGAGTCCGAAGTTGGGTTGGACTATCACGAAGTCCGTTGCATAGGCCGTAAGATGAAAACGGTAGCTAAGACCGTATTCTCTGTTGATTAAAGATACACCCAAAGAACTTTCACTAAGCATGGCTTGCGTGCCAGCCCTGGCATGACAAGAAACCTCGGTGGCACGCAAAAGACAAGGAATTCACGATCGGTCATGAAATTTTCAATATTCATGACTCATAAAATCTGCACTAAAAACAGTATCATTGGTACTAAAACCAAATGGCTGACAAATCGATAAAAGTATTGGGAGTCTCCGGAAAGTACTTAAATATTCTTTCCTCCTTCTCGTGCCTTATGCCCATTTGCTCGCTTTTATCTTCCCATTGCGCAAAATTATTTTATGGTATTTAAGTATATAAAACGTATAAACACACGAAGGTCAGCTAAACTACGGAAAAATAGCCTTCGAGGCCTCACAGCCATCAATCACACAGTTTTAATGGACAATCGATACACACAGTTTATTTTCTATAGGTCAAAGCAGAGTATATTCCTGAAACATTTATTTTCATATTCCTGATACCAACAGAAAACAATTCTCTAAAAGAAGCCTGCACAGCGGGTCTCATGCGGCCCGCAATGAGTTTTGGTAATCTAATTTACAGAAATTGAAAGGAAGGAAATATTCTAATGTAAACGTGCATAATTTATTATGTTTTTATAAAATGTCCGTTTTTAGACGTTCCTATACTTCATGCTACTCGTGAATGAGGAAATAACGACGCTAATGTAATGAAGTAACATGAAGCAAGGCATTTGACCCGAACCGAACCAAAAACTCACTCTCTGTGTGAGAGAGTGAAAACCGAGAGAAAACCGAAAAATTAAAATCCTTCAACAAAATTCGAAGACAGTTTTATTATTTATTCCGTTTCAATTTTCGGTTTTCAAAGAAGCGATTTTACTCAATATTAATCGAAGGATTTTTTTCTAAACGTGAAGAAATGTTTTTCTAAATGTGTGTTACAATAGATGGTAACTAACTAAAATTTATTCTAAAATTCAGTGTTATGTAGAGAAAATACAGAAAGCTAGAAATATTTCATAAGATTCAGAGAGATAATATGATAATACAACGGTCGGTGCGAAAATCAAACTGCTATAACCTGTTTAACGTTGGCAGAATGAGTAAAATCGGAACGGAGCTGATGATATCAATATCGAAGGCGTAACTCCGTGGAAAGATATTGCAGAGTAAAAAGTAACTTTGTACTTATCCACAAGGACTTACTACTTACATTTTCAGGCCTGAAGATTATGAATTACAGCCTGAAGATGTAGGTACGCTTACGAAACCGGTCGCGAATTAAATTCCCTGTGGATACATCTACATAAATACCCTGCAAGCCGCCTTTCGGCGTGTGGCAGAGGGTGAAAACACCGAGCTTTCGTACTATTTTTTTAACCTATTATTATCACGTATCGTCGCGGAAAGAATGAAGTCCTAAAACGACTCGTCCTACCATATATTTATCTTATTTTACGCTCATTTTCGGATCGCCCAAGGTAGCAAGGGGGTCACATAATATCGACCACATCTTCCGCAAAAGTACAAACGGAAATGTACTTTCCCTAAATTTACCAATAAATCGCAATCTCCTATCTTTTGAGGATTCCCAACCTGCGTCTGAGAGCATTTTGGTAACACTTGCTTTTTTGTCGTAGTACTCTTTAACAAAACGTATCGCTTTCCGTTGTACTTTCTCGGGTTCACGGGTGCATGCTTCGTCCGCCGGTACCCATATACTTGATGCATATTCCAAATGGGGATGGATAAGTACGAAGTTTCATTTTATTCCGAATCGATAATTATTAGGAAATACTCCTTAATCCATATTCGTACGTTATTGGCAAAAATGTTTTTCCCCGTGACACTGAGATAGGGAGGTAGAATCACCTCCAACGAATCTCGGAGAAGAATGAAAAACTTTAAAAGGAAAAACCTTTCGGAGTCAAATTAGTAAGTGAAACAAGATTATCGAATCGGCCAAAATATCAGGGGGATCGCATAATACTGATTACCACTTCCGCAAACGCACTGTCTCGAAATGTATCAAGTAATCACAGCCTAGCTTCCAATCTCCTTTCTTTCAAGGATCCCCAACCTGCGTCCGAGAGCATTTTTGTAACACTAGCCTTTTTATCGTAGCATATTTTCACAAAACATATTGCCTTTCGCTGCACTTTCTCGAGTTTGCGTGCGTACGTTTCATCCGCCGGATCCCATATACTTGTTGCATATTCAAGATGGGATCTGACCAAGGTGAAGTAGCATCGCTCTCTACTTTCTAGTAGATTAATAAAAATCATGCAAGTCTAAAAAATTTAAAGCGTTGAAAACGTTTTCGATGTGTAAAATGCTATTGAGAAACCAAAATAACTGTGGACCTACCACAAGATAAACGTCAAGCGAGGTCGAGGGTTTCCACCCCGGGAAAAGTGCACAAGAATAAAAAATATATCGAAGAACCAATAAGAAGAAACCGATTTGCTGGAGTGAGACTAAGTGGAGTGGGAAAACAGTAGAAAACCGAATGGCAGTAACAAAATTGTAAAAGCGAAATGAATGTCACCAAAAAACTGGGATGTCTTTAAAGGAGATAATTTTAGAAGATCAGAGGAAAACCAACAACCGATAACTAAACTAAATTAAACCGATGACTGGTTCTTTTGATTGTACAGGAGCGACTACCGAATCGAAGAATATATAGGTTCGATTCTCTACTGAGGAGGTAGATATTCATTCATATACATACTTGGGTATTCAGGCTCCTTTTCTAGAAATGCATCACATTTTAGCTTAAGCTTATTAGCTTAAGGCTAGAATATTTAAGAAAATTAAACAGTACTTTTTGGAAGAATAATGACTGTGAAAATTCCGGAAATGTATTATGTATTCGCTTCTTAGAAAATGAAGAAGAATGAGTTTGCTGAACGGTAAACAGTGCATAAGAAAAACGGAAGGAATTAAATGAAGAATTGTACACATTCTTCGGATTAATTACCGTTCGTTTCCATTACCAGAACTGAACGTAAGATCTTCGTGAAATATGTGTACATGCGTGTAAAGGGAGTAACATAACGTAACGTAAGCATGTAAAGGATAAAAATAAACTCATAAGTGATTTGATAAATGCCACAACTTTATGAATTATGTGCTCAAGTTTTTTATGTAATCAGATCATCTTGAGCGTGTCCAAATTCGTCAAATTAATTTTTCTTCGTTGTTCAAAACTGTGTAATATACAACAAGTCCTCGTGGTATCCAAAATTCGTCACAATAATTTATTTACTAAAATATGTCGAAAGGTATACAATAATGGATCAAACCGTTGGACATCTTGAAAATAGAAACTGCATACGTTAGTGAGGTAATGTCATTGCACTAAAAATCTTCAGAAAAAAGAGCATTACATTAATTAGCTTTCGTCCGCTAGACGCAGTTTCAAATGCAATTCAAATTCCCCAATCCACTTCAAATTACACTCTCCTCAAATACTGCTCGAACAAATCAATAGTCAATCGCTGTAATGATAGTAAAGAAATCTAAATCTGGATAACACCTCTTTAGCTTTCATTTGGACAGCTGAGATTGTCACACATTCCATCTTTGAATCGACATCAATCCTCATAATCTCTCTGACTCTTCTTACAAAGAGAAAATATACCTCTCGGCAAACAATCCATTTCCCTCATTTTGTCGGATTGACCTCTGACGCCGACACGGAGGGTTATGTCGACTATCACCAACACTTAGAGAAAACAGGGCAATCCAACTTTTTCTCGTTATTTAAACATGTCCATCTTCTACAAAACGAAGCCGTTTATTCTATTGTAACCCATGTTTAAGCAGATTGTCGAACTCTCAGAACTAACTCTACGAGATACTTTGATTTCCTTATACCAAAGCGCGGATTTCGGCATTTCGAGGCCTCTCTCTGATTTATTGGCTCTCGGCTAGAAAAGCCCTTCCTCTCTGCCTAAAATGTGCACGGTTATCGGCAGTTTAGTAGTTCCAATGGAGTGAGTTGCATTCTGGTTGCCATCCACCGCAGCGGGGGCGGTTACATAATTGAACTTTCTACTGGATGTCGAAGCCTGCATCGTGCCCCCGTTTGATGCCGGCCCCCGTGCGTTCTGACGTCATAGTCAAGAGCTTTTCATGGATTCCAGGAAATTGACGTCCCGGTCTTTTGGGTGATCTTTCAGGCGGCATCCAGATTTTAATACTTGCTCTGATCGAGTTGGTCAACCGGCTTATCCACAGATCTAAAGGACTTTATTTTCGACGAAGGTATTAATTTTTAAAACAATCTAAAAAATTACAAGCCTAACTAGTTCTTAAAGCTTTCTCTCTGGTTATCACGCTTTTATAATTCAATGTCATCGATTGATAGCGAAAATATATTTCATAAATATTATTATACTGAAATCAATTATAAAACCTAAGTGGTAACAAGATTCACAACCTACTTCCACACGATGACGAGAAATACGGACAGTATTTTTATAAATAACACAAAATGATGTATTAAATTCTATCATGGAAGGCCGTACTTCGTGGAAGGACATTCTAATCTAATCTAATTTTTTTCATAATCTTTAAATGATATATTATTTATTATACAGCATTTTTTATATTTTTATGATTTATGCACCGTAAAAACTCCTTTCTGTTGTTATATCATGCATTTATATTTCCGTCTTAAAATTTCTGATAATTTTAGACGTGATTTTTCCAAATACTTTTCTTCGTCATTAAATTGGCCGGTAGAAGAGGGTATTCAAATTGCAAATGCGAGTGAAAATTCAGCGGAAACTTAGAAAATATGAAGTAGTGGTCACCACTGGATTATTATTTTCCGAATTTGGTATATCATGCATTTATATTTCCTTCTTAAAATTTCTGATCATTTTAGACGTGATTTTTCCAAATACTTTTCTTCGTCATTAATATCATACAAAATACTGTTCACATGATATTACTGTTGTTGGCTTTAGATTAAACTTTACACAAAATACAATTTCCAATTGTGAGAGATTGAAGTGGCGATGCCGATACCTGCATAGATATTACTTCTAAGTTGTAGCATAATATTCTCAGAAGAGATAGAACATGATAAAGAGAGTTTCTTGCGTTGATTATAAATTGCGGAATAATTCGTAATATTTTATAATAAATAATAACAACTGCGGATTGTTCTGCAATTTGTTATTGCTCTGCGTAGTACCATATATTCGCAGGATAGCGGAATAACCGGTGATTTATAGGGGCTTAAAGAAACGGGTACTCCAGCTTTTGCCTCATGGACCACAGCAGTTGGCTGGCGGAAGACTAAGCTTTTTATATAATTTCAATTTAATAACTTTTTAATTAAAATTTGTAGTTCTTAACCCAAAGAATTCATTCTTTTATTGTGCGCATCTAAATTTCGTACAGCGTTGTCACCAACCTAAACTTGCACTTATCAAATTCAAAGTTCGACCTTTATGATGCCAAATTCTATCGAACTTTCACGAAAGAATTGGCCATGTGGACTTTAGAAATCGGTTTAAGAACCACAAACAGCCCTCGGGCTGCGCATTGAACGCGCAGGGTCTTGATTCTCGAGAGCAATATCGAAAAATAAAAAAAACGAGCACTAACTTTTCAGCTACAGATTTTGAAAAAGAGAAATTTTCAATTTAGTTCGTCGCTGGACTCAGAAAAGGCACTATTTAAAGCAAAATAATAGAGGAGCCTATCGCCGGTCTAGGGTAAAAAATTATATCACTTATTTCAGATCAATAGCAAGAACGGGAACATTCTAATCTAAGCTTAATGTCGTCAAGCGGCTGAATCGAGAGATTTCCACTTTGTTGTGACGTAATCAGCAATACTGCTGCACTGCGAGCGGAAATTAGATCAAAGAGCAATCCAAATTATTCTCGGAATTACTTTTGGGGCTATCAATCAGGAAAGAGCAGCTATCTCACGGCCATAAAAGCCTCTGTGACGGCACATTAGTTAGATTCCGCATCCTGCATTCGCTACAAGTTGCCTTGGGCAGTTTCCCTTCATTTTTAAGTTGCGATCTATTACTTCTCCGCGTTGGCTCTATAATTTTAAGCAAAATTGGCCGGTAGAGCAGGGTATTCAAATTGCAAATGCGAGTGAAAATTCAGCGGAAACTTAGAAAATATGAAGTAGTGGTCACCACTGGATTATTATTTTCCGAATTTGAAAGAGGCGTCAATGATCCGGATAGTAACCTACTCTTTCAATAAAATGTATTATAAGCATTTTTGATAAAATCCTGGTCCGATATTTTGGTACATACGTTTTGGCATTCTCAAGGTGAAACGGACATGAATAAAGTCTGACGGAACCGAGACTCGAACCAGAGTCTCGCAGTTTCCGGTTGGTTGCTCTGTCCATTGAGCTATTCCTCAAGAACCTAGAGATTCCCTGGGAATTTTCCTAGGAGCATACCTTATCCTGCCAAGTTACCTAAACCCTTTTCCTTGTGCATTTTGGAACCTAATAGGTTAATTAATACGAATATAAAAAAACGGTACCTCGAATCATTAACTCATACCTTATTAAATACTTATTAAGAACAAAATATAATACATATATCGCACAGATATGAATTGACCACAATGACCGAATATTTCTAATAATCT
Source organism: Ladona fulva (assembly GCA_000376725.2). Taxonomy (NCBI): domain Eukaryota; kingdom Metazoa; phylum Arthropoda; class Insecta; order Odonata; family Libellulidae; genus Ladona; species Ladona fulva. The sequence continues at coordinate 834,192 of KZ308390.1, forward strand.
TCGTACTTTCTTTATTACTGTACCAACAGCTCAAGCTATTGAATTCTGCAAATGCATTACAATTTGCCTCTAGTTCAAACGGATATCGATGCACAAGTTTTCTCTTATAAGATACGTTTCAGGAGACTAAGGTGGCAATCAATTTCCAGCTAAGAATTACGAACAATTTTTGGTATATGTATTATTATTATTTAGTATACTATGGTGTCACTTGTTACCAATGATAACTGATTTGATGAGAAAAAGTTCGCAAAAATGTCTGAAGGGAAACTGAAAGCATATGTTAGTGCTTTTGTTACGAGTAAAGTGGATTTTTGTCCATCCCATATATCAGCTTTTTCCAAATATGCCCCCACCCCTTTGAGAGAGCCCTCGAGTTTTTCGAAGCATAAACAAGGGTTCCGAGAGAAGACCGAAATGCAAAATTGGAACTGTCTTTAGAGGGAGTAAAACATAAACAGGAGCACTTTCCCTGAGAAGGGAATTGGTACCATAAAGCAAAATAAGGTCGAATATAAATCATTTTATACTTTCCTTTGTAATAATAGTAGTTTATTTTCCAACGTTATAAAAGGGCAACTGCTTGAGATTCCGAAACTTCTCCCTATGCTTCAGTTCAAATGTTACATAACAATATTGACCATTGGGAAACGCTGGCATGCAACTGAGTCCACAAATGAAACGGTTAGAATAACAACAGAAGATTTTTTTAGAAGTTTTCATCCCGCAGAGGTACTCGTATTGTTACTATTCAAGATAGCCTAATCGTGTTTAAGGATAGCTATTGTTGGTCTTTTTTTCGAATAGTTTTTGGCGCGCTTACCAGGAATAGTCCAGTCAATTAATGCATCCGACCTTGCAAAAGGTCATGTAGTTCTAATTTTTTAATATGTTCTTAGGACCTATGTGGATAGTAGGATACCAATTCTGCAAGATCGAAAGATCTGTGCGAGCTGCGCTATTCCAAAAAAAAAAACATTTTTTGTAGTTTTCTCATTTTTTCTCAATATCTTCTTAAGTATGCGTCCTATAGAAAACGTTAGTCAATTTTATATTGATATACATAAAATTTCCTACATTTTAAGTCCAAACTCAGCTCCATACGTTCAGAACTTTCCGAGATATGGCTCGTCAAATATTGGCCATTTTTTTACAAAAATTAAAAATTTTCGTTTTAGTCGTGTATCTTACCAAACATCGGGAGAAATACTCATTCCACTAGGAAATTTATAGGAAATAAATTTTTAGTGTATTTATGAAGCTCTTATTATAATTGTAAAGTTTCTTGTATACCCACTTCTTTCGAGAATGCCATAAAAGTAAAATTCCGCAGAAGTGGATTTTTGGTAAAAAAACAAATACAACAATTCTAGAACAACTTACACCAAAGATATACTAGGGAGATAAGTCATTAGTAAATTTTGCATGTTTTTTGTTGTTACTTTGATTACCATTCCCTCAAGGACGAAGGAGATTTAAATCACTCTTACTCCACGGTTGGAGGAGATTTAAATGGACGAGGCCATTTTCAGGTGCTACGACGTAAGAATTTATTTATATTCAGCTTTCATAAATCCGAATCACTTCAAAATTTATATTTGTTTTTCTGAAGGATTCGCTATATCTCCTTATCTTATCGTTTATCTACCTTGCGTACTTTGCAATTAAAATATGTGATTTCGATCGATATGAAATATGTGAAATTCGATCAGTTCATCAAAATTTGCTTCAATTATTAGTGCCGATACAACCATTACGATGTCTTATTGCGTCCCCTAACCACATTCTATCATCGTATTCTCACGCTCAAGCTAATGTGGTTTCTCGTCTTTATCCTGCAAACCCAGTGGAAGTATTCCTACGATCCGACTGCTTGATGGACCGAAGGCATTTTTGGTTCTTTTTTCTCATAACAAAGTATTTTTTCTCACCATCAAAAATGTTTACGGAACGCTCCTCGACGTTTCGTAAAGACAGTCAAAAAGAGATAGGTTATTATGTATTATTAAATTTGGACATTTTATGATATGTTATAATCTTCGCGTGGTTGAAAATTAAAGTTTTTCGAATGCTGAATGCTTAGAAAATGCGCAATTGTCTTCAATTTGATTCTTTTTAGATTTAAAAATGAAACTTTCCTAAGTCATACCTATAGACATACATAAAGTCAGTTATAACTCATTCATAGTCAATTCCGAAGCAAAGATGAATGTAATGATGAAATTGAATGATGAAATTCATTTTTTCCAACGACTAAAACGCTCACTTCACGAGAAAAATACTTTAATATTATTTATTGAGGAATTTAAAATCCCGCATACATCAGTATATGAAAATTACTCACTCCTCTTAATACTTTTTATCATTAACAAATTATTCTGCACAAGTGACACTTTCACGGACAATCTCAGCTGAGCTACTTTGACCGGAGTTAAGAGAATTGAGTACAAGATCCAGAAAGTAGGCGACGTTAAGAACCCGAGTCTACAAATCCGGAGACTAGGATTGTTCTCAAACCTTTTCACCATGCGGAAATGGGATTATGATACCAGATTCTGTGGGAGTCGGCGAAGGCCTTATTTAAGTTTTCGTTCTTTTGTCTCTATTCCCTTACCGCAAGCTGAACCGCACGATTACATTTCCTAGTTATTATTTCTAGGAATCTCAACCGAGAAATTCCCATTTTCAGGGTGCTTCTTAAGAGGGTGACTTCCCTAGACTTAAATATTTCCTTTCATCCATGAAACATATGGGACTTGTCTCGGAAACGCTTCAGTGACTCAGAAGACCTAAGGACAAAGTTTAGCGTCAAGACTAAGTAGACTCAAAGGACGAGTCTCGAGGGAATGTAACGAAAAATTCTGGGCATCCATAAACAAGGCCTTAATGCTTAACCTAGACACTGGTGACTTTCTAAAAATTTTAAGCTCCATATCAAATTCCGTTGGTCCCGATGGTTGTAAAACCGGAAAGGAAGTTGAACGTACGTTCATAAAGAATAGATATGATGGTTACTCCGGTCACAACATACAGATAATATCCGGCTCCTCTTACATAGCGGAAAATAATGAACTACTGGGGAAACAAATGGCGTAGATAGCAAAAGGCAAATACTAATCATTCAGCTGATAAGCTCACTTTATATGTTACGATTAGTTTAATAATTTCGCGATAGTAAGAATTGTAAAAGTAAATCATTAACTTAGATTCATATTTACAATATTATTGTATTGACATTAACTTAAATAAAACTTGTGAAGAAATTAAGTAGATAATATAATAGTTTAAGGCACTATTTAAAAAAATCTTCATATTTATACTCATTTTAAATTCTTTAGAAACTCAGTTTATAAATGTGTACAATAAAAAGTGTGCTAAGCATAAGCGGTAGCTAAAATTTTTCTCAAAATCTTTCTGGCTTTATCTACTTACCATGACATAAAGGGTGGAGTAAGTTTCCAGGAGGTGAAAGAAGTGGCAATGAGTGGGGAATATTAGGGCATACATAACCAACAGAAAGTCAGAAAACTTATGTATGTATGCTTACTCTGACGCTTGCATTGTATTGGCACTATATAAAATTCATAGTGATATCAATCTCTGAAAAGATGGTATTCCTTGGGAAACAATCCACCTATCGTAATTTTTTTCATATTATTGTGAGATCAAAAGCAGTCCAGAAGACTAAATATAATGTTTCTAGAACAAATAATAAAGAAATGGTTATCCTCCTCTCAAACTGATACCACTTTTACTCGAAATAACTCCAAATACGTGTTATTATTTACTTCTAAAACTTAAGATGGTCAAGAAAATTAGTTGACTTGGACTCATCTGAGAGTGGCGCAGCAAAGTGGGTGGTTTTCGGGGTTCAAACCCCCCCAAGAAAGCAGAGCAATCAATAAACGAAATCTTGCGAGAGGATGGCCTCACACAATTATGCTATGCAAACACCGCTGGAAATTCGTAGGATATACTTGTGAGAGAAAATAAGTTTATACTTTCATTAGATTCTGAGCGGAAGTATTCCTGCTCCTGGTTTGCAGACAATGAGGAGTTTACTTCATGGCTCTGAACCCTTGCTCCATGAGCATATCCTGGTTACGTTTCCGTCTTCTGAAATGTTACGAGGAGATACGCATCTTTCTTTCGAATAAAGATCACACTCACCTGAGAGAGTAGTGGAGGGATATATTTCAAATGCAGATTAATTGGTGAACTGATAAGTGGGAAGATTTTTAAGTAGGAATAGAAATAATATATCCAGAGTATACATATCCAAAAAAAATTACAGTTATTAGATATTGGTGGTGGTAGCAGTGGTGCGAACAGTAGTATCTCGACTTACGAAATTAATTCGTTCCAATTCGACTTTCGTAACTCCAAACGTTGGTCCCTCTAAACCCAGTTTTCTATTTTATCTTTTAGATTTATTTCAGTTCGAATCTTGATATTAAGTTCGTGTCTAGTGGTCAAAATGGAGAGTATAAAAAAAGTTTCGTGTGTAGAGCGGTTCGTAATTCTATATCCTGTTTTATTTTTCTCCTGAAGTGCGCTATAAAGATTTGTATGTGGACCCTAAAAATTGCCCAGTAAATTTGAAAAGCAAAGGAATTGTTTCAGGCGAAAAACTTCTCAATTAACACATCCCTCACACTTAAGCAAGTGAGCAATACATGTATAATATAGCATCAAAGTCTACCGCACGGAAGATACGCTAAGAAACTCCAAGTTGTAGAACCTCGTTAACTGCGATTATTCTCATTACATTCTCGCTTGCGCCCTTGGGGTAGTTAATCATAACTAATCGTGCGAGTTGATGGATCTGCTTGGAAAATTAAACGATTATAAGTAAGAGTTATTCAAGCAAGAATTGATTCTGCAATGCACCCATTCTCCTTTCCCCTTTCGAAGCAACGGTTTTTCCGGTCGATTAGTGAGTGACTCTTGGAGATTGTATCCAATTAGCAACTTCCTCTTCCTTCCACCGCTCTAAGATAACGTATTGAAGTTACGAGTTACTCAATCATGCCCCAATTATGCAGATTTGCTGACGATCTCGCTTTTGACAGCCGGCGTTAGCAAATGAAGGAAAAAGGATCAAATCGCAAGGATGCGCTTTAGCCAGCGATTGTTTTGAAGTAAGACCAGCTTGCAATTGAAGATGCAACAGAAGATCAAAATAAAATGCTTCACATAAAAGATTCAAATTTGATCGTAAACGAAGCAGTAAATGATAATTAACTTACTATCAGTTGCATGTAGTAAAGAACTCCAGAAATCATCAACAACGTGATTCTGTCCTATACTCATTTCGCCACCAATGATAGCTGCATCAGGGATCAGAGTAGGGTGAGAAGGAACAGCAAACAAGTTCAAAAGAGGGAATAAACAATTACGCAACCATATCTAATTATCTATATAAATTCTTATTAAAGTCAGTATCGGAATTCAATGTTACATCTCTGTTTTTATATGTACATTTTCCAAGGCATCGAGACCATTATTAGAATTGCAAATGTATTTAATTATCTAAAGTAACATTATGGGCTTCCGGAGAGCCAAGTGGGCAAGGAGTTCGACTTCAGTGAAAGCGGTCCTGGGTTCGATTTCCGGTGGGGGCCTCAGCCTCTTCCCTAAGCTGTCAAAGCAATTTTAACAATTCTAAAAATAATAACGTTGTGAGAAAATTCCACCATATATTTTGCAACACTGGAGTCATGAAATATGCCAGAAATGAGCAAGATGCTCTTTAAATCTTGTAATAACTAGCGCCTTAGTCTGTCCCAGGTACTTTTGTATCTCCTGCATTCATTCCTTAGTTACTGCTAATGCACCCATTAGCTAATCTTTTTGTATATATTTAATTTTGAGTTAGCAATTTTCGACGTCGTTTTAATCGATGGTGGTGGTTTTTATTCGCAGAGATTGGCGAGATATATCTGTTGATAGAAAGCTCAGGTCCTGAGGATAGCGGGAGAGGAAATGGTTTTAATTTTTATTGAGGAAATGAAACGGAAGCAGAGAAAATAGGTGGGTCAGATGAGATAATGGAATAATTTCTAAAGAAAGCAGTTTTTGGTAGGAAACCATGGTAAAACAAAGAGGGGAAATCGGAGACAGAAATTGCAGTTCGATGTAGAGATGGATTTTATATTTATTTAGTTATTATTGGTTAAATAATAGAACTTTGAGTTTAGAATTTTATGGCACATTAACCTATGGAGAGGTGTACGGTTTATGCTACAGGTAATACATTTAAGGACCTACTCAACCTTTTAAGCATCGTGACAAATTCATCGGAAATCAATTATAGAATCATCCGAAACGTTCCCGTCTCGAATTGCATATGGTTTACTAGTTCAATTTGTCTTTACTGAACAATTAATTGCGATATATTTTAATTTAATTTAATTAAAAATCTGAGTGAACATTTGGCTGTTGTTATGCCAATATTTAAGAACAGATTTATTCAGGTTCAGAAAAAGAAATTCGTAGGTATTATAACAATAATGTCAGATATCAGAACCACTTTGCGAAACGGTCACCTTATAAAATTTTAGCCATGCACATTTGTGCAACGGTAACGATACGTTTGAATATTTTCGCATTCGTGAACAATTATGCCTTCAAGATTCAACCAATAAATTTACCAAAAGTGGAGTAGCTTGCATAATATCTTGCGCCACAAAATCTCGAATAGCCCCGCTTTATTTTCTAAATGGTCGAATTCTCTAAAAATTCCCCAAAAATACTAACGCGGTAGAAAACGTCGCTGGATTACTAAGTCGTGAAGTATATCATGCCCTACGAAAAAGATGCGTGCTGTATAGGAACGGAAAACTTTGAATTTTATTACAAGCCAAAGAAGGGCTACTCAAAAAAATTACTCTTAAAAAATCGCCGGAATAATATTCAGGCTGGCGAACTGTTTTTACCCTCAAGAGCAAAGGCTAGAGAAAATGGCATTTGGAAGCACTTCTGTTAAATTATATTCGAAGTGAATTTACGAGCAATTTTGCGATTGCCATTATCCTTACTCAAAATCCATTCACAAAGCCATTTGTCGAACTAGTTCATCTCTCTTTTTACGCACAATCACATTTCTCGTTTTAAAACAATGGGGTATTATCTCTTATAATGAGGTTCAATTCTCTAATAAAGTGACTGATTTTATAGACTGATGACACCAATGTTAGTCATTATTCCCCACTAACATATTCATCGAAAGAGAATAACTCGATGTCTACACGATAAGCAAATATCCGTATGAGAGATAATAGATAAATCTAGTAGGCTACACAGAATGGATTATCTTTTTAATGCGCTCACAGCTTCGTTAAAATAAACTGCAGGTACTTCAAAAGAGAAGATATAATAATATAATAGATTTCTTAATGCATTGCTTCCTATGCCAATTAAAATATTACGGAGTACGATGTTAGCAAAACCATATATCCTTTTATTCTAATGAAATTCTTTTATTGTAATAAGAGTCTCTGTATTAAAAACATCTACGGAATAGTTCCCAAGGTAAAACGGACAAGAAGAAAGACTGACAGGTCCGTGACTCGAGCCTGGAATGCTATTGGGTCAGATGCTTTATCCAATTAAGCCATCGAGCCATACCATATAATTGAGCCGTTTTGGGCGACTTTGTTGGTAGGGCAAGATGGTTTCGTCCGACTTCATTTTCCTTGTACGGAATAGCTGTTTAGAATTCAACCTCTTCTTTTCATATAAAGAAGAATTCCGTCAGAGCTCTTCTTCAACGAGCCATGAATATTCTTCATCCCGGATGCAGTTCATCGAAACAAATGTGATTTCGAGTGACTCACTCGGAAATTCTCGAATTTGTATTTCAGTTTCTCGTTTAAAAAGTAGGCTATTGATTACCATCTTGAATTTGAATATTCCAAGAAGATGAGTTCTCGTCGATAGTAATTTTAATGTCATGTTTCTTAGGTTACTTTATCGTGAAGAACGAAACTCAGCAAACAAAATCAATTGCGAAAGGCTTTACCGTGTGGAGGTGGACACATTCTCTTTCTTGGGTAGTGTTCTCTTGGGATACAGTAATGTTCTCTCTTGTACAGATGAGGCTCTAAATGAGTGTCATTGGCCAAGGCTTCTTTTGTGAAGAGAAGGGAACTGATGAATAGAAGTCTCCATAAAGGAATCAGGAAATGATTAGTAAAATGCTTGATATGGAGTATATGGGTGTGAAACGTAGACCTTACGAAAGGTGTACATCAAAATATTGGAGGCCTTTGAAATGTGGGTATGGCATAGAATGGAAAAAGTAAGTTGGGTTGATAGAAAAACAAACATAAAGGTACTAGAATTGGTCGTGGAAGGAAGGGTTTCAGTTGAAGTAATAAATAAAACGTCGACAGAGGAAATGGGTGGGCCAAATATTGAGGGGAGATGGATTGCCAAAGAAACTAATTGAGGATGGAATGCAAGGGAAAAAGCAAAGTGAAAGAGAAAGGCAAAAGATATTAGGTGACATAAAGGGTGGGGTAAGTCCCCAAGAAACATAATAAATACGTTGAGAAGGGTATACTGAGGCATATGAACCTACCGAAAGGTATAATATTAATGTATGTTACCATGTAGAAATCCATAAGAGCAAAATGAAGGAATAAAAATCACATTATACACAATTCCAACACGTTTTTAATATTCCCGGTTTTGGCACAGTTCAGCAATCATCGGATCTCATTCATCAAAGGTTGTTAAATACAAAATTCCATCATTGTTCTACATTTTCAAAGCTGCATGAACATGACTGCTAGCTACATGGACTTCCTTTACCATTCCCTTAAATAATCAATAATACGACTTCCTACCATTTAATAATTAAGTAGTCAATTCAATCGATTAAAGAAATCAATTATTAATTTTCCAAATTACCTTAACCTAGCCATTGAAAAATTGTTAGATTTTATTTGATTGAGTTCATTAAAAATAATTGCGCGATACAGTATTTAATCAATATTGTACATGTATGATTAAAACAAAGTAGGCTTACTTTATTGGATGATAATTTTTTAAATGATACTATTACATTATTATTTTTTAAATTATAACTTACTCATCTGTCTACAATAACGACAGTCATAAACTCGTACTAACTTGCCCAACTTGCTAGGAGTAGCATTAGGAAACAATTCACTACTTATATTTCAAAGCAACGAAAGCCAAACTGGTAAAGCACCCACCAGACACCTTTCTCCCGTCCTCGCGTGAACGGACGGCTAATTTTCATTACGTGGACATCAATGGAAGTCGCTCGCGTAAACGAAAACCTCTAAATGAATCCGAATTGGTACTGAGGCGAAAGAAGTTTGAGTAACGCTGGATTAACCAAATGCGCATTTGCGCTGTAGAGCATCAGTCCTCGGCGGCGTCCGAACCAGTTGTTGAATCCGAGAGGACAGGTATTTGGGGACTTTTTTTTCGCGTTTGTGCCAGAGACCCAACAACCCCATTAAGCCCCCGAAAACCCTTCGCGAGGCCTTTTAGGAGAGCATCCATCACGGGCAACGACCCCGACCCCCTCAAACATTAATGTGAGAATCACATGAAACAAGCGTTCCTTCTAATGAATACGATCGGTTAATCACCGATGACGAGGCAGTGTAGCAAAATGAGATCGCGGTTTCATCGAACTTTATAACGCTAAACGCTTCCAGGGGTTGCAGAGCCCTTCTTCCGCTAATGAGCGGCTGGAATTTAAATGCTTATAAATGAGATATTTGAATAATGAAGCCGGGGCCCGAAAGGAAGAGTTTTACAGCGTGTTGTTCCCTTAATTTCCGTAGTGCCGGCCTCTGATTTATGGGTGGTTACTTTCAAAGAATGCGTGAACACGAGTAGATAAAATCCTACATACCCAATGCATGAAATATTCATCCTACGAAAAAATGTTTACATTTAAATGAAAGTATAGCATTTTTAAGGGTACTGGATCTCCAGTTTTGCAATCGGAAATAAATTATTAATTGTTTTATTGAATTATCATTATGGATGCAGGGGCATAGCCAGGCTTTGTCCTTGGGGGTCCACAGCAATGAAGTAAACACTGAATTGCCAATATCCCAGGGACAGGAATACTTCCGGCCAAAATCTAACGAAAAAAGAAACTGATTCATTTTAACATACATAACCTGATAATCTCCATCGGTGTTTGTATAGCATAATTGCGAAAGGCCATCCTTTCGCATGCTTTCGTTAGTTGTTGGTTCTATTCTAATGGGGTGGGGTTTGAGCCCCCAAAACCGTCCTCTTGGCTGTCTGTATGTGGATGACATGACAGAATTTTTTTTGGGGAGATAATCTTAAAACGGGTGATACGTTAATCAATAAGTTTTTACGGATAAATTATTTACTATTAATTTCCTTCAAAAGTAAGTCTGAAAATCACTTATTTCACAATGAGCTAGATCTTAGACACGATATTTTAAAGAACCACAAATCTATTAGCTTAGGAGTGTTAGAATTAGCTATTATTGTTAATCACTAACAGTTGACCCATTGAAGCCGATTTCTTTCAGCAGCGTAAACGTAAAATCAAATTAACAAGCTTTGGAAGCAACGATGAAAGAATTTTTGTAAACAATTCACTCCAGATAAATTAAAAAATATTGGTAATTTAAAAATGAACGAAAAATTTCTTGTAAACACGATGGTGGGGGGAGTGTTTGGAGAAGGTAATAGAACGTACTAGATTACCATTGCTTCAAGGTGTGATGTCAATCACAAACTGCAACTCCTACATAAAACACTCAAGGAGAAGAATAGCTACAACGACAGCGACATAGCTTGGCCATTTTAGGAACGAAAACGTAAAATTAAAATTATATTATTGAATAAACTATTCAGCGAAGTAACAAAAAAAAACCTTGGCTTTCTAAGCCAGATTAAATACCTCGTAAAATATCCATCTAATTTTAGTGAATAGCAGAAGAGAAAGTATGAGGAAATGTTTCTATATCTAAAACTATTCAGATAAATTTCTCACCTTCGACCAGAGACTCTCCTACAGGAAGATATCCATGTGCGTCCGTTCATGAAAGATGTAGTCGTTTCGTTGCTCTGAACATTTTTTACAATTTCGCTATCCTTTGTGACACTTATTTTACTTGTCTTCCTTGTTAAATTAGAAGAAATATGAAGCACACCGTAACCGATGATATAATGATGAGCTTACTACAGCACAGAGCTATTTATACTCACTCACTGTTCACTTAACCTTCCCATAATGATCGCTACGCTCACCTCATACTTCGCCAGTTCCACAATCAAAACGGTTGGTTTATCCAATTTTATAGTGCTTACGACAACAGTAAAAATACCGAGGGCGCACACTGTGTCTTTGTACGAGGTGAACTTTACAAATGTTCGCAGAGGACAATGTGGCAATAAGGAACGCACAAGGCACACTGTGAAATTTTCAGAATAAAAGTATTTTATTCCAGAGGTATAATGGGACAAAAGAGTCGTCGACTAGCCCAATCATATGTTCGTATTTGAATCTCAACTGCTGGAAATCAAAGGTCTCAGACAGTGGCAAAGTCACCCAATTCTTTCGAATAGGCTTTAAAAATCGAACGGGGTCAACGTCTACCATAGCATTAGTTTGCGTCTTGACCTCACTGATTCATACGCAAAAGAATCCTCTCACTTGCAAAGGGCAAGATATATTAGATTGGCAATGCTAATGAGGCAAAGCATTTTCAGTGTTATAATTGTGTTACATAAGAAATATCTAACCAAAACGCTTAATTTTATGCCATATTCAAGTAGTAATAATGGCAAATATTGATTTTTTTGTTATATAATGTTTACATAAAGGCTACAGTTTAGAATTGAAACCTGGTTAACTTGTGTATGCGATTCTATTCTATTATTTTATTCGAAAGGAGACAAAAATCAGTTTAAAGACTTTAGATTGTATCGTTAAGAATAAGTTTCTGTATTGTGCGACTTTAAATTAATTACAGATACATTTTTATCTTATTTGCTTGTTCACGATTTTTTCTATCGAAGACTTCTTTCACTTTGACTAATGAAGACCTTATCTCGATCGCGCATTTTCCTTACCTCGTAAACACATTGCCTATTTACTCTAAGTTTGATTCCAGTATTTCTGCATGAGCAGTCAATTTTCTAATTTGCTGCTATATTGCATCGTATATAAATAACTTCTGTTGATTCGGCAGAAATATCTTGGAACTAGAGGGTGGATCTTATTGCCAATAAGGAAATATAAAACTGCGAAAACTTCTCTTACCGCCTCCGCATTAAATTCGAACTGCCGTGATTTGGAGAGAGTTTAAATGCTTTAAATTACTCAATGACAAAATATTTAATATATTTTATCTTTATCTACGTGTATGGAGTAATTGCCAAACTCCAATTTTCAATCGTTAATTTTGCATAAAATAATGCCTGGTTGTGTGAAAGGTCAGACACATTTATTATTTTTTAGAAAGAACGTACCCTGAAAGTCTCGAGCAAATCCATTTCCCACAGAAGTGGTCCTCACCTTGTTAGTTTCCATTTTGTTTTTGATCCAATACCTGAAGATATGAAAACGAATTTTTTACATTAATTACCAACTATTTGATTTTCATATCGCCGTTAATTATCCATCAATAAATATAAATTCATTTGGAAGCTAGTGCAACGAAAAACCGAAAACCGATATTAAAACAAAATTCTCGAACACAGGAGTTCCATTATGCTAATGAAGAAAACGTTTGTTTGTTGTAGTGAAGTTTCCAATCGATGTTTCATCTTCCAGAAAGAGAACAGAAAATGTTTATCATCGGAACATCAAATACACATCAATTGCAATCGGAGAGATTTATGTTTGAGTTTGGGTAGAAATAATTCTCAATGAATGCTAGTTGAAGTCGTTTACTTAAACTGAAAATGTCCATTACATTAGGTATCAATCAAATGAGGTGGAATACCGGTTCCCCTGGTCAATTCTCACAGATTAGTCATATTTTTTTCTAGTGGCAATGTGAAATTTTTCAGTACGACTTATAAGAACGTAAAAGAATTTCAAGCTTAAAAAAAAGACATTGTTATACAATAAGAGCGTCTTCCTTTGTTCTTTCCTCTAACGGAATAGATAAAGTGAAAGAATGATGAAATCCGGGCGAAGCACGTAGGTGCGGAAATAAGGATAACCTTTGAAATACTTCAAAAGCTTAGACTGCAACAGAAAATGAAATCCATACACGGATAAAAACAACAATGTAGATTTAGGCAAACATTAATGATGTCCTGATACAAACAGTAAACATATCATTCCTCACAAGAATTTGATTATAATTAATTTAATCTTCAATTTGACCTTCATTAATTAATTATTTAATTAAGATGACCTTCATTCAGGAACTCCTTGAAATAACAATAGTGTTTATCGATCAATTTTTTTCAGTAAAGCTAATGTGATTATATTACATTGTTCAATACTCAAATGTGATTATATTACACTGTTTAAACTTGTAAAATTTTGTTTTTGACTTGTCCTAGATGTAAGTCTTTGGATAAATAAATGTATTATTATTATTAATTCATCACCCTCGCGTATTATTAACAACGAGCTATTTGTAATCATGGCCACACCATATACGTATAACGAATGGTACGAGTTCGCGGGCCTCTCCAGAGAATTTTACCCTCGAAACATTTTTCCGGAATTTGTTTTATTAGCTATTTTTTGCCAAACTTCTATTAAAATGAAACTGCAACATTTGTACACGCATACTAAAAATACAGTGTTCCTGATTCTTGAAGAGTAAATGTAATAAAATGCAAGAAGAAAACCATCTGCAAGTCATCTTGTCGCAAAGACCACTAAGCGAAGACACCAATCGGCGAAGGTCAACTCGACAACAACTTTAGCTACGAGCTCGTAGTTTGGTGATAGTTTAAAAGAAACTTGCATTACTATTTTTTCGAACTTCAAACAGGTGGGCCCTGCATTTATCCGTTACTAGTCGAGTGGTTTAAATTAGACCCCAAATATTTTTCTTTCTACAAAGCCATTGAGTTAATATTCCATTTATTTTCTTCTATTACACATTGCTTAAAGCATTTATCACGTAATTAATTGGAATAATAACCCCTGATTGCCCTCTAATTTTTTGGGAAGACTCCCAGATCCGCCGCACGCTAAAATTTAGGTATAAATTTTAAGAATATCTATTATTATATACAATACTGTAAATAACATACATCTACACCTACATAAGTACCCCGCAAGTCGCCTTTCGGCGTGTGGCAGTGGGTGCAAGCACCAAGACTCTAATTCACCAATCAATTGCTTTCGCGTATCATTCGCGGAAAAAATTAAGTTTTGAAAAGACTTGTTCTATCATATATTTCTCTGATTTTCCTCGTAGTATCAGAACGGACTATATAACATGGGAGACGCATTATGTCAGCTACATCATCTGTGAATGTGCTTTCTCTAAATGTATTAAGTAGATTTATCCTTTGTTTAAGCCTTCTATCTTCTAAAGATTCCCATCCCGCGTCCTGAAGCATTTGCGTAACACTTGTAACATTTTTTTACAAAACGTATCGCCTTCAACTCTACTTTTTCTAATTCCCGAATACAACACTTTTCTGCAGGGTCCCATATACTACACGCATAAAGTTATAAATAATATAAAATCATATGTATGATATAATTGTGATACATTACAGTCATTAGCCTCACATAAAGAAAATAAATGTTTTAGTGAAAAGTATTCAATACCCGAAAATCGAGGTCAAAACTGACTCCCTCTAGAAACTCGACTGTTTTGAAAGACATAGGAAAAAATATGAGAAAAGATCATTTCCTCCAAAGAATAGAATGAGAAAATGTATGTGAAAGTGACCAAGAAACACTCCAATGATAGAGAATAGAATTTAAAATAGAAATTTTATTCACTATAGAATAATGTCTCACATAACAGAAAAATTTTCACGTTTTTTCACATGAAACGTGAGAGTGATAAATATTTTAGCGGAAAAACGAAAGAAACGAGAAACGATGATATTTATTACGAAGATTACGCTACTTGCCCGTGTAATAAACTATCGTGAAAATGAAAGGAATGAATAAAAAGGGATTGTTTAGATGCAATCATGTAAAGACGAGTGTAACTTTGCTGCCAGTGAAGGAACAGACTGACTGTCAACAATTCATTAGACCGATTTTGGCTGCGTTTGGTCGAGAGTAATTTCTTTTTATCTAAAAGATTCAGAGTCTACCAAATAAAAAACTATATTAAATACATTCCTGTTTAAATATTAACTTCAGATGGTTCCGAGCCGCTATTTAAGACCAGCAGGATTGGAATTAATTTCGAAAGAAATCACGGCTGGGATGACTCCTACAAAGAACTGCGTTTTGTGAAATATGAAAACTCCTGATGAATATCCTTTACTCCACGATTCCTCGGTAACTATTCCTATGGGAAGGATTAATTTCATTCGAAAGATTTATCCCTAGAAATTCCATCGGCAAAAATATCCTTGTATTAAACGGGAATTAAAACTATCAAATTAATTGTTCACGTGCAAACGAGCGGAGCGCCTCGCGTTGAATTTAGGAGCGTGTTAACTTCTTGTTAGCGGCGAGGCGATAAATTCTACCACTGACCTACCTTTTGCTTTACGCGATATACCGGCAACTGAGGGCTTTCGGTGTATTTCTTTAAATAAAAAACCGTTCTCACTTCTCATTTCATACTATCGGCCGCGTGTATTCGAGCATTGCTTGATTAATTTAAGCCGCTCATTAGATAAAATTGAGAAGGAAAAACATTGCGAACACTATCTTCTATGCTGAGCGTTTGCGTGCATTTTGGATTCAACTACACGCAATTCGCTGGTCTTTTGCAGGATAAATGTCTACGTAGGACATGTTTTATGGCTCAGGAAATTAATTAATTACCCTAATGTTGGGAGATTACTAGTATGATAACCAGAGAGCGTAATTAAATTACAACCGAAGATTTCATTGTATCAGTCGTATACAAGAAGCAGATTTCGCTAAACATATCGGACCTTGATAATCATTCCTCAATGAATATGGATTTAACGAAATAAAAAATAGTTAATTTTTTAAATGAAAGATCGCATTCATCCAAGTTGTATATAATTCTCCAAAGAATATTATACGCGGGTGTAACCGCATTTATGACATAAATTAGGGAAGTAATTGAGTGAGCGTCTATTTTAATTATTATACTATCACTACAAGTAGGAATAACTCCTTTTGGCAGTGAGTACAATTTGAAAAAATCACATAATATAAATAGTTAAAATGTTGCCTTGAGGGGGTGGTTATAATCTGCCTGACATTTTCTCTAGAAGAGAGGAATCCCCTTCGGAAAACCTCGCTTAGGCCGTATTAACAATACTCAATCATACAATTCACAAATTATCTATTCCTCACTGACGACTACACAATGATTGCGCAATAGTATTTAGGGGTGGAACAATTAAGTTTCTATGTGTATCGTAATGAATCCAACAATTGTTTTAGGTACATCAGCACACATTGCTCATGTTACGGAAAAATCAAAAGCTTTAAAATGAACTCTTTTATGATGAAACCTTGGATCGATTCTTATTTTTCTAGAATCCCAATTTTATTCAACCTCATTTTGTCACACTTTACTCGGCATTTTACATAAATCATTTTTTATATCGAAGAGAAAGTTGAAATAAATATCAGAATAAATTCGCGGAGTTTTAGAGGCCTGTTTCCAAAAACGTGTGCCGTAAAAGGATGTTAGCATCTTCTGGTAATATCGGTACGTTCCTTTCCAATGGTCCCACGAAAACAACACCTTGGAAACCGCAATTTGAAGGAAGCGAGAGTGACGGGATATTATTTAAGAGCATGTATCACATACACCCACGTTGTGTGTGGGAGCACTCAAGATTTTTATCTGGCCAGCATAAGTCGACGAGAGCTTCCATATCAGGTCGCTTAAAGTACTGAGTGCTTCAAGTATTAAAGCTAATCGCTTCCCTTCCCGCAGATGTCTCACCGTACCCTACCGACGCGTTACGGCTGTAATCAGATATGTGCATTGGGGGATAGGCAATAAAATGCCTCTCCTGGATTTTACGTAGAAATATCTCTCTTTATTTGCGTAACACATGGCGTGCGCGGGTATATTATTGTGGCTTCAACGCCACCCCATAAATGAGCCCACATCTCCCATGAAGATGCCACGGGAATTTCCAGAAGTTTTCGTTCCAGGAAGCGTTTGCTTTCATGGGCAAGAGAAAGTGGTATTTAACCAGCATTTTAAGCATTTAAGATAAAATTATTCATCCTACCCCGTTGAAAAACCGTTGAAATTCCATTGTAATCGATATTGGAATATTAGTTCTGAGAATTTCTTCTTGAATTTTGGTGGCGGTATTTCAAGAATTTTATTCGCACATCCACATTAAGCATTTTTGTGATACGTTAACAATACCGTAACAAGGGAGATACAATTGCCGCTCACATTACCAACCCTTCTAAGTATGTTCGATGAATTAGTTATAAAATGAACACGATTTAGTGTTATGATTTCTATTTCTTTATGTACCTAATAATAAGAGAACGTATATTAGGAATGTAGCTTGATAGCTATTAAAAGAGATCAACATTATTATCGTTAAAATCTACACTGCAAGTAGGTTCATGATTTTGTGCCTAATGGTACAATTTAGGATAAATACGAATGACAAAAAATCTCTCGTCAAATATAAGAAAATTACAGATATGGCCTATCGTACATATATTTATTTAACTTTTGGGACAATTTACTTACGCTTGCTTTGAAAATATTCGATACGCGAATATGCAATTTTTTTACTAAGTACGCATCTTACTTGTTACTAAATTTAGAGTTTAAAAATCTACGGAGTTGGCCGAGATTTTATGGAAATCCATAATAAAGGAAAGATATATACTTTTCCAAACAAAAAAAAATAGTCAATAAAAGTCTTTATGTGGAAAAGTATATATTTTTCCTTTATTTTAGTGTTAGTAGCCTCTAGAAGAGGGATTAAATAAATCGCCATTCAAGGTAAAAGTTTAGTTAAGAAGATATGCATCTGAAAGATTAAAAGGTGTCGCTGAGAAAGATTGGAACATTTTAAAATTTCATTGGCTATATCCTAAATATTATACATGATTGAATGATTTTCTTATTTCTATTGACGGTTTATTACATTCGAGGTGTATTTTATCTGTTGTCTATATTATTGGAATGTTTGTCTTTGAACCATGTTTTTAAATCTGAGTTATGATATTGGTATCTTTATTAATGTATTTAATTACTACTCTCAGTGGGTTAGTGCAGATTTGTCCCATGATCCTTCATTGTGTTTTCCACCTAATGATCTATATGCTCTTTTATACACAAGATAAAATTTCCCCTCGTTTCTATTTAAAATAAATTATCTTTTATTTTGTGATGTGCAAATCGTAGTATTTTGACTCTGAATTGACAAAATATTCGAATTACCGGCATCGCTAAATTATCATTGAAAATTTAAAAATAGATGGATTTATTTCCTAGTATGTATTTCGAAATTACTGTAATTCTGATTTATAAATATGTAGAAAATTGGAAAACAGAGCAAAAAGTAAGGAAGAGATAATTTTCCGTCGCTTAAGTTTTTATTCGATTTGATGTTTTGTAGATGTTGATTTCAAAATGTTCAAATTTTCCAATATCTGTTCATGTCTACCTTATATCAATCACTAATAATAACTTTTGATAATTACTAATTACATACATATATACATTTTATATTGTCTATTGGTGAATATCGGTGTTTGTACACTTTTTAAATATTTTGCCGTATAGGAATTAATGATCATTTGGTTACAATGAGTGTAATTTAAAAAAGGTGAAATGATAAAGTGCAACCCTTTTCAATAACAGCGTATACCCGCTATAATTCCCAAGTTCTCAATGTTTCTTTATTTTTAATTTTTGGCGAAACTCTGCTCTGGAAAATAAAAGCAACCAAGCGAGCGAGCGTTGCTCCACCCGAGGTATTCTGTTCTTGAGAATCCCTAGCGAGCATTTAATAAGGAGCCATTATATGGAAACAATAGATGCATGCCAGCAACCCCACTTACGTAGTATTTCCATCGTCGTTTGAGGGTGCAAAACTAAGACTCCATCCCCCGTCACCAGGTGGCACGCGTGCCATAGGTTACCGACCTCACTTTTACGAGCTGCTTCTACCCAAGGAGGGGTAAGATAGGAAGGAGAGATTTTGAGGGGTTTTTGTTTTACGATTTCCAGTCAAAATGTATTCAAATGCTATCTGTTTTTTATAGCCGTCACTTGGCTTTTTCAGGCAGCCGGGCTTGTCTTCCTAAATCATCCGCTCTCAACTGTTAAGGCGTAGACAAATTTATTCGAGAAACAATTTGTTCCGCTCTTTCAGATAGTGATACTCTCCTTTAGAGATTATCTCAGTATTTTACTGAGTGGCTCTTGGGAATATTAATAATTTAGGTTCTCAAATACCTCATATTTTCTCGTTCATTAGTAATTATTTCTGTAGGTAGTGAAAAATCAGGGTAAAACGTTAATATTTACACGGCAGCATATTAAACAGGCCTTGAAAAAGTTTCCACAATAATAATTCATAAATTTTGTTGAAAATGGTTCAGTAAATACCTTAACTTTAAATAATTATTTTTTATGTGCATTCTCATACAAAAAGTATGCAAAAGGCACCTGATTTAAGTATCTTAGTAAAATTAAGAAATTAACGCCTCTGTTAATGACAGACGCACGAAAGTTCCTCGACAAGTGCTTTGGAATTAAAAAAAAACATAAATACATACACGATGACCGTGGGAACTTTGTATCAGTTTCATCTACCATTTAATAACGTGATCTTGATGAACTCAAGTTGTTACGTAGTGAACAAAATTGGAAAAATCTCTTATCAATGACCGCGAAAGCTTTATCGTTTGAAAGATTCGGGAGGGAGATAATTTGTGCTTAAATCTACATCTGTGTATGTTCCCTGAATGCCGCCACGTCGGCACGTGGCAGGGGGTGCTTGCACCATTACCTTCCCTAATCGATCACTTTCCCGTATCGCTCGCGGAGAAAATGAACTCCTGAAATCACAACTTCTAGCATCTATTTCCCTGATTTTTCTCTAAGAATCTGAACAGTCTGTGTAATAGGGAGTACACATAATATCGGCTACATCTTCTAAGAGCGTACTTTTTCTGAATTTAAGTGGATGAAGCATTTGTTAAAATCTTCTATCCTCTAGAAATTCCCATGCTATGTTCTGAAGCATCTGGGTAACGCTCACTGATTGGTCGTGACAATATTTTACGAATTTTATGGCCTTTGCCGTACCTTTTCTAATTCCGGAACCCAACACTTGTTGGCAGGGCCTCATACACTGCATACATATTCATTGTTAGGCCTTACTAACTCAAAATAACATCGCTCAGGGATTTTATTATACGCGAGTATTATTAGGAATGCATTGGCTATTTTCGAATAAGGAATATCTACGAGGTTTGCTGGATATTAGGGCATTAAAGCGATAGAGATTGGGAATTGAATAGCTCCTTCTACCGTATAACCCTTTCACAGTGACTGTGCAGCGTACTAGCCAGTGGAGTATAATTGAATTTTGCATAGCACAATGACCCATGATCTTGGAAGGCCTCGGGGCTGTATGGAATTAATACGCAGATTACCTTAGATCCAGAGCATCGTTAATTGCGCTAATAACTCAGTTTCACTGAGCTGTTTGCATCATCATCAAGCCCATGTTGAGTAGACCTTTGGTATGTATGAGTTGAAATTACTCAGAGATTCTTCAGTTCTACTGGATAAGTCAGTAGCCGCTCTCAAACGCCGTCAACCGGCGCTCCATCTTTGGTCCTTTGTACCTGAAACAAGGCATCTCCAACAATAAAACCTGCATAAAAACACCCATCAGTCGCTACGTTACCGGAAAGGAATAAAGAATCTGAAGATGAAAGTGAAGGAGAAAACGGCCGTAAAATTGATACACCCGCTACGGAGCGAGTTTATTACACAATTTGCCACTCCGAAATTCTTATTCATTAGCCAGCGTGAAATAAATAACTCCGGGGTCGAGCATACCCCAGCAGAACAATTACGTAATTCCATCACGCCCCTAATAAATGAGGGAGGCGTTAAGGAACCGATTGGCGGGACGAAATCATAGCATTGGGCCACTAAAACGCAGGGGAGGCGTTAAAAGAAAGGGAGAAGAATGGAGGTAGGCGAGGTGGAGGAGGCAGTTTTCTACACCTTAGATTTTACGACATTTTTCGCCGTATAAGGACGCAACTGGAAGAAGAAGATTGTCCCAACCGTGAGGTGGATCGCCTGATTTCACCTCGCCGGCAACTTAAGTGGAGATTGTTTTCGGGATGTGGATGCACGTAAGTGTGAGTGCGTGTTGTGAAGACGAACGAGACTGCTTATTACATCCCCCTGACCTCCGCGGGAAGATCGTGACGGTGGAGTTGGAATCGGCAGCCCCTCGAGTAGTTAGATGATTCTCTACCGGGTTGTGCAGACGGCTCCCTTAACGGCAGCGCCCGGTAGTTGCTAGATTGGTATCGCATCGACCGGAGGAACCGCTTTGATTTCATTACGGCAACTTTATCCGTGCGAATGCGTCGAGTGTAATGTGAAGTCCCGCTCCCCGCGCCGTAGTTAAATTGCAGTTTTCCATTAATGTGCTATTTACGGGCACATTGCGGGATTGGATTCAAATAATCGATGAGAGAATACGTCGTTGTAGGGTCCAGTTTTGGCTCCGTCGGTTCTAGTTACTCTTCACCGATTTAGGAATACGATTAGGAACACAAATGTGCATTTTGGGGAATTGGTTGCGTCGTTTGAAGAAAAAATTGGATAAAGTACGATATTTTGAGAAACTAGGGCTAGAGTTTCATTGGATAACCTGAAAATCCCATAGATATAAATTCCCCGAGATAGAAATCTTGCTCAAGAAAACGGATTAAACCACCAAGTAAACTAAACACGTAGATATACAAAGAAAAGGGCAAAGGTGACTTTGCATGTAAAGTCGTGCACCTCTGAAAATTTCCAAGAAGAAACGGACATGAAAATGTTTGACGGGACCGATACTCGAGCTAGAAAGTTTCCCGAACGAAATGACAGAATTATCAAGATATCTCAATGGGTAGAGCAATTATAAAAAAATTGGGAGACCCGGCATATCCAAAATAGAAATAATGGAAGAAAAATACCACTGAATTATTCTGATTAATATACATTAGGATTAAAGGAAAGGAAGGTAACTTAGTAGGTTGAAAACATTAGGTTCCGTCTCATAAAATAACTGAAATCATAATTAAGAAAGGAATACATAAAATCATATAAATTGATATAGAAAGATATGGAGCAGAGTCAGATGAATTCAGAGGTAATTGAAAAAAATCATCAAATTTATATAAAACAATAGAATACGTCTTTATTGGGTGAAATTGGGAGTAGAATGTCCTATATCCAGTTACAAGATTGCAAAGGTGTTACAAATAGCGACATGACTGGGACTCGAACCAAGGTCTCCCACTTTCCGGGCAGTCCATCACTGGTTAGAATACCTCCTCGGAAAGTGAGAGACCTGGGTTTGAGTCCCAGTCATGTCACTTTTTCAACATCTATTCATCCTTATGATTCAGCCTCACGGATTTTTCCAAGTTTTTTCTCCTCCTACAACAATGGTTACACGTTAATTTCTCTCATTAATTCAAGATGAAACGATGAAATTCATTAAACCGAATTTCAGCAGAGTTTCATATTTATTTATCTCAAATTCAATTACTTTTAACGACCAAATCAAAAGTAAAACAACATTTTAAATGGGAGAGAGTGGAAATGAAAATTCCGTCGTCATGTTTAAAAACATCACCAAAACATTTTCCATCCAAGGCCACTCGTAATTAACACGCTTTTGATGTCTTAATTTTCTTCTCAAATGACAAATCATTTATTTAAACGAGTGGAATTTGTACCTCATTCCCTCTCCAGGCTTGATATATGACATGATGTTCGAATTCCTCGACATTCACTCAAGGTGATGTAACAACAAGCGTGATTATGAACGCTAGGTGTGGTCCAATGAAATGTTTACCCTGCCGAAGGACATAAAAAAAATGTGCCGGTGTGTCCCTCTGGGCACCATGAAATTAATACGGGAGGAAATGTGTAATTTATTTTGATAGTCACTTAATTTTAAATAACAATATTCTATGAATTCTGCCACTTTATCCAGATGATCATGTTAGAATTAGTCCCAGATCCAAAGGAATTGTGGCATTAACTTTTTCTGGGATACAGACTTATGCTTCTATCCTCATTACAGGAATTATGTACAATCCTGTTACAGGTTCTGTAATATGCCGGTGTGTTACGTTTATTACCAACGGGTAACTTTAGATGCTTTATAATCTTTTCCTTGCTCTTAGGAATGATGGTTCTAGCATGAGACTATTGAGAATATTTCATGTTTATTAATTTATCATGCAAATTGAGAAACAACTTTTGCCATGATTGAATACTTGATAAACTATTACTCTACCTCTTTATGCCACAATCATGTATGATCATTCTCTGGATTGGTTACTAAGAGCTCTTCAAGTCCAGACCCAATCCTTTTGAATTTTCTCTGTATTCTTTCTTCTAATTATAAATATTAAGTTTAACGTATGTATTAATAATTGACTTCCTAATTCCTCCAAGATATCGTATCCCCTGTCAATCACCTCATACCCTCTCGATTCCTAATTTTGACTTATACCATTACTTTCACTCGAGTTTTTTCCTATGACAACTTTCGTAACTCCCTCCTTCCATTTTTTCAATGCCGTATTTCATGATGTTACGTTGCTTTTAACGTGATCCCGATTAAATTAGTTGTTCCGTAAACTAATAAGTAACACATTCATCCAATGTTTGGTGAAGAGTATTACAATGAATATGATGTTCTGGGCCGTGTTTCTCTTCTTTGAGGGGTATTGTATTATAATTAACTGTATTCAAGTTTATTTAACATATTAAAGATAACCTATTACAATAATAGTAACCTTATAATCCTCCTGAGTCTAAATTCGTATTGTTATTTTCTACTATTTTTTCAAAATAAATTAGTTGTGAAATGTAGAGTTGTATCTGCATCAACGTAGGAACTGTTCTTAAAAACATTTCTTTAAGCATAAGTATGGTTTAAAATCTAAACTTTAGATATTTCACATATGAATATTGCCTTGAAACTTGATTATTACTGATTAAACCTGAAAAAGTGGAGGGTGAATAGATGAGACCTCAGGGGAAGTGCAAATAGATTTGCATAAACTGATATTTATCTATTTGATACTTATCCCTGTAACTGAATATTTTTGTTCTCTCTCAATAAATCTCAATCTCAAGAAATTGTTCAAAATAACTATTAACAAAACCGAAAATTTTACATTTCTCAAACGTATTCAGTTATAATCACTACAAATGGCATGCGGGCAACGATGAATTTTGGCCCACCCTTGAAGTACGAGCAGCTGAACACTTTGATTGTCGACAGCGTCATCTTAATTTGGGTCTCCTCAACATGTCAAATGAAGGCGCCGTAAACAAGACAATAAACTGTATCATCAGCCTATAATCAGCTAATCTAGGCCAACTCTAGAATTTACGATGCAAGAAAATGCATGGCAGTATCATTTTTCCCTTGATTACAGACCCATCCTTTATAATCTAATCCATAAATCATTGCTCCGACATTTTCCCACCATCTCTCCTTCAGTAACAATCTCAACACTTACCCCACCCATTTTTCAACCTCTATCCCAACCTACATTGCGAAGGTCAGTGAGGCCACAGCTATTAAATCTAATTCCTAACTTTTGCATTTTTATTCTTCCTTACCTGACGTCCAAATTGATACTACCGGTATTTTAACTTCTTTTCCTCTGTGTTCATTTACCGTTTGCTTGTGATGTTGGAGTTTATTTTTCATTTTCCTTTATTTCTTCTTCAGCTGTTGTTACTTGGCTATGAACTTAATTGGACTGTTACTTAGAGTTTCGAAACTATCACCTTTAGAATTTTATAATTTGTTATCTCTCAGGTAACACGTCGTTTATTAATTCTTTCTACTAATCTTCATTCTGGAGCGAAATTTTAACATACGGCTAACGATTTGAATAAAGCACACTTAAAATATAACATAAGCCCGCTGATCTTGCAAAAGTTTTGTTTGTAGACATTGATTTCAAAAACACGAATCTCTGAATGCAATTGGTGTAAAAACACATTAATAAACTTATTGTACAATAACCCATACGAATATTTCTTATTCAGTGAAAACTGTATTGATGTAGTATTATTGGTCAGAGTTGAGACAATTGAGGTCATTGGTTCTCACCATGGGAATGGGGATGGGAGTCGAAATAGGAATCGCTTTCACCAATGGCGAACGAGTTGCCCACATGGCTGTCCTAAGCCCAGTAAATTTTGTATAATCATCGCTGGACGGACTTCGTGGAAAGACATAATGGACTACGATAAAAATACTTTGTGATTTCCACATAAGAGTGAACATTTTAATCTTCCACATAAAACAGCCATTCTATAAATTTCAAGGTGTTTTTCTCCTAGTTACAGTAAATGTTACTTTCCTTGTATTATATAGCATTCCAGCATATAAGAAAGTATATTTCTTACTATATTTTCATAAAATTAATTCTGCTTGTGTAAATACAGTTACTCATATTCTCCAGGACAGCAATCTCAAAAGAGATGGAAGAATAAAAAAGGCTTAATTTACTCAAGAATTTCGGAAAAAAGTATGTTTTTCAAAGACGTAGCCGATATTATGCGTCCTCCCTGATACATACGCCTTTCTGATTCTGCGAGAAAAAGCAGGTTAATGGATGCTAAAATAAGTCGCATCAAGAATTAATTTTTTCCTTTACATGTTACATATATACGAGATGCAGATGTACATTTATAAGCTTATGTATTTAATTAAGTTGGTCTATATATAATATTTTCCGATGCTGTCTTTAGACAACTTACTTTGTCTTGTGATAGGAACTTTTGATGCATATTAACTTCACTCACATTGTAAGAAAAAGAAGGTTGGAACACAGTTGTTTATGAATTAGAGGTTTAAAACCACTTCGTAAGCAGTATTTTGGCAAGCGAAACTCAGAAACAAACGGGAAGCTCCGGATTGCCGATTTCTGGGAATTTAGGCAATAAAGTCTACAGTCTAAAATCTAAACAATCAATTCGGAGACAAAGCCTCCATCCTCAGGGGGTCTCCGCAAAGGAAGTCAATTCATTCCCTTTGTGGAGACCCCATGAGCATGGAGGCTTTGTCTCCGAAATTATCATTGGGCATTCTCAGAAATCGGCAATCCCTCGAGTTCCGCTTGCCGAAAGACGGCTTACGGAGTGGTTTTAAACCTCTAATTCACTCACATTCTTTTTAAAACTTACCAACATTCTCGCAGGTACATCCGGAACGATTATCAGCATCATTGCCCATCCCTCTTGAGCTTCCTATACCCTTGAATGTTAGCTTAGAAATAGATTCCATAAACAATTTTTCCTCGGTACATTTGCTTAAATTTCAATAATGATCAGTGGAAATAAATTCCTAAAATCGCAAATTTTGTACTTCAAAATGCAGCACTATACCAGGTAATCGTAACGAACTAATATANACTGCCTTATTTTACTTTTATGACATTTTACGTGATACATTTTACCTTGCAAAATTAACGTAACAATAACAGCTTACTTCCAACTATTGGCGCAAATTTCGGGATATGATAGATTCGTAAATTAAGTGGAGACTGGTTTCCAAGAGAAGTTGAAGTACCAGATTGGTTACTTTTACTTAATACCACGACCTTTGGTTCATCATCGTTCACCATCATCATTCACCATCGTTGTATCAGTAAGATACTGCATATATGCATTACAGCATTAATAGTAATGAGTAATGGAATATAATTAATTTGTCTTTTGATAAATAGAAATAAATGTATATTTAATTTACTTAGATCTGCGTCTTGTTCAGGTCTTTGATTATTTAAAGTGACAGGAGTATGACTGAAACTGAACAATATCATTCATTACGGTCGCTAGTAGTTGAATGCATTGAAAAGTTTCACTCATAGGCTCATTGTGCTGAATTTATCGATGGAAGATAGCTATAGATTGATAGGTATTAGTAAAAACGTGAAAAATATAAGAAATACCAATATTAAAGGGCAACTGTTGTTAGCTGAGACTTTCATAAGCTTCATGTTGCGCATAAATACATTATTACAAATTTCCAATTGTTTTCATTTCAGCTGTGATCCAAGTATTAGAAGCCTTCGGGATCGGTGGAAATATTTATCCCCATTTTAATCAACACTTTATGACTATCACTGAACCGATAATTAGGCTCAGGTAGAGGCAGTAATTTCTGTTATATCAATAATCTTTAGATTGACCTTATTCATTCCTTCACTACTGCTACATCTACAGATTGATTAAAAGACCAAATCAAAGACACCAACATGACCGTGGACGAGTTCATAACATCATCGAGTTTGCTTAATGGAATACATCTGTGAATACGCCAATGAAAGAATAAAAAAATACGGTTACACATATACTGTATGTATCTTATAGTATATAGAGTATGTATCTTAATCAACTTATATACTTATCATCAAAGGGAATATTTTTAAACGATTCTATAGCTTTTATAGCGTCATATCGCGATCAATCTTGTAATATTAGTTAAAGAAAAGAGATGATTTCAAAAGGTATAAGAGACGTACGAAAAACTAAAAAGCACTGACCAGTTTGCTCTGTTCTCAATATTCTTAATTCACGCAAAGGATCAACAAAAACATAATTTTGAGATTTTGATGACATTCCTCCGCCACGGTTTTGTCAAATCAGAAAATATGAGTTCCATAAGAGATTGTCTCAAGCGTAAATTTTGGAATTCATTCATTATGATGGAATAGGAAATGCTGTTGTAAATTCACGGTGAACCCGAAGATCTCGCATGGTGGCGAAACTGGTTGTACATTAAAATATACGTTGAATTTACGTTAGTATTTGTTATTTCATCATAATTTAATAAAAATTGCTAA
The DNA here is from genome assembly GCA_000376725.2 of Ladona fulva. Taxonomy (NCBI): domain Eukaryota; kingdom Metazoa; phylum Arthropoda; class Insecta; order Odonata; family Libellulidae; genus Ladona; species Ladona fulva. The sequence continues at coordinate 862,435 of KZ308390.1, forward strand.
TATATTCGAAAGTAAGAGAGGGATGGAATGTTGTATTCGTAATGTAAAAAAAACAGAAGAGTTCTTTGCTGCAACTACTTGAGTTATCACCACAAATATTTAAAGATAGGCCAACGATCCGACACAATTTGGCCTTAATCTTCAATTTAATGTAAATGTTTATGGAAATGAAACCAGTGATTCCAAGTATAAGCACGCATTACTATAAACTGACCATCGGGGAGAATAAAAATCAAAGAGAAATCCGCATTCCCGCGCCCTTTTCCTTAAATTACAGTGTGCGGATGGTTATACTTGTCGCATAAATCCTTTGAAGTTGACGTTTTCACTACGGTCCACTGTGGGGCAAATAACTAACCTGAGACAAATCATCGTTTTGATGGTTCTTCCATTAATTAAGGCTGTTTGTATCTCTAATGAATGCCTCCTGCTCTCAAACAATCACACGAGAGACAAATATTCTATTAATCTCGAAAGGGAACTTTCTCTGTCTGCACAATGCTGATTCTTTTCATTGTTTTCAAGGTGCAAATTTTACCAATCTTCAATAATGACTGACATCTTATTACCTAAACTTACTTTAGTGACCTATTGCCTATAATGACCACTTTAGGATTGTCCTTTACATAATTTAAATAAAACATATAAACATATAAATAAATAAATAAATANATTTTCATAAAATTATTTCTGCTTGTGTAAATGCAGTTACTCATATTCTCCAGGATGCTAATCTCAAAAGAGATGGAAGAATAAAAAGGCTTAATTTACTCAAGAACTTCGGAAAAATATATGTTTTTCAAAGACGTAGCCGATATTATGCGTCCTCCCTGATACATATGCCGTTCTGATTCTGCGAGAAAAGCAGGTAAATGGATGCTAGAACAAGTCGCATCAAGAGTTATTTTTTTCCTCGAACTGTACGCCTTTACAAGTTACATATATACGATATGTAAATGCACATTTATAAGCTTATGCATTTAATAACGTTGGTCTATATATCATATTTTCCGATACTTACTTTGTCTTGTGATAAGAAATTTTGATGCATATTAACTTCACTCACATTGTACGAAAAAAGGAGGTTGGAACGCGGCTTTTTATGAATTAGAGGTTTAAAACCACTTCGTAAGCAGTCTTTCGGCAAGCGAAACTCAGAAACAAACGGGAAGCTCCGGATTACCGATTTCTGGGAATTTCGGCAACAAAGTCTACAGTCTAAAATCTAAACAATCAATTCGGAGACAAAGTCTCCATCCTCAGGGGGTCTCCGCAAAGGAAGTCAATTCATTCCCTTTGTGGAGACCCCATGAGCATGGAGGCTTTGTCACCGAAATTATCATTGGGCATTCTCAGAAATCGGCAATCCCTCGAGTTCCGCTTGCCGAAAGACGGCTTACGGAGTGGTTTTAAACCTCTAATTCACTCACATTCTTTTTAAAACTTACCAACATTCTCGCAGGTACATCCGGAACGATTATCAGCATCATTGCCCATCCCTCTTGAGCTTCCTATACCCTTGAATGTTAGCTTAGAAATAGATTCCATAAACAATTTTTCCTCGGTACATTTGCTTAAATTTCAATAATGATCAGTGGAAATAAATTCCTAAAATCGCAAATTTTGTACTTCAAAATGCAGCACTATACCAGGTAATCGTAACGAACTAATATATCGTGAGCGTTTAATTTGATCGCCGGCGATTATTTTAAATGATCACTCCTAGGTTCGTATATATGCCCACCATTATGCAGAATCAATGCGTGGGCGCAGAATCAACCGAACTCGAAGAAACTATGCTGCGCCCGTTTATTCTCATTTGATCTGAAAACCTTAATGGAGATATGTTGCATTCCAAATATATTTTAAATTACAGCTTTAGCGTGCCGTTGTTAAAACAATTTATTCGCTAATTGCCCGATGGAATCATTTGACCCGAATACGTTTGCATATTGCCGCTGGAGTTGATATTTTTCAAATCCGAAATTAATACTAAGCTAATTAAAAGCGTGCATGAATCAACATACCAATTCAAATCTACGATATATACACTCATAATTATGCCCCGCGATTAAATTTGCATTTTGGGGGTAATATATTTTATTTGTGTAACATATTAACAGCTTTAATGCTACAGAAACTAATGAAGGGAAGAATGTGACCCATATTTATGGAAGCTTGTCTGTGCAAACATTACAGGTAGAGCTTGTAATTCCAGCCTAGTTTGCAGCGTGTACTATCCAAAACACACAAAGTAGGCATTTTAATGCACTTTACGATAGCTGCACCGCTTTGTCAAGGCCTTTAATAAGGTACGGTAAAAGAATACTTACTCGTAAATGAAATCAATATGTTGTATGGTCGAATATTCCGATACTTTAGTAGCGATTATTATTAATATCGCAGCATCTGATATTTTGATACTTGATTCCTACAGGGCACTCGTAGTAGTAAATATATTTTGACTACGTTTAAAACTATTGATAGGTACAAGAAAAAGACTTCTGATTTGATTCTATACTCATTTTGCCTTTCTGTAATATTCACACAAATTCTGCTGCTAAAATTTCAGTCTCTTCTTTGACCGAACAAAGATTCTCTTCCGACGCATTAGAGGTTATCAAAAAAGTTTAAAGTATTTTCTCCGTGACAGTCTACCTAATCAAAAATCCTTATTGGTATGTCTAAAAAAATGAAATATGAACTCCACGGTTAGTAAACCAACTTTAAGCAAAATTTCCGCTTCCTGAACACAATCTATTTGTAAAATGCAAGTGTTAATATTTTCAAAGAATCAAAACTTAAAATTTACAAATTTTTCATCCACTTGAGTTCCAATTTGAGCACAGAATTGAATCTTGTCGATTCACAAGCGCATTAAGAAGTACAAGTAAAGTATGTTATATGATTATTTTATGAAAATAAGCAACATTGTATTTAAATTGTATTTGATTGTATTTAAAATTCTAACTCCAGGAAGGGTATTTTATCAATAAAGCAAAATATATTTTTTAAATCATGTTTGATCTCCCACACCCTTTCCTTTCTCCCAACAATCATCATCGTTCCTCCTCATTTTCAACTGTCTCCTCTTCTTTTTTATTTTAGTCGCTACTGCCAGTAGGTTTCGCAGGTTTTTCACGTTCCCCTTCGTTCCATTTACCTGCAGGGTCTAATTTTTTTGCTATGAAGTGGAAGTAATGCCCGATTGCGTTGCTGTTTTCCTCCTTTATTCGTGAAAAAGGTTTCCGGAAACGTGTCCATAAATTTAGGAATAACGCTGTTCGCTCTGGAATGTTTAAAAAAAAATGAAATTTTTGAAATTAAAAATTCAAATTCAAAAAAATGGACCTCGAAATTAAAAAATTGAAGCTTAAGATTTAAAAAGGTGGAAGCTTGAAATTCTTGATTTTGCCTTCTTGGATGAAAAAGGACGGAGTAGTACTTACTACGGAGTATCTGTTTGATGGTTTATGGAGTATTTTACATTGTTAATAATGTTTATATTTAAATTAACCTTCCGTACCTCATTCTGTCAGAATGGTAACATGTCTTAATACTGTTGTATTTCCTCATCTGAACTTTTTTTATGAGTTTGCGTTTCTATTGTCTATTTCTTCAGTAGTATTCATACTTTCTTTTTCTTATTTATACCTTTTCCTTCTGCTTTCTACGTCTTAGTCAATACTGTCAAAAAAGTTCGCAGGTTTTTCACGCCTCCCTTCTCGTGGATGTTTTCCTGCAGGGTCTTACGTTTATCTTAAGAGCAGACTGAGGTATATTTAATACCCGTATATTATCTTCTTCTTTCATTGCTTTACTTTTCTTTTACTCTCAAAAACTGTTTCTTTAAAATTTTCTATGACACAGGAAAACGGGTAAGGGTGACTTTGCGCAAGATGGTGAGCACCCAGGAAAAATCGCAAGGAAGAATGGACTTGAACAAAGTCTGACGGGACCGGGAATCGAACCTGGGTCTCCCAATTGCCGGTCGGGTGCTCTGTCCGTTGAGCTATCCCGGCAGAACATTCTCCTTGCCCAGAAAGTCTCCCGAATGACATGGAGAAATGTTCTGTTGTGCCGGGATAGCTCAATGGACAGAGCACCCGACCGACAATTGAGAGACCCGGTCCTGTCAGACTTTTTTCAAGTCCATTCTTCCTTCGGATTTTCTATGACATTGGGTTGGGTTGGGTTGGACGTAAGAAGAGACTAAGTAGTCAATCTTGCCATGAAATAAAACCATTTTATTATTATTATTGTCCAATCAAGATTCCTCTTCCTCCTACATCCTCCCAGTTTCATCTAGCAATGTCTCACCAAGCCTAATCCGTATTCAAACCCAGCAGGCTTGAAATATTTAGCTCATATAAACTCATTGACAACACCAAGCAGAATAACCAAAACTTACTGAGCTATAAATTTCCCCTTGTTATCTTTCCGGAATGAAAAGTCACAAAGCATTAAATTTCAACAATTTTTATTTCGCAACCGGGTAACGCGAAGTATTCCAGCAAGTTATTACCTATGAAGTGGAAGTAATACCCGATTGTGATACTGTTTCCCTCCTTTATTCGTGAACAAAGCTGTCCTCTGGGTTCAAAGTCAACGCTCTGCAAATCCTCGTGAATCCAATTACCGCTGTTACGCCTCCGTCTACTCCCTTTGCCCTACCATTGCAGTCCCAACCCCTTCCCTCACTTCTCAGATGCACCTCATTTGTTTGATAAGGCCCTGCACTCATGTTCCTTCGTAGCAAACCACACAAAAGATATTTCCTAAGCCGCAAAATCAGTCCAATTGTTGGCTTGGAGCGCACCTAAAAAAAAGGAAAATCACGAAAGCACACGTTGTTCTTTTTTGGCCCAAATACAACGGTTCGTAGGCAGTACACAGTCAACTGATTATCCAATCTGAGTAACGAAGGGAAATAGTATTCATTGCGAGCAAATTCAACAAAAGCAGGATATAGGTTTTTGATTTCCTTCTTTTACTACTTGGTATTCAAGAGATACTAGGACGTGTCTTACAACGACCGCGTAAATTTAATTCATTGCTGTGGTTTACTTCCCTGGTGTTACAGATAAGTCGTGGTATTACTGTAAAAATATACTATTTTTGTCATACTATAAAACACACTTTTGGGTAGGCTGACCATGTCTCATCTAGTTCAAAACGGAACTTTTTCCATCGATGAAACTGGACAAGACGAAATATTTTTTTGTCCTATATACATCGAGAGATGTTTTCGTCATTCTAATGCAGATATTATTTGCATGAATTTTGCCATCACATTGATGGAAATTATTTCTTGACCGGGAATGAAGTACCCTAGTTTCTGCACTCAAATAAACAAAGAAACCTCAGGGATTAATTAATCGTAGAGCTGAAAAAGCGTCAGTTTTGTAAGGGAAAGTTTTTCACGACAAGCTCAACATAGTTTTCGTAAATATAATAATCCTCATGATGCTAAAATTTACTACGGAAGCGTTCAATAACTTCTTATTATTGAACTCACTCCATGAAGCAGAAAAGTTTATCTTTGAGAATTTTGCTATTAATTTCGCATAAAATCTTATTTTTGGCGGAGTCTTTAACAAAAAGTGAATGTGAAAGAAGATTGAAGTGGGAAAGTACATTTTTTGACGAACAGGAAGTCGTACATGGGAACGGAACTGCTCCCGCTATAACGGGAGATGTGTTCAGCGTTCTTATCGGTAAATTTAATCATACATGAAGATGATTGTAATGATATCCTATGAATCCTCTCATTCTCGGGAGTTGCAGGTGTACAAAAACAACCAGCTCAACACCTTTCCTTATCTACTTAGTAAATAAGCAGTTTCTTAATTGATTACCACTTATGTCTTTTTTTGCATCAGTTATTCCAGTATTTATTCGTATGCGTGATTTAATGTTTCCATTCCAACATTTAAAAAATTCTAGTTCCATACAAACTACGCGGATTATTTAAGCTCCGGATTAACCTATGTCTCGATTTTTCATAAAAATATCATATTCTTCTTTGAAAGTTTTATTTATTTCGCAATGATACCCATATTGCATTATTATAATGGGAACATCACAACTACCGAACACGTAAATCCGTTACCTAACTCAGAAAATCGCGGTCAGCCAGGACTCGAGACTGGAATATTGCTTTGGCAGGCTAGCAAGCAACTTTTCGGCCACTGAGATGTTAAAATTGGCAAAGAATCAATTTTTTGTAAATGAGATGAAATTTTCTGAGATGCTTCATGGCTAAATTCTATAAATCGTTTTACCAAGTATCGTCAAAAAATGTAATACAGTCATATTAATGGTTTACAAGTCTCATTTCCTGTATTTTATATCCTTTATCAACATTTACACTCACTATACTAACGTGGTATATCCTAAATTGCAAAAATGCATCCAAGATTGACCTTGTGGAACTCAACACACATCTTGAAATAAGGAACACTTAAGTACTTAATACTTAAGTGTACTTAATCTTCGACAGCAGATTTTTATTCGGCTAACTTCGTCAACGAGTTGACCCCTGAAGTCGACACCTAAAGAAATCAAATCGTAGACGGAACTAGTTGAATAAAAATTTACCGTGGGAACTGCTATACAATATGTGGGATATCATTTATGGCTACGTATGCCTAAAAATGATGCCATATCCCATGCCTCCTCTTTTCTCAGAAGAATCAACGTCCGTTCTTACTCTCACGGAAAACATATTTTCATGAATGTTCTATTTCGGCTAATAGTTTTTTCTTGCCTTTTCCCGATTACTCTACCGCAAGTCTAGCTCACGAACAGCTGGACTTGATTTTCAACGCTCAAAAATGATTATTTACGCAGCAGTTCAAGTTAACGAGAGCAAATAATAAGCTTTCAAAACCAAATTCTTTGTTAAAGCAAAAAAAACTTTAAATTATTTTTTCGGAAAATTAATAACGCACCTGTTTCGCACAGTTAACCTCAACATCCAACTCTGCGTATTTTTTTCAGAGAACATAATTAATGTAGGTAAATATTTACAAAATACATCGTCAGCTTGCAGCAATTACTAATGAATTATTTCATCTACTGGTCATAGGTATTTGGAATAATAACTTACCAACCAGCAGAAATAATTAAAGAACTAAATGAATCTCTCATGGTGAATATCATAGAAATTCTTGTTTTAAGATTATTCTAGTGTGCGTTCAGGGTAATTCAGACAAATAATAGCATATTGATTTATGAAAAGAGATAAAATTCTTTTTTTAGCTTCCAATTCATTTTCACAGCAAAAGTGATTTTATAATTATCACACCTAGTGCGCATCTCACATTGCATCGTATATTGACACAGAAGCACTGTTTTTAGAATATGAATATAAATATTTGGTGTAATTTGTGTTATGAACTTGAACTTAAAACGTTACGAAGAATTAGGAAATACTATATTAATTTCAAATATATAGAATGGAATTCTATCAAAAATTGAGAGCAACGTTAACTCATTTAATGATAAATTTTTAAACAGAGAAACACCACTTCATCATTTTGTATACCACATTTAATTTCAATTTACATTTTAGACCTATAGCGTATAATTGAGAATTGATTTGCGGCTATTTTCAGGAACTAAAGTATTTGTTCAACTTTCAATATTTCTAATAATAATAACACGAGAAAAGGTTCAATTGATTCCATAGATAATTATGAATTAACGTGCATGATTATCTTTTTAGTTAATTAATAACGCCGTCATGTCTGCGTTTACTTTTACGTTCATAAAATGTTATAATACCGCCAAGAATAGTATTTGAAGGCAAGGTACGCTACTTTTCTAAGATAAATTAAGATAAAAT